>OY292395.1:11954264-12394264 GCA_958496205.1 Idaea biselata
CCTTCCAACATTAAATGCCAGAGACGCACAATCACGATCGGATCAACGAGTACTATCTAAGGTTTGGGACAATACATTCTGGTGTCGCAGTTTACTTAATTTATTAGTTGGATACCTATCACTGAGATTGCGAGATAGATTGTGTTGCTAGGTTTGTTGGAACTTAAGGCGATAGATGATAAATATCGGTGATTATTCGTAAAATGTACAATGTTCATTCTTTCATCAAAGTTAGTGCTTTGATAAAAGAATAGACATTGTACATTTATGAAGACTACGAACTATTTATATTTGAATATTGTGCATAGCTATCATCGGAACATGAATTTAGTTATTATTAAGTTCTTATACTGTTTTTGTATGAATGTCTTAGTTTGTTGTTGTGCCTTTTTAATAAATAAATAAATAAGAGTTCCTTAATATTTTGATGATCTATTGTCCGTGCAGTGTCGGTTACGAATAGCACTGCCCCCTTTCTTCCCGTGGGTGTCGTAAAAACCGACTAAGGGAAATATAGCAGAAGATGGGCAGCAGCACCTTCTTGTTCAAATACAAATTATACTGCGCTCGCCAACCCGCCTGCCAAGCGTGGCGAGTATTGGCAAATCCCTTTATGGACAGAAAGTGCAACAAACGGCCCCGAGTCCCCGGCAGCCCCGCTAGCCCGGACTACGGTAGCGGTCTCGGTAACGGCGGGGCTAGGGGTGCTAATAATCCCCGGCAGTCGCCCGGCTACCAATCCAAAAGACGTCCACCAACGAGATGGACGGACGACTTAGTTAAGGCCGCGGGTTCACGATGGATGCAGGCCACTTATCACTTAGAAGCATCTGGAAATCTATGAGGGAGGCTTATGTCCAGCAGTGGACTTCTTACAGCTGAAATGATATGGCCCGACGGGCGAATGCCCAACTGCAATGCTGAAAGTTGCGGGTTCAATTCCCGCAGGCTGCAGTAGTATTTGTGCTTAAAAATAAATATTTCTTTCTGGTCTAGGTGTCTCTCTGGGAATAAAATATTTAAAAAATAATAAAATATAAAAGTAGACTTAAAAAAGTAGGCCGGCTCTGTAAGAATATCGGGATGAAAATATAAATATCCCATATTAATCACAATGTCTCAATTAATCAACATATTAAGTTTCATTATAATTGGTCCAGTAGTTTCAGAGATTATTACCAACATATGAACGTATCTCTAATCACTAAGCGACACCTTAGACCACGGACTACCATCGTCGAGCATCATGGTTTAGAGATCAATGATTTAATATTCAATTATTCCTAAATATTTATATATTTTCTTCATCAAATTAATAACTTAAAGAAAAAACAAAATATCAAGGTTCCATCGTTTATGGAACCAAAAATATGACACAAAAATTACCGACTACATTTTTCCACGTTCACTTACGGCATAAGAATATTTTTTTTCATTCTTTTGAATAAGGTTAAAGTTATGAAGACTTACAAAAACATTACATCCCTCAACAAATTCTCATTGTAAGTACAAAAGGAAAGAACGTACAAAGGAATACCTATCAAATAAAATTTCGTGTGAATATACAACCTCAACATTTCATCCGAGTTACCTTAGGCCCCGCAGACTGCAGATATACCTACTATTATTAAAAACAAAATAAAGATAGATTTATATTTTATATTCAACATATAAGTAGAAAACAGACCGTGCAGTGTAGCTACACTGCACGGTCTGTTTAGCATAGAATAAGTCTACCCATCTTTCACCGTGGGTGTTGTAAAAGGTGACTAAGAAATCTGAAGAAAGGACAACTCTAGTCTTCTAGATTTGTCTACAACGCGATCTAGACCCGTGTTACTAATAATAATGTTGGACGGAAATCGTGTAAGTTTAAGAAGTGTGCAGATATACTGTATTTCTATTAACACCTCTTACTTATAGAAGACTAGAGGTGTCCTTCTCCAGATCCCTTAGTCACCCTTTACGACACCCACGGGGAGATATGGGTAGACCAATTCTATGCCGGGGCTACACGAGACGGTCTGTTTAACAGGTTTGCTTGTTTTTACTGCATATTTCCGCAATTAGCCCTATAAATGGGCCTTTTTGTGTGACTTTAACAGTCGCACAAAAAGGCACAGTTGAAAGTCGGGGTATTGACCACTACAACAACAAAACAGCTCTAAAAGCAGCTGCTTATTTGTTTAAATAGCCCTTAAATTTTGATTAACGTTTCAGTATTCGTCGGTGAATCATCGGCCAATTAAAAATGTACAGCCTGCTTAGTCCTTACTTTCATATAAGTAAACGTAACTAAGCCCTGCGCATGCAATAACATACGAAGGGGCCGCCATAACACGTCTCATAGACGACTCAACGTACCGTGTGACTTGTATAACTCAAGTTTAAAGACAACGGACAATTTCATAGAGTTTAGGACCTTTGAGAAACATTTGTTAGGAATTATTTAAAATAGCTGCGCACAACGCTTCTACGCGCGTAAGGGCGTTTTTATTGTCACGCGTGTTTGCGCCCGCGTGCGGGTCAAACCCGCATGGGTGCTACGGGACGCACGCAGAGCAGATTTTTTTTGCCACATTATTGTGCGTATCGCCAGGAAGGGCACTCGTGTCAAAGTGTATGTACTTAAAGAAAGTAATGACAGTAAAAACAACACTGGCTGTCAAGGTTCGCCACACGCGCACGGATGGCGCGCATCCGCGGGAGAAAGCCACGTCGCCCGAGCGTGTGGCTGGGCGGCTTATAATAATAATAACGCCCTAAGTCCCGAACCCGTGGGAATATCAGGATAAAAAGTAGTATATACATAAAATTACAATCAACTTAAAAATAAAAACTAAAAATACCCAAATTAAAACCTAATTAAAATTAAACTTAAAAACTACAAATTTACTAAAACAACAAAGTCAGTCGAACAGGCCACCCGAATTCGTTGCCGGCGCAAAGGACCCTAAAACGCACGCAGCATTTCCTCGTTGGATAGCAACGGCCATCCTCTGCACCAGAAAAGAACCCGAGCGGCAGTCCAAGCCCCGATCTCTAAGCCGACGACCGATCTCCCTCACAAAGGTGACAGCCTCACTCCCCCAACTCCCCAACGTCTCCACGGCCACCGGCACAAATAAATAACTCGCGTGGAGCAGAGCATACTTGCCATGCTTAGCAACCGCCGCTGTCTCCGCCGCCGCAGCAGCCACAGCAGCAGTACGGGACACATGGCAAGCAGCAACGGTGTTGACACACGTTGCGTCCCAAATGAGGCACCTCCCCTTCGCCCAAGGTACCAGAGTAAGCCCGTCCGGTCTCTTGCCATCAGTGCGAGAAAGCCCAGGCGGCTCAAGCACACACGGCACATTGGCAGACACCAAGGACCTCCTGATGACGTCGTTGAGAGCGTGGTGCCGCGGGAACCGACCCACACAACGACCACAGCTAAGAGCGTGGTGACCATTGGCCTCCACCGTTGAGCCACATATGCAAAGATGAGGTTCACACACTTTGCAGCCCAGCCGGAGAGCCACTGCCACCCCTCAAAGAATCGTCATTTTATCAATTTTAGTTTTTATTTTTAAGTTGATTGTAATTTTAATGTATGCTTTAATGAATAAATGGTATAAACATATTATTATGTTGTTTCAGGTCTTCAGATATCTACATACCTATTATATCGGTTATGGATTGCTAAGTTCAGGGGCAATTACTAAAACTAATTTATTTAGTTTAAACATTGGAGCATTTAGCGTGCCATAGCCGAGGACACGATGCTGTTCAAGGCGAAGTGTCTAGATATATCTTTAGGCTGTTTCCAAAGAAAATTGAAAAGTCCACTAATAACCAAACCAATCCCAACGCAAAACCAAAAAAAACTAAAGAACAGCCCCCTCAAAGCTACTCACGTTATGTAAATTATTTAGATTAGATGTAAAGACCAATATGGCTAAGTATAATCACTTTTGTTCCCCGGCTGAACACATGAAAGTCAAACTTTGTAACATTTGCCCTTTTATTAGGTACTCTGAGACACCACTTTATACATTCATAAGGTAGAGAATTATGAAAATGATGTGAGAATCTCAGTGTAACATACAAATTAACGCATCAACTCTAATTATGTCATCGTAAACCCGTGGTAGTTGCAGACGAGCGTCCAAAAGGCTTGAATCTAAATTCTTGTATTATAAAATCAGGTTTTGGATTTCTTTGTCTGTAGAATGTCTGTGGGATTTAGTCTGTGTTGTGAGCGTTTTTTAGGATCCCTACCCGATAGGGAAAAACGAGACCCTTATTACTGAGATTCCGATATCCGTTCTGTATGTCTGTCCGTCCAGACTCAGCTCTCAGCCACGAGGTTGTATTTCACAAATCGCGATTGTTAGACAGTTGAAATTTTATGAAATAATGATGTATATTTATTGCAGCTAAAACAGACAATATTTATTTTAATAAAATAAATATTTAGGCTACCATAGGTATATTAAACGTGATTTTTAAATTTTAAACGCAACGTTCGCGCGATTTATCTTTATCACTGGTGCCATATTTTGATATACGGACGCCAGTGGTAAAAATTAATGCTAACGTTGTGTTCACGGATTTCTCTTGTATTTTACTTATTCGATCGACTATAAAAAAATCAATACAGCATGCAGCGTTTAGACCAAGGCATGCATTCTGTAATTAAATCGTCTAAACATTGCCTCTGCATTGTTACATTTTTCTCGAAAACGTTTTAATATATTTTTTTAAATTTTGGTATTTTATATTTTGAAAAGTAAAATTATCAATAATTGCTGTAGGCAGCTTAAATAAGCTGAACCGTTTTCGGGTAAAAATTAACAATGCTTTACAATGCTTAAGCGGTTTGGTTATAGAATACGTGCCCTGACCCCTTAACAAAGACTATAAAAGCCTTTTATATCCCGTCTGCGTGCCCTCTAACACACTCAAGCCTCTAATTAATCGCGTGTCGTCAACATCACTCCTTCCCTACATAATTATGCATCTGATACAATGTTCTACACAGCATATTATGTTGTACATTGTATTATATAAATCATCACGAGTGGCTTGGGACATTTAGTACTGCCTAGCTGCGCCCCGCGCTTTCACTCGCGTAAGTCCCGATTCCGCAGAAATATCTGGATAAAACGTAGCCTTTGTGTTAATCGAAATTTCCTGCTATCTGTGTATGTACTGAGTTCCACCGCAATCGTTTTTGAGAGAATGAGTAACAAATATTTCAGTTCAATTTTTTTTTTTTTCGAAAACGTTTCAGCGATTCTTAGTAATTTTGCAAATAAGCACCTTAAATGCTTTAGCGAAACTGTGAAATGTTCAGAAAACAATAAAACCGTTTTCAAAAAAACATAACAGAGCTGAGGCATAGTTGAGACATTTTAGCTGTAGAATAACTGCCTTTGAATAATTATAGAATAATAATAGGTCCCTAATCTAATATTTGTTTTACTTTTTCTTTTTCGTTTTATCTAATAATCTACCTACTTCCTGCTATAACTAATATAAGTTGCACCTGTCTGCAATAATTTGTGGAACATTTACCATCTTACTCTTCAAAGAGAGCACCCCAATTTGAACCTTATCCAACAAAAATAAGGTTGAATTTCTAAAAGTGTTTTTAAGTATTCATGTATAATTTTCAAACCAATGTTTCGTTCTGAACACTTCCCTGTTCTGAATTTTATGTGGCAAAATAGAAGAAATATTGCAATTTTCCATTTTTATTTTTCGATATTTTATGTTTATGGAATGGTAAGTTTTATATTGTTTTCTAAAATTGGATAGTATACTCGGAATTTGAATGAATTGTTTAAAAGAAAAGTTTTGAGGGTTTCCGAATACAATGGGTAGAAACTACTGTACAAAGACTCCACTGTCTGTCAGGCTGTATCTCATGATCCGAAATATGAATGAATCTGCTTACTAGATAATAATTGAAATTAATTTATCAAAGTCAGTTTTGAGGGTTTCCGAATACAATGGGTAGAAACTACTGTACAAAGACTCCACTGTCTGTCAGGCTGTATCTCATGATCCGAAATATGAATGAATCTGCTTACTAGATAATAATTGAAATTAATTTATCAAAGTAAAAGAGGATGCCCATTTATGGACCCAGTTTTGACGCCGTCAGAACGTTATGTAGTTGTAAAAATATAAGTTTTTGAGGTTAATTTATGCGATTAGTAGCATTTTTTTTCACCCTAGAATCCTAAATGGTACTAATTAAAAGTTTAACTGAACTACCGGCTCCGCCATTGCGTTTTCCATATTGCACCAAAACGACAAAATAATCTATAAAGGAGTATCTATTACGATAAACTCGAAAGTTCGCGTGCTTACCCGACCTCTTTGGTTCGATTTCAGCAATATAAATAGTTAGATTTCTCATTATCCAGGGTGAATAAAAACTAAAAGTTTTCACAGGATAAAACTACAATTGTGTGGTGCCTATCGGATAGTGCTTAAACCGTTCAGACACGTCTACTATTTTTGGGCATTTTCTATATGGGTCTGGAGCCCCTGGGAAAGTGAACAATCTCTTTTCTTTACAAAAAGCATAACATTGTATTATTCTATACGTTACAAATACTGGCTGGGTTGTTCACGAGACTGATGCCGGCTTTCCACTGCGACGGGGCGGCGAGGGCGTCATTATAATGTGTCAGTTTAACATCCAACGATTGTTTCCATAGCGCGAAAGAGTTGTTTGACTATAAAAACCAACCGTTATATATGTTAAACTGACACATTAATGACACCGCTCAGCTCGCAGTGGAAAGCCGGCATCAAAGATCTTTTACTATCTAGAGAGCAGGCATAAAGACTGTGGGTAGGTGATGTATGGCAGTTAGGGGCGTCCATCATATTAAACTACCTCCTTTCTAATGCTGCTGGCTGCGTTAACTTTTGGTCCCCTACTATCGTCATTTAGGCTCACTATCGAGCACCGTTAGAAACCAATTTAAACATGACAAATACACCGTTATTAAATGATATTTATAGTAAAAACAACCATGTAAGTTTTAAATGGTATATTGGACCTTATATTATAGAACGTAATTGTGAACAACGTGAACAAACAAGTTTTTCTCCGACTGTACCTGTAATTTACCTTTGAAGAACATTACGTACGAGTACATTCACGTGCAAAAGTCTACACACAATCATTGTCTAGGTAATTATACTTGGTAAGGTACCTATGCCGTTTAAAAAGGTACACTTGTTAATATAATTCTTAACCATTTTCTTAATTTTATATTTACTTTTTGTTTATTTTTGATTAATAAGGCATAATCAATATTTTAGGATGTTACATCATAGCGCCATCTAGCCACAATGTAAGGAATATTGCTTTTGTTACGAGTATCATACAATGAATATAGGTAGTATAATGCACTACCTATATTCATTATGCTTTACACAACTGGGTTCTGGGTATATCAAACAAATGTATATACCTACGTGAACGCATAAATGTATAATAAAATATGTTGTCGTTCTTAGAGTAGTTACTTAATTAAATGCTGCTGCTGAAAGAACGTATACCGTACGTACATATTCGTATTAAATATACTTAGAAAAAATATTTAATGATTTTAACGATAAAATTTCATTACCAAACAAAAAGTAAGTAACGTTAACTTTTTGGTTGGTAACTTTATGTTTCTAATGCGAGCTATATTATACACACATCTATGCTATATAATTCATCTAATACTGCAAAGAGTAAAAACTCGTTTACTAAGACTCCACAGTCCGTCTGTTTGTCGTGATAGATAGACAGTTGAAATTTTCACAGATGATGTTTTTCTGTTGAGGCTATATCAACAAAATACTAAAAAACTGGAATAAAATAAAATATTTTAGTGGGGCTCCCATACAATGTAAATTATTTTTAATGTAGATATGCCTTTATCTTTAATGCACAAAAACTACTTTCGTTTCAATGGTGAGTAAATAAAAGTACATTATATCTTTGCTTACCATTGAAACGAAAACTTTTCCAACCACCAGTACTGAAAATCTACAGCTACATTCAGAAACGGTACAATCAAAACTAATAGTTATTATTACGACGCTTTTGCAACTAAGTGTACGGTTCCATTGTATACAAAACGAGTTAAGGGTGAACTTAGACTGTTGATTTTTAATCGATTGATAGTTTGTAAGAAAATAAAGAGTTGTATGAGTGGTGGAAGTCGAATTGCCAAGCATACCAAACGAATGATCCAAGCTTTATTAAAGTTATTTTTAAAGTACCTTACCAATGATAGGTGATGGATGACATGGTCGTACAAATGTACCTATGTCGTATAAACGTCTTATACCTACTGGTTCTCAAAATAACACCTTTACCTGAATAATAATTTTCGTTACTTGATGTTTACTATAATTTGACGAGTACGATTTGGCGGTCTTTAAATCTCAAGTGAGCAATGAGCAGGTTATCTTCGAGGACATCATTTTTTATCATAGACTGCATCAACAGTTACTATCTGCACGCGAATTATCTATCTAGTTCATAACTGAGTTTCATAGGCACTTTGCAGTACATTGCTGTTTTAACGTAACCACAATACGGTAACCACAAGTGATTAGCGTAGTACCTAATTAATCTGATTTATCAACAAGCCCCCTTACTTATAAACGATGACTAACTTTATGTTACGTTTGTCTTTTACTGTGACATAAAGTTTCAAAGTTGACAGAGACTAACGTTACATAACAAAGTCATCTGTTAATCATCGTTTAGAAGTACGGAGGAAATTTATTGTGTCGTCAACTGTGGCAGACATTATGTTTATAGTTTGCCTACTCCCTAACATTAACAATTTATACATAACCTGTACTTACGGGGATTTGTTCAAAACATAAGGTTTTGATGTTATAACTTGATGTCGACTACAAGCAACAGTAGAATGTTTCTAGTAATATCTACTTTTTACACGAGTGTACTAAGTTGACACAATTGAGAATAGAACTTTTGAGTTCTACTACTTGTACTATTCATGTATTCTGTCGTTCTACGGAGAGTTCGAATATGAGTGGAATAAGGCAAGGCGTTGGAATTGTTTTCCATTTTCAAACATAATTATTATGATAAAAGTACGAGTTGGCAACGGGCGACATAAGGCAGCAGCGGTCGCTTCATGTCGCCCGTTGCCAACAGAATTTTTCTTTTTTTTTTCTTCAATGGGGTGCCACGCGCAAAGCTGTTTACAGAGGCGCTGGCATCGGATGATCTTTTTTTTTTTTCGATGATGGTCCTCCACCAATGGAAACGCAGAGTTTTTTTTTATTCTTTCGGTCTCAGACGGATATGGCCAATTTGGCGCCGAGAGTTGTAAAAAAACACATGTTTGACAGTTCTTAATTCAAACCTAAGATTAATCGACTCGCGCTCTCTGCCGGGATAAAAAGTTAGTGTTCCTCCTAATTATGTAACGTGGCATTGTAGTACTGCCAGTGTCAAGTGTTTTTTTTTATGGCGATACAAAGTGGCACCGGGTCAGCTAGTAGTCAAATAAAACCTTAGCTTTTATTGTAACAGATATTATATAGCTGACCCAGTTCTCAGGAAGCATCGGTTATTCGAACAAAACCAGGGCAAAGTTTGTATCAGTATTTACTGGTGTTCCAGATGGTCTGTGAAAGGAAGGAAACGGTTTTTTATATTTTTTTTTCAAGCCTAGGTTTATCTAAGATACCTAGTTTTTTTAGGGCTACGTATCTAAATGGTAAAAACAAAACCCTTTTACTAAGACTCCACTGTCCGTCTGCCTAGACAGGCCTGGTGACAGACGTCACCAGGCTGTATCTCATGAACCGATCACGATTTTCAATCTGACCATGCCTATCAAGCCATACAGTTAAAATTTTCACAGATGATGTATTTCTGTTTCCGCTATAACAATAAATAAAAGCATATGTACCAAACGTGTTATTTTTGATAATGGTATGGAACCCTTAATCCGCGAGTTCGACTTGCACTTAGCCAGTTTTTTTCTGAGCTGTAACATAAGATTTTCATACGGCGAATAAAAACTCTTACGTAATATTCTCATATTCAACAAAATATAATTTAAACTCCATTATACAGAAGGTACCTACTTAGAACTTTGCTCTCTACCTCTTGAAATTAGACTGTTACGTTGTAAGGAAAGTAAGTCCTAGATTCCTTTTAAAAGAATACTTTTTAGGGACCTAATTAAGGTCCCATAATCATCCACGCGTTGAAACCCTGCGACAAGGATGTTGATGAACGCTTGCACGGGCGTTTTATCATATTATTGTACAACTTTTCACTGCCAGCACACCGGTCATAAATCATAGTAAGTCGTAGTCTTTTATACGATACGGTGGGATTCTTAACACTTTGTGTGCTGTTATCACGGGTGTGTGTCGTATTGCATGTGCATGTGTGATAAGAACACACAAAGTGAAAAACGCGTAGCACAAATCTTGATGATGTGAAAATATTAAAACGTCACCATTACAGACAATTTAAATATAGGAGGAGACGCTAGAAGTGGTTGTAGCCGTAGTCGCCTGCATGAGCTTGTAGTAATCTAAATAAATAAATAAATTATGTGAACAACACACAGCGCCATCTAGCCCCGTGGTTAGCTAGTAAGCTTGTGGTACGGTGACTAGACACCGGATATAATTACCTACATATATTTATTTTTCTTTTGTAAATACATACATATTACACATAGAGGGACACCCAGACTAAATACAAATATTTATTTTTTAAGCATAAATACTTGCACCCGGCGCGAATCGAACCCGCAACCTTCTGTATTGCAGTCCTTCTTTCGCACGACGCGCCACAGAGTCTTGTAAATAAATAAAGAAAAGCTCACTTTTTATCACGTTCGTTAGGATCCCTGTCGAAGTATAAGATCATGTGAAGGGATGTCAGAACATTACAAGTAATGGACTCGGATAATTGAATTTTTTCGGGACGTGAAATTAAATTTTCTTTTTGTTGATAAAATTTAGAGAAACATTTTTTGGGTTCTTGTTTAGGGAATTAATGTTTTTCGGTTCGGATAATTTTTGAAATCTGAGAGTTTTAAGTGGTGCTTTTTTGTAAATTAATTTTGTTGAAATTCTTATTTTGATGTGAAGTCTGTAGGTAAGTCATGACTTACCTACAGACTGCGCCAACCCCAAATATTTGGGGTTTAGCGGACTCCGGGCTCCCGAAAGGGATGCAATCGGGAACATCGCTCGGATGCGAGAGTAAAGCCTTATAACATCGACCGTAAAATTCAAAGGAAGATTTCACATCAAAATACCTTCTGCTAACATGTTGTAAGGCTATACGCGCACTGATAATTCGCGGCGGAGGCGAGTCGCCGTAGCGTCGCGAATTTCTTCTTAACTATCGCCTACTCCGTTATTAATTTTATAGGAATTTGAGTTCTACTACAAAACGAAGGCATTCGGTCAACGCCTATGCATTTCTCTACTGCTGTTAAGGCCCTTGAGCCGTATGCTAAGAGGTGGGTTTTTAATTGCAAATTGTACAAGTTTGACTCGCACATGCCCGGACTTTATTTTCAAATGTAATTCCCAAAATAGGCTAAAAGCTAAAGCCGTGTTCTTCACCGTGAAAGTGGATTGAGAAATGAAAAAACATATTACAATGATCGTTGTCATCGCGCGACAGACTGGTGACTATGAAAATAATCGTTGTATTTTGTTTCATTTCTTATGTCTCTTTTGCAGTGGAAACATGGCTTACAACGTGGTGGGATTAAACATACCCACAATCTAGCAACTTATTCAAACAAAAACAATGAAATAATATTTTTCAAAGCCGGAATAGAATCGCCTTTTCCATACTTCCTCTCCAAAGTAAATGAGGATAGAATAACTTTTACAGTTATAAAACTATTCGACTAAAAACATGTTATTCCATTTGTTAAAATTTAGGTCACGTGACTATTTTTTTATATTATATGAAGAAAACCATCGTCAGAATATCGACCCAGGACATTGGCCAATTTTTAATAATGATATAAAACAGCTCATGTATTCTGATAGAAAGTCGTGTATGAGAATAGATGTACGGTTGACGGACAAGCAAGTGATCTGACTTCCCATTGGACCCACGAAATCTGACAAAAAGTATGGCGCCCGCGCCGGGAGGTGGATGGAGCACAAATAAACCAAAAAATAAAAAGTTAAAAATTAAAGAGTCTTCCCAGACAAAACTAAAAACGTATAGAAAGTAGCACCCAGACAATAGAAAGGTTTTCAATTTCTGGTCATCATTTACAGACCCACATACAGTCGTACCTACATGAATACGGAAACCTCGGAGCACGAGACTTGCACTTAAACGGTTTTTAATTAGAAAATAGCAATCTAAAGGCGCGGATCCACCGCGGCGCACTGAGAGGATACGCACGCATGCTAAGCTTCGCTTTGCAAGAAAATATATGTCATCGTAAATCGTATCCCCTGTAACCAACGTACACGCTACGCATGAATTGACACGCGTGGCTTGCTCGCATATGAGGCGCATGGAGCTTAACGCTGGCAACGCCATGCACGCTGTAGTGTACACGCGATACACCGAAGCGGGGCCGGCCGATACACGAATGCGTGCGTTCCACAAGACGTATGACGGTGCTGTGCTATAATTGTATATATAGCATAGCATAGTCGTGGGTTAATATTCATGTAAAGCGTGTATTGCAGTGGAAACGTTGACCCACGTAGTCAAACAAATGAATCCGTGAACCGCGTGGCCGTGCACAGCGTGCGGTGCGGTGGGGCCGAACCTTAAATTAAAAGTACCTAACAAATAAAGATTAGATTTATATCGATTTCAGGGTTCTACGGTTTGTTACCAAATTGTACAAAGGTAAATGTATTTTACAAGTGCGAGTTCGCAATGCTACCCTATAAAAAGTTTATAATTCAAAAATATAAACTTTCCCCCAACATTCATACATGAACTTCCGCAGTGAAGTAACAAATTTTATAAAGCGTCCAACTTCTTCAAGTTTTGGCTCCCAAGTTAAAGTTTTTGGACGTGCGGTTTGTGCAGAATGTTGATAATACATCGTGGTTTCTATTGAATTTTACGAAATAGGCTCCTCAGGGTCGATATGTAAATAGTTGTGATGCTGTTTTAATAAAAGTCTTTGAAGATGGTCAGAAAGCTAAAGTAAATAATTTATAAATAAATATTGCACACAGCTCCACTGGCCACAAACTTTGCTAGGGTTGTACTATAGGTACTAGATAACGGATATACTGCATTATCATACATCTTTTGTAAATACATAACGTACATAATATATCAACATATAGAAAAAAGCTAGAACCAGAAGCAAACATTTATGGTCAGTATAAATATTTGTTCCCGCGGGGATCGAACCTGCAACCTTCTGCGTTGCAGCCAGACAGCTGTCGTCACAAATTATGTAGGTAAAGTAAATATATTATTAAGGTACTAAACAAAAGATCTAAAGCGGATCTCAGTAAATTCGAAATTTTACTGAGGTTTCGGAACGCGCCTTCCGATAAAAAAAAAACTACAAGAACCTCATGGGTTTTTTTGTGATCATGTGTCATGTGATCAATCGTCATAATACATAAACGATGACTAACTTTATGTAGCGTTTGTCTTTTACTGTGGCATGAACTTTCAAAGTTAACAGACAGGAAAAAACGTTACATAAACTTAGTCATCGTTTATAAGTAAGGGGATAAATTAAGAATACCTAGGTACCTTTATAAGATGTTCGTGGCGGGCCCTGCCAGCGCGAGGGCCCGCACGCTGCTACCTTACGGTCACTCCACTCACGGTGTGCGGTGGACTGCACCTGGAATTCAACAAGTTTATATGTTTAACTTAGGTACCTAAACTAATAGACCAGGGTTATTGTCTCTAAGCTTTTAGAACTAACACGTGTAAATTATCTTGTACCTCTACTAGCTCTAACTATCTATTTTATCTTTTTAAGCTATTGTATACCTAGCTTTTATCGTGGGCTTCGAGCGTGGCCACCGAATCAAGAAATTCCGTAACGAAAATAAAACCTAACACCCCCCACTCCGCCTACCATGTTACCATGGTACAAAATAAATAAATAATTATAATTATATACAATAGCTTTACCGCAATAGTCCCCGAGTGCCACACGTATTTTTTTCTTTAACTTTTCCCTATAGTGAGAAAAACCCTGCCTGGAGGATTCCTAGAGGAGATCACTTTAAGCGATAAAACTACCTATTATACCTAAATCTAAGTACATGTTTATGTTGTATTTTTATTACATCTAAGGTATAGTTGATCAAAACATAGATAAAACATCCAACTGTTGCATTATTCGAAGCCTTGTCCTCAATTTATCTCGCACAGCCTTTTTCTCAACTCTATTTTCCTAACAGACTCGTATTTATTATTTAACTACCACCCCACTAAAATTACAATCTGAAACTCATAATCCAATTTGTAACAAAGGAACCAACCTCGGTGAACAAACACGCTCGGCACACGTGCTCGGCGGTGTGTACGCAACTTTATTTGTTTGATTCCTTATTCAAACCAAGAAGACCTAAGATATACCTATATAATTTTAGCTTCTTAGTGTTGTACCAGGCTGGGTTAAAAATGTAACACTAAAGCTCAAAATACAAGATGAAACTTAGACTTTACTACATGTGTGCTGTTTTAGGTAAAGTGTCAGTGTAAGTGTCAACGTGTTTTTAAGCTGAGGGGGTTGTTGTCTCGGATAGCAGTCGTTAGGTCGAGGTAGAGGCCTTAGGGCGATCTGAAAACTCTAACACTAGGTGAGCCACACCACTATACGAAATAAAGAAAAAGAAGCTTAGGGTGGAATATCACAGCGTTTCCATAAATTATACAAATATATTCATTCAGAATTAGATAGCGATAGGTATTAAGCTAAGAGCCATCTTTCGGCATCGTACGCACCGGACGCATTGCATGAAACGGATTGTACCTAATATTCTTTGTATAGAAAGTCACAGAAGTGCGTCCACTAATCCGCATCGTACGGAACGGTCGGATTTGCTACTTTCTATACAAAAATATTACGTTCTGTTTGATGCGATCCGTCCGATGCGTACGATACCGAAAGGTAGACGCTTAGCTTTACAGGTAGTTTTTCATTGATTTCACAGTTGCATTCAAAATCATAGTTTCTAATCCTGACCTTAAAAGGTTTAATCATTTGAAAACCAATGTTGTATTGGTAAATAATATTATATAATATTTCGGGCTTTTGGTTCGACATGGTTATTTTTGCAAAAAAGTTGAAAAAAAGAACTAAATTCACCACCTTAGGTAACAAGGGACCTGCGTCAAAAGTCAAAGCATCTTACAGTAATAATTATAATTGACTTTTTTTACTAGTTAACATGGTTTATCTTAGTTGGCTTCGGCACTTAACTTCATACTATTCTAGATTATCTACGTAGATACGTGACATGTTCGAAACGTTTAAAATCGAATTTGGAACGAAAACTTTCATCTTCTTTTTAAAAATTCTGGTGTCGTGCGACTGCTGTATAAAGCCAAAGCCAAATAACGTTTTTATATCCAGTTTAGCCGAAATTGTTTCGAGAATCGATTTGGATACGATTTCTGTCGGGATCTCTCATTTTTAACGCTGGTTTTCCGCACATTGGCGTTATTTATTGTTAGATAAGTTGCGGTGACATTTATTTTGTTTCTGTCTTTCGAAATCGTTGTGGGTTCTATCACGTAGTGATTTCCAACCTCATTGGTTCTATCTATTTTTTTTGAAAAAACACATCTATACATGTAAAATTCAAAGTCCTGACTGATTGATTAAGTGACTGAAACTTTAACGTACAGCATAAACCGCTGGTTCTAGGGACATATGGAATTGTCCGCGTGTTCTTTGTCATGTGTACTACTAATAAAAAAAAATGAAATTCCTACGAGGTGGGGACTCACGCGGGTGAAACAGCGGGGCGCTGCTAGTGCAATATAAACCTTTCATTTTAATTTAAAATTTCAACACGAGAATTCTACTGAATATTATTTCTTATTTCCACTTTTATTTTATATTTTATTTTAGTGTGACATGAAAGATTTACACACATCATTTATTTTATTTTCCTCCATTATTTTCATGTATATTCGTTCGTACCATTAAATGGGACAAAAAAGTAAACCGATGGAAACTTTCGTGAACAATTTGTCGGTTGAATGAAAAGCAAATGTCCCGAAAAGTGGGAATTAGGTAGAATTTTGTTTGTTCTTTTCTTCTTTTACTTGGCACTCAAAGTTTACCCACGAATTTGTGAAAGGTTTTTGAGCTTTTTGTTACTAAAGCATTGATTTTACTTTGTTTCGAATCTACGCCTTAAATAACCAGTTCAACAGATTAACAGATCTTTTAATTTACGATCATTTGACAGATAATCAATAAATCAGACGGAAGGACAGACATGCATACAAGTTGAGACAACCGGACGAGCGAGCGAGTAATCTTGTGAGTGACCTGGCTGCGACTGGCTGATAACATAACTCTGTTGCTAACAAATCTCGATTGAAACTATTGAAATTGTTGATTTAGCGTTTACGCACATACAATTTGATAGTTACAGTCGCTATAGTTTCCATTGCAGTTTGTTAGTGACTGAAGGACGTGGAAAACGACGTGTAATCAACAATTTCAATTGTTTCTATCGAAATTCGTTAGCAACATATGTAGTTACGTAATCAGGCCGGGTCGTGATAGTCGAAACGTCGAGGTAAGAGAATTTCAAATTAATAATACGCGAATAAGACCTGGGAAAAATAAAAAAAATATGCATAGATCGTGTACCTAAGTTTAAAAATATTAATAAATATATTTTATTGACCGTTTGTCTGTCCGTCTTTCTTTATCAATATTGGCGTTTCTAAAAATAGAATGAACGGACAGAAGCTTTCATGAAACGATGCGTCCCTAATAAAATATAGAAACAGATTCCTTGCCCTCATTCCTTTGAAAATGCGGAAAACAGATAATAAATCATATTTTTTCCACCATATTGTGACGTCACATCTGTATTCCGTAGTGAAAGGTCATATCATTCAATATTTAAGAGTGAGTCTTACGTAATTTGGCAGGATTAAAAAATAATAAGTATACTTACCTATACCTATATTTTATTAGAATTAAGGCACGCTATTTTTTTCAAAATTTGTTAATGTTTATGTTTTTCTTTTGTTTTTGCTTTTTGCGTTGTTGATATGAAAGTTAAACTAATTTTTTCGGTTTAAATCACGTTCCTTTTATTATATTTTTTTTAACACTCGACTGGAATGCCATCATGCAAATGCGTCCATTTATTTTTAACATGTCCAAATAATTTTGGCTCAAAACACATTTAAGTATAATTTAGTAGCGTTAAGAATTAATTTTGGAGCTTTTGACAATCATAAAATAATATTGTGCACTGAAGAATTTAGTGAATTAAGTTCATACAAGTAGGTTAATTTTATACTTGTATAGCATAAACCAGAAAGCATAACTATTACATTTACTAAAATCTCTCTCAATTTCTAATAAACTTTCAATTTATTTGTTAACAATATCCAGACGTACCATTAATATCTACCATTTGCCTAATTTAATCGTATTTAACACCCGCCAAATAACGCTGGATACACTGTCGTAAGTCTCACAAGATCAGAGCGTGATGGGTACAGTCATCAAAAAAAGCTTTTGAGTAAACATTGTGCTGTGTTATTAAATAGACATAAGTTGGAAATAAGCGACTTTTGCGGTCGATGTAAAACTGGGAGAGTTCGGTGTAGACGATCAGTTTTACCTTCAGTTTCGCTTGACTAGACTATATATCTATACTAATACTAGCCGACCCGGCAAACGTTGTTTTGCCTTATAAATTATAGATAGTAGCCGATTCTCAGACCTACTGAATACGCATATATAATTTGGTAAAAATCGGTAAAGCCGTTTCGGAGGAGTACGGTAACTAACATTGTGACATGGAAATTTTATGCATTAGAAAATTTTATATATTAAACTATATAAAAATAATTAAATTACAAAGAAAAAAGATTTGTATTTTTGTGTGTGTGTGCGTCTGTATGTTTGTTATAAATAAACTCAAAAGCTACTGGACCGATTCTTTCACCATTAGAAAGCAACATTCACCCTGAGTGACATAAGCTACTTTTGATCCCGATATTCCCACGGGATCGGGACTTACGCGGGTAAACTGCGGGACGCAGCTAGTAAATAAATATAATAATTGTTAGCAAAGGTAGTTCCGTTAGATTATGACGCGGATATTCCTAGTGATGATTTATTTTATAGTAAGAGCTATGTTAATAGCGCACATATTTTTTTCTTAAGGAAAAAGATATTAGTGCAGGATCGTGGACCGACAATCGTGGTATTCAAAACTACGAACTTCGGAATGAAAGTCAGGGTATTTACCACAAGAATAACACCACGTTTAATAGTGCTTTTGATAGGGGGGGTCGATGTATTTAAATTTTCTATACCTACTACTAGCATAAAAATCCCTCTTTTCCAAAACTTTACAGTATCGGATTCCGGTGTTTTTAAGCTTTTGCATAGCTTTTATCGCGGGCTTTGAGCGCGGTGACCGAATCAAGCAATTCCGTAACGAAAATAAAACCAAATACCTCCCACTCCGCCTGTAGCTAGGCCGAGCGTTTTTTTTTGTATAATTACGACGTTGGCTTTATATAAAAAAGTAACGCGATTAGACATAAGGTTTTTTAATAATAAAAAGGAAAAACATTACAACTAAGTATTTTTTATAGGACAAACAAAAAAAACGCATTTTGTACGGAGAGTTAGATAGTGTCATATTAGCCCCTAATATTCCTGGCAATGTCCCAACTTCCGCCTACCCGATATACGAAACAAAAGAATTAAGTTAACCGTTAGTTCACTGTCACATGCTGCCGAGGTGCTTTAGCTGATATTATTTAAGTTTTAATAGCTACGTTAACATCCAAGTGTGTCGTATAGCCTTAGATATATTAGCATAGAAAAGAGCTGCCCGATCTCATCCCATTTTTACCAACTTCAAAAGACACTGTTACGAGAAAATTATTTCCTATTTTCGATTTAGCGAGTAGGTACTAGTACTTGTGGCAAAGCGGTCGAACCCGCTTGTTTGGATTACCAGTAGTCGCAGATTTGAATCCCGCCGAACACGAATGTTTGTCGCGTTTGATAACAATTATCTACGAACGCGATTTGGACCTGTACTTCAAATTATAATAATGGACAGAAATCGTGTAAGTTTAAAAAGTTTGGTGATTTAATCTGCTGGTGTATCTTAAAATCAAAAGTAAGCACCTGCCTACTACTATTACTACTACCTTAGATTAAAACAAAAAACTAAAGATACGGTACCTAGTCTCGGAAAATGAGACGATAAAACTGCGTCTAGCTGACGCACTAGCCTCAGTCGTATGTCGAACCGTTGCCGCGTGAGCACGTGCTGTCACACTGCGATCATCTTTTTGACATCCATAAGAATGACTTTTTGCTTATTTACAAATGCCTGAATCATTCTTGAAGACAAATGTTTTTCAATACAATAATTTTATGAAAATGCATGTAGGTAGGTGTTTCTTGCTCATTTTTCGAATACGCAATGTTAGAATATACCGTATCTATATTTTTGTTTTTATTCAAGACTTCTACTACCTAGTAGTAGCAGTAGGCAAAAAGTAGGTAAAAACAAAAGTATCACAAGTAGTAGGTAAGTATCATAGTTAAATTTTCCCGGGTCTTAATCGCGTATTATTATTTATCCCCTCGCCTCCTTTTTCCCTTTTTGTCCCCTCGCGACCAATACCACCGTAACATGGTTGAAACGTAGAGGTAAGAAAAATAAATAATAATACTTACGCCAAGACCCGGGAAAATGTAACTATGTTAACAAATCGTGTGAATTTAAAAAGTTTATAGGCAAACTATCGGCCGATAGAACAGCCCGTATTCAATTCTCACCCTAACGTCAACCATCACAAGAGACGGAAGTGTTGTCCAATTCATCTCCTAACCTAACACATCACCCTCACGTATGAGACTTGCTCATTTATCAAAGAAACACTTGGAAATCTGACCGAGTGTCTGCCTCACTATTTATCTTATTCCCATCCCGAGGGCTAAGGGAAAAATATTCATGAGATTTTACTCAGGTTGTCGTGAGATGATGCATATTTTCTAAGTGTCACAGGTACAAGCATTGTTGATTTGTTCTTTTTTTGTATTTATGCCGAGAACTGTGAGCGTTTAGGGAATGGGAGTTTTGAAAATGTAACGTTCGTGAGTTTTTTACCCGACTGTGCGACGCAAAGAAGGGCTATGTGTTTGTCAGTCTATGTATGTATGTTTCTACCTGTGTGGCGCTTCTGGGGCTAAACGGATGGCTTGATTTTGACAATTATTACGTCTATCGATTTGTCTTATTCCTGCGATTGTTCATAAAGATGACAGTTATCAAAGTTCTAAATGGGGACTACCAGATGCCGTCGCGTCAGAATTATCAAATTCATGATCTAAAGAAAATCGAACGATATTAAAGCGATGTTGAGGAAATTTAGTTCTAAATATGTGCCCTGGTCCGATTGATTACCAGTATAAGTTACCAACTTACCTTTTATTTTAACTATACCTACTTTATTTACTTATATTCAAATAGCAGCTCCCCGCGGTTTCACCCGCATAAGTCTCGATCCCGTGGGAATATCGGGATCAAAAAGCCTATAGCCTTCCTCAATAAATGGACTATCCAACATCGAAAGAATTTTCCAAATCGGACCAGGGTTCCTGAGATTAGCGCGTTCAAACAAACAAACTCTTCCGCTTTATAATTTACTTATATGCAAATATATTCGAATTTAAGTTATCGTCCATTTTCTATCGCAATAGTATATTTTTACACAAAATACCTAAACACGGACACCTCCACCTACAAGGTACCTTTATATAAATCTCAGTGAATAATAAAAATACTTGTAGTTATAAATCAGCCCAAAAGAATGGATAATAGGAAAATTACCCTGTAGCTCATTTCTCTTGTACAAAAAAGTGATATATATCTACCTACACGAATTACCCCCTCGTTCCTACGTGTGAATTGCTTTCTCTCGGAAAAATATTAACCGGCTGAGGACCTCCCTCACAACGCTGAATAAAGTATTTTAATAAACTAGCTATGTCTCGCGGTTTCACCCACATAAGTCTCCATCCTCTGGGAGTTTTCAAAAATCGTTTTCTTATTCTTATCATGCTTACATCACATAATTAACACACTTTCCGAATCCAGCTCTCTACTATCAGCGGTTTAGGCTGTGTGTTGATTTATCAGTAAGATTTAACGATAAAGATGTTGTTTAAACTAATTAAGAAAAAATATTATTTAATATGTATAAACATCACCAGGTTGTCAGAAAACAGGTTATTTTGCTGCTGCTTTACCAAAAATCATACACACAATGCATTAAAACAATCGACGTGAACTTTTACCGAAAAAAAAAGAGATTTTTCTTTAAAAGGAAACGGACATAAAACAACCCCTAAAATGGGGAATCGAACTTTCTTCAATCAGAAGTTAAAAATATCTATTTCGACCTAATAAAAAGTAAACTCGTAAGCAAAGAATGCATTACATTACTTTACTTATTCCGGAAATTCGGAGACGAAGTTACTCCACGACGGAGGACCGTAAAAATGTTATTTCTGTAATTTGTAAGTTGGTATATAAATTCAATATATTACATAGGTTATTGGCTTAAGAGCTTGTTGGAAACAAATACGATCACTAGTAGAAAAAAAAGTATTTTTCTCGACAGAAGAAGGTTTTACAGGTAGATGTTGTTGTTGCTAAGTTGGTAGATAGTGGCACGTTCGTCGATAAGTAGAGTCGCCAAGTCGCCACCGCAACATGAGGCCACCTCAAAGTCGTCACCTTTGAGTACCAACGCTCTTTGATATTTCTTCTTCTTTTCGTATAGTGGTGTGGCTCACGTAGTGTTAGAGTTTTCAGGTTGTAATGAGTCCTCCATTCAAGGCATGAACGCGCACCGCATTGCTTGCACAGCTATACCACATTTCTAGATTTTATTTAATTGACTTTCTTTGGAAAATGTAGTTCCGGAAGAAATGCTTTCTAAAATTCTGTACCGGTCGTAAAGATATTGCCAAATTTATTCGCAGTGGCTATATTGTTTAATGTAATAACAAAAGTTCGAACGACTATAAACCGTTGTAGAATTTTTGTCAGCGATAGTGTTATTTAACAAGTTTTTGCGGACCCCAGGCTCCCGAGAGGGATGCAAATAGGAAAATCGCGATCGCTCTGATGAAAGAGCAAAATACCTAGGTTGCAAAATTAGGTTAGGCAGGTACATACTCAAAATTATTGTATTTGCATCTGTGTTCGCGACGTTGGATGGATATTAAACTCATCACAGTCTACCCGTGAGCAAGAGGTCTGAAGACCTCAACACGTTGGCCATCGATAAATGCTTATAATAAAAGCAATGCTATTAAAACCGAAAGAATGAGTTAACTTTAAATTATTTTTCAATCAAATCTTCAAGAGAAACAAGTAAAATTTTCAATCCATTCAAATCAATCACAGCTATCATAATCCTAACTATTTAATTTCGTAAATCCAATCTTGAGAACGAACAACAAATAAAACA
The DNA here is from genome assembly GCA_958496205.1 of Idaea biselata. NCBI lineage: Eukaryota > Metazoa > Arthropoda > Insecta > Lepidoptera > Geometridae > Idaea > Idaea biselata. Next base: position 11,977,018 of record OY292395.1, read on the forward strand.
ATTAGACCAACATCAGAACCTTATCAAAATCCGTTCAGCTCCCTCGAATCGAGAGACGATGAAACTTTGGATTGCTTATAAAACTCCCTCAATTTTCTTGCAACGTTTCAAAGTATTTCATAACGAAAATTGTAAATAAATTCGTATAATTGTAGGGTTGGTACAAAAATCTTAAGACTTTGTAACCATTTTTTTTATGCGATGTGTCAAGGTCCATAGGTGCTAATATAGCCTTAAATACATAGATCAACACTTACTCACGAATAAATCAAAGATAAAAAATATTGGAAAGTTAATATTTAGGTATATTTTATTCCATACAATTAAAATAATAAAAAAAAACGAAATCAAATGCAATTAAGTACAACAATACGTTTGATAACAATGTCTGAAAGTTTGTAAAAAAAAAAGAGTTGGCCCTAATTTCGCATTGTTTATTAATTGTCTTTTCGGTTCGGGTCGATAGCTTCCGAAACATCATATCTCTCACTGAATTAACTTGGCTTTAACTATTATTAATGGCTCGGCCTGACGCAATTTCACTCACATAAGTTTTTATCCCTTGGGAATACTGTGATAAAACGTAGCCCTACTTTGCGGATTTTGTGTAGGTATTATGTAATGTTCAAATAAAACGTCTGTCAGACTTGCTCTGCTTCATTCCGATTCAAAGGACATCGGAGCGGACGCACAGATAAAAATATTCAATAGTGGCTTAGAAATATTGAAAATAAAATTTATTAAACACGTTTTATTTCTCGTGTCCAAATAAAACAGTTTTTTTATCTTCTTGTTTTACTTGAGATCGTGACAACCCTACCTCTTTTACTAACTCGTCGAGTAATCTTGTGTTGGAGCTGGTATTGGTGTTATTTGAACTCGATTTGCTGTATTTGGATACAGTTGTATCAGTAACTGAATTTACGCGGGTGAAACCGCGGGACGCTGCTAGTAATGTACCTAATATAAAAAAATAAACATACATTTAATTGAAATAATAACAGAGACGGACAGCGGTGTCTTGTCAGAAGGGTCCCGTTTTACCCTTTGAGTATGAAATCTTAAAAAGTAAATTTAAGTAAGTTTTTATGCCCTCGTAATTGACTACAAACGATTCAATCAAATATTTCTGAAAGCTGCACCTACAATCAAGAAGGATACTCGTACCTAGATATTATACTCGTACAAGACTTTATTTCTCATAAAGTTTTCTTATTAGGTAGCTAGGAACCTACAAGTTTTGATATCGTCTATCTTTCTGCAAGCAACACTGGGTTATCTGATTAAAGTTGACTTAGTTTAGACTGTTGCCAGTGATATATTGGTGGAAAATGGTAGAAATTAAAACTGCTTTCTAGACAGAATTGTGGTTAATTGCTGTAGTTTGTTTGTTTGTTGCTATTTATATCATTTTACAGCCGAATACTGAAACACCACTTAAAATTTAAGGTGTACTTAAATAATTGAGCAGCTTTTAAATTTAAAAATACTTAATATGAGAATTTTGTACCTATTTGAGAGGTGCTTAGTTGTTAAAGTAGAATTCAAATTTTAAGTAGCGTTTAGTACTAGCTGCGTCCCGCGGTTTCATCCGCGTAAGTCCCGATCCCATGGGAATATCGGGATCAAAGGTGAAAGATTTTTTGAAATCAGTTCAGTAGTTATTGAGTTTATTCATAACAAACTTACACACACACAAACACACAAAATGCAAATCTTTCCTCTTTATAATATTAGTGTATAGATAAAAAATAGCAGTGCCTCGAGCTTTCACCCGCGTAGGTCCAGATCCTGCAAGGACATCTGGATAAAAGTAGCTTATAATGTTATGGCAGGTCTCCAGCCATCTGCATACCTACTAAGTTTAATCGCAATCCGTTCGGTAGTTACATATCTATATACCGTTTCATGGCAATTGGTTCAGCGATTTTTGCGCTTCTACACTGAGTGTTATCACTTAAGAATAATTAATGTATACCTAATGATTAATGAATTAATGATAGAATTATTTTTATATCTTATTATTATGTTTTACAATGTAAAATTGGTGAACGACGTGTAACTTAAGTTATGAATAAATGAGTATCTGAGTATCTACATATTTGGCCGACTTCAAAAAGAGGAGGAGGTTTCCAATTCGGTTGTAGCTATGCTGTTTTGTTTCTTTTGTTCTCCAACTATAATTTGTACTTAGATTTTGCCTCGGTTCAAGCGATACTGGTTCGAAAATAAAGTTAATTCCGAAGTAGGTACCTAATAGTTAAAAAAACCACTTAAATAATTGGCAGGTAGATACTCAGTTAAAAAATGCAGTATTTTATTTTTGTAACACTTGTGTCTGCAGTCATAAATAAAATGACTACACCTATTAAATGTTACCAAAATGTAATAAAAGAAAGAATAAACAAAACTATGTCGCGTGAATATAAAAGTTTGTTTTCATTTTTTTTATGGTAATTTATGAGCAATAAAAAGACGTTTAACCTTTCTGTTTTACCACATAGAAATAAAATTAGAAATCAGTTACAAAACAAAGTGGGTCGGTGATACTTTAAATTTCAATTGAAAATAACTTTGTAAATAAACTCTATAATGTTGACAGCTAGATGGCGCCTCAAACCACGCTTTATTATGGTACAAATGTCATTATTTTCTTTATGTGGACCAAAAATCACACGTTAATTTTGTTTCTAAAATAAAAAAAAAGATTTTTGTGTTAACAACCAAACGTTTTTTTTTCTTTCTTTTAAAAAACTGGTAATAATAAGTTCTGGAGCCAACTTCTGGAGACGACCTCAGTGGCGCGTCGGGGTAAGGCCCGACTGCAATGCAGGAGGTTGCGGTTTCGATTACCGCCGGGTACAAGTATTTATGCTTAAAAATAAATATTTGTTTCCGGTCTGGGTGTGGTTTCTGTGTATTATATGTATGTATTTACAACAAAAAAAAAGTAAAATATGTAGTATATCCGTTGTCTAGTACCCATACTATAATAAGCCTAGTGCTTTGTTTAGGGCTAGATTGCACTGTGTAACGTCGTGCAATATTTATTTATTTAACTAAGTCGCAGGATTTTTTTCCTTTACCGTAAGTAATGCGAGCCAGCAACAAATCCTACAACTAGGTCGAATACATTAATTCAAAACATTTTTCGTGCAAAGTTCGTCTACAAAATTTAATTTACGGTTCTTCACTTTGATGGTTCGAATTTTAAAGAGATCCGAGATTTTCCCAAATTATTCTTACTTCCTGGAGACCCTATCATCTCGCCCGGATTATAACATTATACCGAAGATATGATATTTTCTAAGGGCGATTGTGAAAAAGAAAAAGGGACGGTTCATTGAGTTTTGGGACGTAAAAACGAATGGGTGGCGAAATACGGTGGAAAAGATACTTGAAGCGAGGTGAGATATGGTGGTTCTACTTGTGAAAATATATGCCACCTGTCTTCTTACATTGCTATTATTTAAGACGGATATTTTACCATTGAGCTACATTAATGATACGGTACGATCCCGGCAAGTTGTGTGGGGAACACATTTCTTGCCATGGCGGCCGCGGCAGATTGGAAAGATCCTAGAAGTGGTGGCTTGACGTCGTGGAGGTGTGATAGGGGTACAAATGGCCTCAGTACGCGGGATGCTGAAGATCGGGCGAAGCGAAGACGTAACAACAGAAAATTCGACCCCAAACCCTCCAGAGGAATGCTATACCAGTAACATCGCATGGATAGTGATGACCTATATAGACTAATGTTACTAAATATATGTTTAATTTACCTCAGACCTAAGAAAGCAAAGAGCGAGAAAGTTCACTCTGAGTTTTCGTAGAGTTTTTCCACCGTAGGGTTCTTATAACAAAGTTTTGTATTGAAGAAAGCAATTTATGGTCCTGATGGAGATGCCGGCCGGACTTCAAACCATTCATATTTCAAGATAATTAGGTACAAATAGTGTTTTTATCTTGAGATTATTAAGGGATTGAGGAAAACCGCAAAATCATAACCTGTTTTACTGAAAATCTTACTTTGTTAATTTTGATAGATTTTCATCCGTATAACTGGATTCAAACCAACGGTTCGGAAATTAGCAAAGTATGAAGCCTTTTGTCGACCTCTGTGGCGCGTCGTGCGAAAGCGCGACTGCAATGCAGGAGGTTGCGGGTTCGATTCCCGCCGGGTGCAAGTATTTATGTTTATAGAATAAATATTTGTGTCTGGTCTGGGTGTCCCTCTATGTATAATATGTATGTATTTCCAAAAAAAAAAATATAAGTATTATATCCGTTGTCAAGTCACCGTAACACAAGCTTAGTCGCTTACCACGGGGCTAGATGGCGCTGTGTGTTGTTCACAGAATTTATTTTATTTATTTATTTAATTGTACGTGATGAACGCGGGTTTCCTAGGGATGTTTTTAGCGCACATATATCGGTGCGCAGTCGGCCGGGATTTAAGCCACGACCTTTGGAATGAAAATCGGGGTTTCTTCCACTAGACCAACACCAGTAGGTACTAGAATTCTGAACTAAAATGTTTTAAGAAAAAGGTTTAAAGACGCAATTAAAAAAAACTCTCTATGACTATAAAATGCTTTGTCCTGATTGATATATTAACGCACAGCCTAAACAACCAGTGGTAGAGAGCTGAAAATTAGAGAGTGTGTTATTTATATGAAGTATTCATTCGATAAGAAAGGGTTTTTTCGAAATCACCAAGAGATCGGGACTTACCTACCTACGCGAGTGAAACCGCGAAACCCCTCTAGTATTACCAAGTTATCCTGTTATAAATAGCGAATCCCTACCGAACTCGAAAACCGTACCCTCGTAGAAAATATTAACGTAATATTTCCTATAAACACACACACAACAATAGTGTAAACCTTTCCAGTTACGAATAAAGACCTTTGTAACACTTACATTATGATACCGTCGTATTTAAAAGGATTGTGCACACTAATAAACGCGATACAAAAAAAAATCCAACTCTAACTTCAAATAGCAGATGGTTTTTGAGTAAACAGATATAAATGTTTCCTCAAAAATCAGTTAAAATTTTATTTAAGTTTGAAATATAATTTAAAGGAGAAATGCGTCATAAAAAAATCTCCTATCACAGGATTCGAACCCGTGACCTTTGTTTACCGGGCGAGCTAACCATTACGCCACACGGAAACCTAAATGACATTGTAAACGTGGTTTCTTTAAATGTACTAGAAGTATTAGATTATCAATGTATCGCGTCAATATACACAAAAATTATATCTCAAACTGTGAATCCAGGCTAAGGAATCAATAACCGATGACTGTCGAACCCATTTCAAAACCGAAGACCCTATCAACAGCATTGTTCTAGTAACAATACACGCCCGGCTTGATACGTTCTGAGTGTTGCCGTCTATTTGTAAAGTGATTGCTCTTGGACAATGGTTGTTGGTTTAAATTTATACGGTATTAGTGCCGTATTAATCTCTAACATACTTTGTGTTTATGACTATGATGGGTTCGCACTGTAAGCGGAGAGGGGTCAGTGAAGACATAGGTCTTTTAGACTCTTGATTTCGTGCAAACTATGCAAACGATTGTTGGTTGCTCATACGACATATTAATTAGTTGTGACTCATTCGTCATAGTCCGACGTCATATATCTCTGTTTTCGTCTTGTGAGAGTCACTGTACCTAGTCATGCCAGTCAACTTTAAAATGGCGACCACCCGACGTGTTGTACCTACATATTGTAAAAATAAAGGAAAAAATGAACTTTTAGGTTTTGTTATACAGTCAACGATACCTCGGTGAATTGGAACCTATTTGAAAATAATTTGTAGAATTCTTTGATTTTTATATCTCCTTCTATTTTTCATTAAATTTTTATTTCTGAAACGGAGACAATAAAAGACGTCCAAAATAAAAACTAAAGATATGAAAAATTCGGTTAAGTTATTTTCTTGCAAATGGACGAACATGAACAACGTTTCAGATACTAAAAAAGGAAAATTCGTAACAATTTCTCTTTTATTTTTTCCATTGTTCGCCTAAATGTTAACGACCGCATTTCCTTGACCGTTTCGGACCAAATTGACTAATTTTCATAATGAAGTGATTGTCTTAAAAAAGTAACTGCCCTTTACATTTAGCAGTTAAGATTCTGGGGAAAGATCTAGAGAGTCCGGTGGGAACGGCAATAACTGTTATTTTAAACTGTTATTACTATTACCTAAGACATGTAAAATAATAGATAGGCCTCTTGTTACAAAAATGCTCAACCTGATTACGGATAACGCGGAAATTTACTTACAAAATTTAACTTGCTTTGAAAAATCTTCTTTATGACCGTGGCGTTAGTCTACTCAAAACTATAATGGCTTTATTAATAAACGTAAAGTACGGTCGGAGGAATTTTACCACTTTTTATTTCTGTCTGTCAACTTTAAAAAATCTTGTCACGGAAAAAGACAAAGCATGTTCTCAGTACTCCGACCTTACTTCACGTTTATTATTTAGGGCTATAAATGTCACAAATTCAATCTTTAGTTCATACTTTGTCCGTCTAGTCTGAAAGTGGGTCTGAACAGATAAAGTTGGTAGCACTAACTATCACAGTTAACGGCAGTTGTCTGAAAATACTATTAAATGCTTTGTATTAAAGCTCGTAATTGTTTAAAAGATTGTTTAGCAACCACATTTGGTAATATAACATTTTAGGGCGCACCGGAAGTAGCGGTCTCTAACGAGGTAGGTGCACGTCACTTCCGCTACCGTAAAAGTTTATGGTCGCCGGGCGTATTCCCCACAATTATTATACTTAATAAAAAATAATCAACTAATATTTCAGGACATTATTCACAGTACCATTTGGCCAAAGATAATAATAAGCAACTAGGCTTGTCATATGCCACTAACTAATGTTTATACGAAAACCGGCTAGTTATGTGGGGAACAAAATATCTTCGCCCGGCCGCGGCAAGTTGGGAAGACCCAAGAAAAGCTGGCTTGACGTCGTAAGATCGGATATGCGTGCAAATGACCTCACTATACGGGATGCCGAAGATCGTGCGAAGTGGAGACGTAAAAGTAGGAAAGCGGACCCCGGGCTCTCGAAAGGGATGCAGGACTAATATAATAGATTTAAAAGATTGTAGGAACAGAATTTTCAAAGTAAGACAATGTGGTGCGTCATGAAGTAGTTTTAGTTGCTCCCTCTTTAATTTTGGCTACAAAAGGTGATGGTAAATTAGCTTGAGAAACATATTTTATGTTTTTTTTTATGTCGGAATTGGGTCGCCATTTGTGTTAGAACAAGGCGCTTCTGTGATTGTTTTTGTTTGCTGTCAGTTAACAGTAGGAATAGAGAAATAACTAGGCAATTACTTGTTATTGTTGCAGCAAATAAAACATGGTTTTGGAAAAAATGGGAGAAACATATTTTGTCTAATGTCTCTACCCAGGGAGAAAACAGCCGACTACATTTGATGGAGAAAGAGTAAATATACTTTACTCTTAAATAAAGGCTAAATCCTATTTACGTAGGCAGTACAAATCTCTAAAACGCTATAATAACAACATACAAACTAAATAGTAATAAAATTCGTCGTCAAAACTTTGTAATGCAATAAACTGTTTATTACGAAAGCTATTTATTATTAATCAACAAGAGAAAACACAACAAAGCTTATTCTAGAGCTGGACGTAAAGTGGGGAATAAAATATGAAGTGTAAAGTTGCAGTAGTATTCGTGTTATAGGGAATTTGATGTCAATTTGAAGTCGCAAAAGAAATGAAAGTAAAGCCAAATTAACTGGCATCATTGGCAAGTAACAGAAGTCTGTTGACAACTCTAGTTCATTTTTTCACTCAATGCACACTTGTATGCGACCATTTCGACCCACACCAACCAACAATCCTCGACACCAAAAATAGATGTTTCTAGAACTTATTTTTCAACCACATTTTTAGCTTTTTCCATCAAAATTGGTTGAAAATACGACCTGTAGAGGAGAAGGAACAAACATACATAAATAAACCTGACAGACAAAACCAAATTTTGCCAGACTTGAAGCTGAGATACTTCGCTTTCCTCGCTCGCTCGGTCAACAAGTAGTAGTAACTTAAACAACAACTAAACAAGGGTTATTAAGAGAAATTTAACTTCGTTTTTTCTAACGTTTCTTAAAGTTATTGGTTGTTTTTTCCTCATTTTACCCGCATATTTCGATAGTTACAGATTATGACTGCGAACATTTTATACCTCATAAGGTTTGTACCAACCTAAATGTAAATAGAAATACAATACTGTTCGTTGCAAGTAGACTTTACGGTCATTTTACGAACGGAGTTAAAACTTCTTCAGTGATAACATTATGATAGCCTTCCATTATTTATTTCTACACTAGAGAACACTTATTTTAGGTCACCGTTGTCAACACTAATATAATAAAGAGGATATTTGTATTTTTGTGTGTGTGTGTGTGTTTGTGTCGTATGTTTGTAATTACCTCATAAACTCAAAAAATACTGGGTCTGTGTTACGCTCCGCAATCGTGTTTCAATAGTGTGTCGATAGAATATTAATCGTCAAATTTGACGTGTATTTGATACATTTGGCAGTTTCCTATGATAATTATTCTATCGACACACCACTGCGACATCACTGAGACACCACTGTGATAATTATTCTATCGACACACCACTGCGACATCACTGAGACACCACTGTGATGCCACTGATGGAGTCTCGATAGTTGTCAAAACTCTAATGACAGGATGGATTTTTAACAGACTTGACAGACAGACAGAGAAGGTTGGTTACCATGGTTACTATTGCAATTATTTTCCACTGTGACACCATTACGATACTATTGAAGTGTACCAAATTTGTCAGATCCTCGATATAATGGCAATAGTGTGTCGATATAATCGTAATAGTATTGTCATCTTGTGTCATTTAGTATAGTACCGGTCCTGGACGGATTTCAATATTTATTTCACCAATATAAAGCGCAGGGACGCAGCTAGTACTTTATAAATTACCATTACAATGTATAGGGTCTAATATTAACGGGAACTCATAACTTTACATTTTTAAATAAATTACAAAGTTTTACAACTGTCGGATGGTTAAGCATTATCTAATCTAATGGTTTAAAAAACTTATTTAGGTTTTTAGACACCCAACCTGTCGACCGATGAAAACGTTTGTCTTAGTGCAATCATAATTTTGCGTAGGTAAATAATTTATGATAATTTTGTTACATTTATTTGTTTAAAACACCGATCCCAAACGATGCTCGTAAGTATAGTTTATTATTTCTGATTACATCTAGAGTTTTATGAAGCTCCGTGACGACTTCAGACATTTAATATTTTAATTGTTGGACACTTTTAAAGTTTTATCTTAATGACTTAAAATTTTTGCCAGCCTGATTTATAAGCAAACTTTTAATTGGTTTTCGTATAAAGTGAAGGGTTGGGTATTTTGGGTAAGCAGTAAAAATGAATTTAAGTTTATTAGTAATAATTTATTGGAAATGTGTTACCTAAATCCATTGATCTCAACCTTAACAGTAGATATGACATCAGAAGGAAGACAGCTGTACACAGCCACTATGGTAACGCTACCGCAAACTCATTGGTGCTTTTGACGTTTTAATTATCATTCATTGATTGACTGCACCCCGCAGCGATGCTCGCGTCAACGCTGCAGCGGCTTTTTATATTTACACTACATTTTTAAAACTGACTTAAGATGGACAAAATAACCTTACATGCAGTGCTCCGACTTTTCTGTTAAGTAATCTGAAGTCGGGCAGCTGAGCTCTAATCTAGATCTACCCAGTGCAAAAGTAAGTAGTCGGGCAGTTACTCGAGTTCAGATTACATAACAGATAAGTCGGTGGTACTGTATGCGAGGTTATATTGTCTATATTGAAGTCGGTTTTTAAACTTTGTTTTATTTATAACATAATGTTCGTACACAAAACAACCACTTCATTTACTAAGTCAAATATATCGCCAGCAACTTCTTTCAAATAAACATTTGTCAAAGAATTAACTCGATACGAAAACTTCTTCATTCAAAGTAAAATTCAAAGTAAAATACTCAATAAGAAATTTAGTATTTTTCTTCGCAAAACTCCTTAACTTCCCGCATAAATTATGTAAGAAAAAACGCGGGCTTTTTTAAACAACTCCGCTAAGGTGAAAGACTTATAAATTATTAATAGAAAATAGACCGGTCAAATAACAAAATGAACCATACCATGAAATGAATGAACATAGCCAGGCTTATACGCCCAAATGGCTGCTAATCTAACAGGCCAGTAAGCCAGTAAAACAATTCGGCATTTCAGTGAAGCTTGAAAACCGACACACCGACAAAAAAAGTAAAATATCAAAAAGGTGAAAGTTTGTACAAGTAGATGTATAAATGTGTGTTTGTTGCTCCTTCAAGCAAAAATGCAAAAACCTTAAGCTGGAAGACCTGGAATAAAAAAAGTAGCATATTATAATCTTCGGAATCTGTATCTGTGTGAGTGAGTGATCTATAAAAAATGAAAGTTTAAGAGGAGTATATACGCCAACGACCTTGAAACTAAAAATCCCTGTCGGGCTCATCGAAAATTGTTGATTATTTCATGACGGAATGTCGTAGAACTTTTTTTTGTGCACAGATTGTAGGTGACATTGTTTCCTACATTTTGGTGTAGTTTTAAGACAAGAACCTCCTATTGGTGCAAAGCCTATCCAAATTTTAGACAAAAAATGTCTGATTTGGCTAAAATGTCGATAGGCTTCAATACGTTTCAACATATTTGTATGCACTAAAATATCGGAAACAATGTGGCCTACAATCTGTACACAAAAAAAGTTCTACGACATTCCGTCATGAAATAATCAACAATTTTCGATGCGCCCGACATGGATTTTCAGTTTTTCAGAATAGGGCCCTTAACACAACACTTTATTGTTGTCCCACACTCAAAAACTCCACAATCTGTATACTAATATATATTTCCAAACTACACTATAATTTTGTTTCAAAGATGGCGGGTTAACTTGTAAACTTCCAATGCGGCAACCTTGCTTAATTCCACTTTGATAGTTTAACTCTATTTATTTATTGCATTTCAAACTTTTCTGATGAATTTAGTTGTTGCCTGGTATATACACCATTTTACCCAACTGCGCAACTTAAAGGAACTTAAAGTTTTTACATCAAGCTATTTTCTACCGATGAGCTCGTTGGCCTAGCTGCGCCCTCCAATTTAGTATAGTCGTGCGAGTTTTATTTCGAAGCATGTTCGTAGCTAAATTTTAACGTTTCAAAGCGCTAGAGAGCGCTAAGGTGTTTAAAAAAATACTAGGTTGATCCTACTAGGTTGGTCTACTAGAGAGATAGAAATGTCAACTGGACTCAAGTGAGTTAGTGCTCACTTGAGTTTTAACCCAGTCTAGTGACTGGGTTAAAACTATCAAGGATCAAACTCCCGTGTCTCGCTTGTCTGGCAAGTGTATTTCAATAGGTAGATCACACGGGACTTGCCTGAAAAGGTAGATTTTCAAAAATTCAAATGAACCACCACGTGCGCGGTCTCATTTAACAAATTAATGAACAATACACAAACTATCCTACTTGGCCAATATGACGATCGAAGTACAAAACAAAATACGATCGAAATTTTTAGAAAAGACGATAGTATCGAAGACGTGTTTTTAAGATCCTAATTTATAAAACTATTTGTATAGACCCTTATTAAATATATTGAATGCAAAAGTTAACTCTATCTGTGTCTGTCAAACGCCTAAACCGCTACACCGATTTAGGTACAAAGGCAAGTTTTGGTATAGAGATAGATGAGATCTTGGAAAAGGATCTTGTTATTCAAGCGGAATCGGGACTTACATGGGTAAAATCGGGGCGCAGTTGTAAATATTTAAAACAAAAAGTTTCGTTTAGAAAACAACCAAAACACTAGTTGTAGATAATTCATTAACAAACTTCTTTCATTTTATAAACTGAACTAAGTACGTACAATCGCACGTTACAGCACCGCACCGTGGATTGAATATCAAAGTTCATTAGACACATTGAAAACCGGCATCGAACCGGAATAACTTTGTACGTCGATTCCGAAAACAGACCGCAGTCCAATTGTTACCCCAGTACTTTATGAGGTTGAGTTTTGGTTTTATAAAGTTTTCGTTTCATTGTTTGATATTTTACTTTAACTAACATTACTAAATAATGATGAGTAAATACTTTCCTCTTAATTAAAAACTTTGTTTTTCGTGTAGCGGTGTGGCTCATCTGGTGTTAGATTTCTAACCCTGTAACTTGACTGTTAGGTCAAATTGGACCGCTAACACTAGCGGCCTAACTTATCTATTACCGACTAAAATTATCTAGTGAAATATGAAGTCGAGCAGTTTTACTGCTTAGACCCAGATGGTTGCTTGGCTGCCCCATTTCAGATTACATAGTAACAGATAAGTCGGTGACACTATTATACGTAGGTGAGTTTAGTTGTCCTTGTTTTAGAAGTCGACCTTTTTTTTATTTATTCTCTGTGCCCTATGACGCCTCCACCAAATCCTACCATCCTAATCTATTCTTTTCTGTTCATCAGCATAGTTTTCCTGTTATCTGCACTAACATTAAAAGAAAAGATTTGTCTTTTTGTGTGTATGTGTGTCTGTATGTTTGTAAGGAAAAAACTAAAAAACTACAAAACCGATTTCAAAAATTCTTTCATCATTAGAAAGCTACATTCACCCTCAGTAACATAGGGTACTTTTGATCCCGATATTCTTACGGGTTCGGGACTTACGCGGGTGAAACCGCGGGTCTTTGATCATCTTCATCTTCCCACATTTTCAATAATTCGCCTTTCCTTCTCTTTCCTTCTATCGGGTACCACTTTAATGTCTAGTAATTACTTAATATTTTTCAATCTAACCTTTCTCTGAGTTGTTTTGATTAGATGAAAATTGAAAGAGAGTGCCAAAAGCTTGTTGGGAAGCTTTTGATTTCCTTTGTGGTTTTTCCGAAATTTTAAAACTTTATCAAAGTTTTATTTTGGAATGAACTGTTTTCGTTGTCGTTCTAAAATTTTAACCGACTTTCTAAAAGAGGAGGGTTTTAAAAATAAATGAAGAAGGTTCTTTGTTTGTTGTTTAGACTTAGTTACATAACAAGTGCCGAAGCATCAACTACTAGGTATACTGTGGTTACAGTGACCTGTACAGGACCATAATAATAAGCCATCATATCTATACAGTTCATAGCAGTCTCCCTGGCTAGCGCTGATAAAACAACCAATTGTTTAAAACAATAAATTATTATTTTTTTCTAGATTTTCTGCCTAATACTTCATATAATATGTTTATCTCATGAACCGTAATAGCTATTGATAGTTAAACTCTTCATAGATTATGTGTTTCTCTTGCCGCTATAACAACAAATGACTAAAATCAGAATAAAACATATTTAAGTGGGATCCAAAAAACGGGTTATTATTGTCAGAGCACGCAAGTTTGGAATTCGGCCGAAAGCAGAATTTGAGATAGGATATTTATGTCTAAACGAAAAACCTTACCACGTTAGTTTACTTTTTTCATCTAAAATGACTAAGTAGCAAGTGAACTGCACCGGTTTCGTAAGCCTTATTGTCTCATCACAATTGTGGGACACAATAGTGAGACTCCAAACTTGTCTCATTCCCAACTTAGGCTGAGGCGGGATGAAAGGGGAAAGTTCGATGTCAAAGGTGCTAGATAAAGTTTAGGGTAAAATGTTAGAAGATGCTTTGTAAATATGTATTGTTTAGGTGGGTTTAATTAGGGAACGCATTATGTGTGGATAATTGGGCTTTGTCTTCGACTGTAGGTAAAGTGAAAGGTAAGGCTTATCCGTTGAGATAAATGTACTATAGTACGATTTTTTTTTGTCAGGCTGACGTTTTGTTTCTTTGTATTTGACATTTTTTCTTCAGAAATTTTAAACGATAATTTATGAAACGAAGTATAGTACGTCAGTAAAGGACTTACGTTCCAGGTGCAAATATTAATCTTTTATTTAAAAAAAAACCGGTTCAGTTAATGTTCGATATTACTTATAATAACTTACACTTCGGAAGATTTAGTGATTTCATACAAAATTAAAAATAATGACTGATCGTAATTAAAAAAAAACTTTATAATTGGCACCTTGTACCCTTAGTCCTTTGCTGTACTAGAGGTGAACTCTCAAACATATTCCATGTTCCTGTTACGCGAATCAAATACTATGGAAAGCCGCTGCAGCGCAGTACTGACAATATTAAGTATTTGGTTGTCGCTATAACACCACATTACTAAAAATAAAATAAATATTTAAGTGGGCCTCCTATGCACCAAATGTGATTTATTTGTGATAATGGTACGGAACCTCGAATCCAACTCGCACTTGGCTCTTTTGTTTGATCCAAAATCAAATCCTAACTCAGCACGGAATAAAAAATGAACTTTGAATATTAACATAATTAATCATCGTGTGTCAAGAAAGTGGATATTTTTAATAAAACCAGAGATATTATTATATTTAACTTCCATTTAAAATGATGGATGGGAGGTCACCAAGTTACGCAAACTGACCTAACTTTTAGACCTAAGCTAAGGGTAGGAACAGACTATCATTTTTTGTAGCTTGCTGAGAAATGGCGGCACAAAATATAAATATTTACACGGATTTTGCCTTTGATTTATTTTATTTAATATACGGGATATTTAATATACGGGGAGTAAGGGGGGAACGGATCACAACATCTTGTCCGACCCAAATGTCAACCTCACCTGCACGCGCTTCGGCGGCGGTACCTGAGCGGGTACCGGGTACTCCCTGCTGGACAACAGACGAGGCTCTGGCGACCGAGCAATGGCGGTTATAACCATACACCCGACCGGGGAACCAGTCGGAAGAGGCTACAGCAAGCCTAGAGGTCCAAATAACCCCTAAAAATTGTCTGGTGCAGAAGGCAACGGAAAACCACTGCACTAAACTTCCCTAGTATTCAGTTCAAATATGATACAAGTACAGAAAGTAATGGCCCCGAGTGCCCGGCGTCGTGAGACAGGGGTGCGAAGAATCTCCGGGCGGAAAACACAAACTTTAAAAATTGGTACTTTAAACGTTCGTAGTTTAAAGAGTCCTGAAAAAGTCTACAATGTGATTAAGGAAATGCGGCGACTTAGCATCGATGTATTGGGCCTTAGTGATGTGAGATAGAGAGGACAAGGTCACCATCGAATTGATCAAGATTACGTCATGTACTACTCCGGATCGGACGAATCGTCTAACTTGCATGGGGTGGCAGTTATTGTCTCCACTAAAACCATCAACACGTCTGTATCTTTTATACCAAAATCTCTACGAACCATGATGTTACAGATACAATCCAAACCGAGAAATATTAACATATTGCAAGTATATGCACCTACCACCGATGCTTCGGACCTTGAAGTTGAACAAGTTTATGGGGAAGTCGATGAATTGCTAAAGGTAACTAAAACTCGGGACGTTAACATTGTGATGGGGGACATGAACTCAAAAGTCGGTGAGGGTGAGGTGTCAGGAGTTGTCGGGAAATACGGCTTGGGTGAAAGAAATGAGAGAGGAGACAGGCTTATCGAATTTTGTCAAGAAAAAGATCTCGTCATTATGAATACCCAGTTCCAACTACCGCCGAGAAGACTATACACGTGGACATCTCCCCGTCATACCCTAGAGCGTATAATGCGTAACCAGATAGACTTCATAATGATTAACAGTCGTTTTAAAAACTGTATTAAGACCGTTAAGACCTATCCCGGAACCGATATTAGGTCTGATCACAATCCTGTGGTTGCTGTTTTGTCGTGTACTTTGAAGAAAATTCAAAAGCAAGCGCGCGCTCACAAAGTCGACATAAGAAGGATTAAAGACGATACCATACGACCACTAGTATCGAGCAAGATACATGACTGGGCAGTAAAAGAAACACAAAGTCCAACCCCAACAGTTGACGAGACATGGACAGGGTTACGGTTAAGCATAGCAGATATAAATAAGACCTATCTGAAACCCAGAAAATGGAAACCTAAGCATGACTGGATGACAGACGAAATATACCAGCTTATGGAGGAAAGGAGACTTTACAAACATACCGATGCTACAAAATACAGAGAACTCGACAAACAAATACGAAGAGAAGTGCGATTTGCAAGAGACTCTTGGTACGCAAGGAAATGTGAGTTTGTGGAGGATCTACATTCCAAACACGATGCATTCAATCTGCATAGAGAAATTAAGATGATGCTAGGATATCGAGCATCTAACCATCATGTGCTGGTCGATAATGACAATGTTCCGATCCTAGATATAGATAAAAAAAAGACTCTGTGGGAACAGTACATACAGACCATGTTTTCCGATGATTTCCGTAGCAGACCATCAGATGATGCCTCTGGCGTTGCTGATGGGCATAATATTATGAAATCAGAAGTTTGGAAGGCACTACGTATAGCTAAAACTGAAAAATCGGCCGGTCCGGATAATGTCCACATAGAGGTCCTGAAACTTCTCTCTGAGGACTATATTGATGCATTGGTGAAGTTCTTTAATGAAATCTATGATTCTGGACACTTGCCTGATGATTGGTTGAAATCAACTTTTGTAACACTACCAAAAAAGAGAAACGCCAGAAGATGCGATGAATTTCGGACAATCAGTCTAATGAGTCAAGTCTTAAAACTATTTCTGTCCATCATTTACGGTAGAATAAGACAAAAATGCGATGACCAGCTTGGAGACAGTCAATTTGGATTTCGAGCTGGTGTGGGTACAAGAGAAGCACTGTTCGCTGTTCATGTACTCATCCAAAAATGTCGTGATATGCAACAGGACGTCTATCTCTGCTTC
This sequence comes from Idaea biselata, assembly GCA_958496205.1. Taxonomy (NCBI): domain Eukaryota; kingdom Metazoa; phylum Arthropoda; class Insecta; order Lepidoptera; family Geometridae; genus Idaea; species Idaea biselata. Next base: position 11,993,953 of record OY292395.1, read on the forward strand.
GTCGACTATGAAAAGGCATTTGATCGAGTACAGCATGATCGCCTCATGGAAATTCTAATCGACGTTGGGTTAGACGGAAAGGATATCCGCATAATAAAAAATCTGTACTGGCATCAGCGGGCCACGGTGAAGGTCGATGGAGACGAATCCAAAGAGATTGAGATTAAGAGAGGAGTGAGACAGGGTTGCATTTTATCACCGACGTTATTCAATTTATACTCGGAAGCCATTATGTCGGAGGCCTTAGATAATCTGGATTGCGGAGTTAAAGTCAATGGTAGAATGATCAACAATCTTAGATACGCCGATGATACCGTGCTGATAGCTTCAACTGAGGAAGAGCTACAGAGAATCGTTGATGGTGTGAGCGATTGTAGCGCAAGGGCAGGCCTTAAGATGAACGTGTCCAAGACCAAGGTTATGGTCGTCTCTAATCACCTTAATCAGCTAACTGTAAATGTGCTAGGTCACACTCTGGAGAGGGTGCGCAAATACAAATATTTAGGTACATGGCTTACTGAAGACTGGGATAGTGACGTGGAAGTCAAAACCCGCATAGAAATTGCGCGTAGTGCCTTTTACACAATGAAAAAGGTTCTTTGTAACCGAAACCTTAAGATCCCTTTGCGCATTCGCATGCTCAAATGTTACATCTGGCCAATACTTCTGTACGGATGTGAGGCCTGGACCGTTAAGGAGGAACTCAGAAAACGTATAGAGGCATTCGAAATGTGGACCTATAGACGCATGATGTCAATTTCGTGGACGCAAAAAGTTACGAACGAGGAGGTTCTGCGACGAGTCAACCAAAAACGCAAGCTTTTGCAAACCATCAAGCAAAGAAAAGTTGCCTATCTTGGACATTTATTGAGGAACCCCAGATATGGACTACTGCAACTAATTATGATGGGAAAAGTTGCGGGGAAAAGAAAGGTTGGTCGTAGGAAAAAGTCGTGGCTACGAAACATCAGGGAGTGGACAGGAATAGCGAGTGCCGCCAAACTATTTAGCCTCGCAAGAGATCGAGTAAAATATGCTGAACTGACTGCCAGCCTTCACTAGTTGGAGAGGCACCCTGAGAAGAAGAAGAAGATTTAATATAGAAGATGGGCTTTTAGGGCCCCGTTATGGCTCCAAATCGGAAATCAACCTTTGCCAGATTTTCTTGACCGGGTTTTTTATTGATATATTATATGAACAAGTCTAATATATTTCTTTAAGCATGAACTGAGTATGTTTAAGCATAATAATTAGAAAAATGCCTTAGGTACCAAATGACTATTTATGACAATATGGCGGCATACCTAATGCCTAGTTCTGAACCTCACGCTGCGGCTCGATAAGTCGCAACACTGCTTTATACCGAAATACTGAATTAATAAGCTATAAGTTATTATAGGATTTTATTTTTCAATTTGTTGATTTCCATTATGTATGCGGTTTAAACTCTTACCTAAACCTACACGCATAGCTAATGAATATGAAGGCAAAGAAAAAAATAAACATGTTAAAATCTGATTTTTAATGAAAACAGCCTCCCAAACCAAAAACTTACTCCCAAAGGTCGTCGTCGCCTAAAAGAACTAACGTAACTACTACATTTCGCTTTCGAACTAAATCGATTTCTTATCTCCGAAAAGTTTTAACCAAAAAGGTTCATTAGGTTTAAGCCTTCGTCCGTTCGGCTTTCGAAACGGTTGCTTTAGAATTCTTGAACGAGTTCCAAATTCAAAAGTCGAATTTGGAATCGTACTAATTTCGTGTGGCTTTCTAGTGATTCCAGATTCCGTATTTAAATACAGAATTAACTAATGCAATTCACTGTTTTGATGGTCAATTATTTTAGTTCAAATTACAGATATAGTTAATTACTTAAAGATAAAAATGGCGAATAGGCGGTCACCTTACAAAATATATTCCTTTCTGAATTGCCTCCAGAGCTAGTTGCAAAATGCAAAAAAAGTACGCTTTCGATCAAGAGGATTTTTGTGACAACTTAACAAACCAACTTCTACACAGTGACAAAAATAAAAATATAAATAAATAAAAATGTAAAAACCTCTGAAGTCTAAAGTCGGGCAAAAAGAAGAAGTAGAAGAAGACTATTTTTAAAGTCGGTTTTATAAAATAGATATGCTGGCACTTAAAACTCATTTTATAACGGCATGGATAAGGTTTTCCGAGAAATAATAATACAATTAAACATAAATGCATTTCATTCAAATGCCACGGAGATGAACTTTCGTACTAATTCAAATTGTGGAACAAAACTTAATTCGAAATTTAGGTTAATTCGCGCTACATTTCCCGGCCCAATCTCAGCGCCATATTGCAACGTTTGCATAGAGGTCGTTCCTATTTGATCTCTACGATTGTGTGTTGTTAATTGCACAATTATTTTTAGGCTTAATTGCGTTGCTTTTACTATATTAACCACTAGCTGGGTCCCGCGGTTTTACCCGCGTAGGTCCCGATCCCGTGGGAATATCGGGATCAAAAGTAGCATATGTTACACAGGGTGAATGATATATTTCTTCGGAAATCGGTCCAGTAGTTTTTGGGTATATTCATTACAAACATACAGACACGCACACACACACACAAAAACAAATCTTTCCTTTTCATGATATTAGTATAGAAGTACATATAAATATTTTTAAGCGTCTTTATATTGGGCATTTTATTATAGCAAGCATTTTCAACGTCCAATGTTTCGAGAAGTTTCCAGAATCCCTGTTCAGGGGTAGACTAACTTGTAATTTCAGTTTTCCCGTGAATAGTATAGGTCTGGAATATTCAATAACGAAAATTTTGTACACACGTAATCCTTTATTTGTAATAAATATCATTTTACTGGAAACTATTAGTCATAATATTTCAATACTATTGATTTTTTACTATACTACCTATAGTGTCGATATGGCAATAGTTTAGGTACCTATGTAACGTTTGTCTCTGTCTGTCAACTTTTGAAACTTCATGTCAAAGTAAAAGACAAACGATACCTAATTAATGCAGCTGTTTATTTTACAGGGTGGTGTTTTTAACCACCAAGAAAGACATGTTCAAAAAGAACATCCTTAACATTTTTCCTTACTAAACTTGGCATTTCAAGAAAATGCTCCATTAGAAGTGTTATATCGGGCAAAATAAAGCGAACACGTATCGAGTTTCCTTCCAGCCCGCAACTCGCACCTAACTTCTCGACTAATTCAATTGAAGTGTGTCTGTACGATGGATACCGGTTTTGAGAAATCAATTACAGAGTGAAGTTAGTCAAATTATAAAATTATTACTACTGTGTAATTGTGTTCGAAACAATATTACTGGATATGGGTTGACTCGCTTTGGATTTGATTGTACCTAACTGTCTAAAGGATGGTCGTGCTGCAGGAATAATAAAATTATGAACATTGATTATCTTTTTCTGTCTCAGTTACTCCTGCGTCAAGATTAGGTCTGTGGTGTAGTTTTTACACAGTTTGGCGTGGGTGCAGGACATTTTGATTTGTAATTTTTAAATAGAAAAAAAAACAAAGATTTTTAAAGTACCTACTTATCTACCTTTTTCACACACATTAAAATACAGGATGTTATTTTAACAGAACCTGTTTAGTGATTATAAATTTTAGGGTTTGGTTCTGAAACAGCTAAAACGTGACCTTTTTACTAAGATTCCGCACTGTGCGTCTGTTTGTCTGTCACCAGGCTGTATGTATGTAATGTTAATGATACATTCATCATCATCATCCGAGCGTTGTTTCCGGTTGCATCTCTCTCGAGAGCCCGGGGTCCGCTTTCCTACTTTTACGTCTCCACTTCGCACGATCTTCGGCATCCCGTGTAGTGAGGCCATTAGCACGCATATCCGATCTTACAACGTCAAGCCAGCACTTCTTGGGTCTTCCCAATCTGCCGCGGCCGGGCGGGGGCGCCATAGAAAGACATTTGTTTCCCACGTAACTAGCCGGTTTCCGTAGAACGTGGCCGTACCACCGTAAGCGGCATTCTTGCAGTTTGTCTGCAATGTCTCGGACATGAAGGCTGCCCCTGATGCGGGAGTTTCTGACGCGGTCTTTTCGCGTCACTCCACACATCCAGCGCAGCATCTTCATCTCCGTGACACGCAGCTCCTGCTTATGTCGCTCAAGCAATGGCCACGCCTCACTACCATACAAAAGGACAGGTCTAATTATCGTTTTGTAGACCTGTCCCTTCAGTTTAACCGGCATTTTCGGGTCACAGATGACACCAGTTACCTCTCGCCACTTGGCCCAAGCTGCCGAAATGCGGGACTTGACGTCACAATCGATGTCGCCGGACTCGTGAAGCACAGATCCCAAGTACTTAAACTGGTCTGTCCGCTCGACCATGTGACCGTCTACGCAGACAGGTGTGGGATCTGTGGTATTGCTAGCCAAGTATTCGGTCTTCGCTACGTTGAGTTGCAAACCGCCGTTCTCAAGTGACTCTTTCCACGCATTTACACGCCTTCCAAGCCGCCCTTTATCCGAGTCCGCTAGCGCAATATCATCAGCAAACATGAGCATCCACGGGGGCTGCTCGTGTGCGTCTCGGATGCTTACGGACAGTGCATCCAGTATTACGCTAAACAGAAACGGACTTAGGACGGATCCTTGGTGGACTCCGACTGTAATGGGGAAAGATTTAGTGTCACCAACAGCAGTTCGCACCACTGAATCGGAATTTCGGTACATGTCCCTGATGGTTTCAATATAAGTTTCAGGCACCCCTTTGGACCGCAGCGCCCACCAGATCATCACGCAAGGAACACAGTCGAAGGCCTTCTGCAAGTCCAGGAACAGAAAATGCAGAGGCGTATTCTTCGATCTGTATTTCTCCATAACGATCCTTAGGGCGAAAACAGGGTCCATGGTACCATGACCGGGGCGGAAACCATACTGCCCCTCCGAGACAGTGCACTTTTGCCGGATCCGAGAGTCAACTATACGCTCGTAGAGCTTCATGGTGTGGGACATGACCTTTATACCACGATAACTTCCACACTCCTGCACAGATCCCTTGCCCTTGAACACTGGAGTGATAACACTCAGTCTCCATTGGGCGGGGATTCTGCCGGTCTCGAGTATACAGTTAAAAAGGTTGGTTAAGATGCCCACACCACGAGAACCCATAGCCTTCCATACTTCGATGGGGACTCCATCGGCGCCGACAGCTTTCCGATTCTTCATGCAGCGAAGAGCCTTGCGCACCTCCTCAGGCGTTATCAGTGGCACAAGTCCTAGATTCGGAGGGAGTTCCGGTGGCTGCACCTCTTTATACTGCTTATTGAGCAGCTTGTGGAAATAAGAGCGCCACCTCTCCTTCACCGCGAGGTCCTCGCATAGCAGGTTACCATTAGGATCTTTTACACAGCGGCACTTGGATATGTCCTGTGCCGCTTTGATCCTAGAACGTGCCAACTTATAAATAAGCTTCTGCCCCTCAGACGTTTCCAACTTATCGTACAATGGCTGTAAGTGGTCCCGTCTGGCTCTGGCTACTGCTCTCTTTGTGGCACGTTTGGCAGACCTGTACGCGTCGCGATCTTCAGGAGAGTTGGACGCTTGCCACTTTTTAAAGAGGGCTTTCTTCACCCTTGTCTCCCTCTGGACTGTGTCGTTCCACCACCAAGTTTCCTTGTCACACTTGCGTCCTCCCTTAGACATACTGAGGACCGACCGCGCCGAATCAGCGATAGACACCTGAATCCGGTCCCAGTGTTCCTGTACCGATTCGCCTTCAGCATTGGCACATTTGTCGCCGATTGCTGAGGCGAGCATCTGGGACTTGACTTCATCAAGCATCCACCATCTGATTCGGCGCTGACATGGTTCCGGTCGTTTGTCTTTGGTCTTTACACAGAGATCCATGACAAGGATACGGTGTTGGGCAGTGAGACTCTCACCGGGTATGACTTTGCAGTTGGCCACGTTGCCGATATGATGTCTCCTAGTGATTAGAAAATCGATTTGGGTAGCGCGCCCCCCGCTCCTGTAGGTGATCAAGTGGTCGGGCTTCTTTTTGAAATAAGTGTTCACGAGTGCCAGGTCGGCAGTGGCACACGTACGCAGAATTTCTTCTCCTTCCGCATTCCGACTGCCATACCCGCAGCCTCCATGAACACGTTCAAATTCCGCCCCCATCTCACCCACATGACCGTTCAGATCACCACCCAAAACGATTCCCTGTGACAACGGGATAGCCCCAAGGACCTCGCCGAGTTTATCCCAAAACGACCTCTTATCAGCGTCGCTACAACCGACCTGTGGCGCGTAAGCACTTACTAAGTGGGTAGGAACCCCCCCAATACGCACCTCCACGCACATAAGTCGGTCGCTAAAGCGATTCACCTCCAAGATATCGTCATGCAACCTCTCAGCGAGCACCACAGCCACCCCGTTCTCTCCACCAGGTGCACTCGTGTAGATCAGCTTGTAGCCATTCCCAATGAGCCGGGATCTGCTGCCTTTCCATCGAGTCTCCTGCAGGAACGCCACGGCCACCTTCCGCCTGGAAAGCACGTCGGCTAGCTCCCTCGCGCGTCCGGTTAGCGTGCCAATGTTCCACGTTGCGAAGCGGAGTTTCACATCGTGTTTAGGAGCTAACGTCTTTGGCCGTGCCCGCCCGTGGCACGGTAGCCCTCGTCCACTTACCACAGGAGTCAGGCGAAGCTCCTGCGCGCGGTTATGCGGCGGCGCCCTATCCCTGTGGCCATATCTTTCTCGACTTTCCATACTAGATTTGGCGAATTTCGACTTTTACGGGAGCGACTGCCGTCTGACCTCCCAACCCCGAAGACGCAGACGAAGGAAAGTCTGCGCCAGAGCCTCGTCCGTTTATCAGCAGGTGCACCAAGCTAGCAGGTGAGGTTGGCTTGGGCCCAACGATCTTAGTGGGCCCCATACACACCCCATGGGCCCCATACACAACCCGGGCCCCATACACACCCAATGTTAATGATACATTAATACACTTAATATATTATACAGATAAAATTTTCACACGTGTATTTATATCCCGTAAAACAAATGTATTTTTTTTGTAATAATGGTAAGGAATCCTTCGTGCGCGAGTCCGATTTGCACTTAACCGGTTTTCTAATGAAAGTTTCCTAATAATATTACAACAATTAAACTCATACTCACCCTAAACCTAAGTTAGGTTAACATAGTTAGTTACCTAGAACTACAACGCGAGTTAACTATAACTTGTTCGCTTCATTTCTGATCTGTTATAATTTGTTTAGTTCCGATAATAAGGAAAGAAGTTATTGTTGTTAAGAGAACTATTCGACGGGCGAGTCTAAGCGTATACTTCTACATACAACAAAGGTCAAAAACCCGCCCAAGTGCGAAACTCGCGCACGAAGGGTTCCGTACCACTATCACATTTGGGTACGGAACCATAGCATGGTTTACAACAACCAATTTTTAAATTTGTTTAGAAAATGTGAAATATTTAGCTTCGATTCTTACTCCCATCATACGACCACACCACTACAAAAAAAATTAAGAAGAAAAAAATTTGGCTCAAAGAAAATCAAAAATCTTATAAGAAACTCCTTGGTAAGTGAAGGCAGACTGGTATATTTGACAGACATGGCAGCCATTTTGAATTCCATGACCTACTCGATTTGTCCTGATCAATCAAAAGCGACCTCACATTGTAAACAAATTCCTTGTTGCTTTTGAAACACGTTTGTTGTATGGGAGCCCCTCTTAAATATTTGTTTTATTTTGTTTTTAGTATTTGTTGTTGTACCGGCTACCGAAATACATCTTCTGTGAAAACTTCAACCGTCTAGCTTTTATGGTTCATGAGATACAGCCCGGTGACAGACGGACAGACAGACTGTCAGACAGACAGACAGACAGACGGACAGACAGCGAAGTCTCAGTAATAGGGTCCCGTTTTTACTCTTTGGGTACGGAACTCTAAAAAAAGGTCTTTTCCATCCCTAATAATAGGGACCAGCAGCGGTCTCACCTGTGTTCCTTTCGATTCAGTAGAAATTACTAAAAATCCTAAATATCTACACATGACAAAGAACATCTCCAAATGTCATGTCCTTAAGACCAGCGGTTTGGCCTCTGCGTTGAAGTTGAAGTAGTTCAGTCACTCAGTCAGTCAATTAATTCTGAGCGCAGCGAGGGATTCAAAGTATACATCGCCCGAGGCAAAAATAATTTGCTCTCGAGTCATATACTCTACTTTTCATCCCCTTCTATGAGAAAATAAATAAGATATGGTGTTACGTAATTCGTGAATATACCTATTTACTTAAACAAAAATGTTGGGTATAAAATTTTAATATCACGTTTATTATACAGAAGCCCTCTATAAATATTTGTTGGTTGTTATAGCGGCTACAGAAATACATCATCTGTGAAAATTTCATATAAATACTAAAAAAATAAGCAAAATAAATAAAACAAATGAAACTAACGAAACTAACGAAACTAACGGAACTAACGAAACTAATGAACTACTGAAACTAATTAAACTCATGAAACTAATGAAACTAATGAACTAATAAAACTAATGAAACTCATAAAACTAATGAAACTAATGAAACTAATGATCCTAATGAAACTAATGAAACTAATGAAACTCATGAAACAAATGAAACAAATGAAACTAATGAATCTAATGAAACTAAAGAAACGAATGAAACTAATGAACTAATGAAACTCATGAAACTAACGAAACTAACGAAACTAACAAAACTAGCGAAACTAACGGAACTAATGAAACTAATGAACTAATGAAACAAATGAAACTCATGAAACTAATGAAACTAATGAAACAAACGAAACAAACGAAACCAATGAAACTAATGAAACTAATGAAACTAATGAAACTAATGAAACTAATGAAACTAATGAAATTAATGAAACTAATGAACCTGATGAAACTAATGAAACAAATGAAACTAATGAAGCAAATGAAACTAATGACACTAATGAAACTGAAACTAATGACACTAATGAAACTAATAAAATAAATAAATTCTGTGAACAACACACAGCGCCATCTAGCCCCGTGGTAAGCCAGTAATTCATATAATTTACGTTTGATTTCTATGAATGATACATATGTTCCAAATTCAAATTTACTTTGCTCCCGGCTGTTTTATTTTGCTCCCGGCTGTTTTACTTTGCTCCCGGCTGTTTATCTTAACAGAAAAGAGCTACTTTGGTCGCACTTATAGAGGACCAAAGCGACACTTTTCGAATAGATGGGATGAAAAATACATTTTGTATCTGTCCGCAAAGCTATTAAATAAAATTTTGCAGCTCGTTAAATTAACTTTTCACGAAACACAATTAAACTAGGTAAACATTTCGGTTACAATTGTTTACTTTGATACCTTGCCAATTACCTACTTTTAAATTTACCTGTTGACATTTACCTGCTTGTTGCGCTTTAAACTAGCTGTGCTTCACGGTTTTACATGGTTTTTAATTGTATAAGGGACTTACATAGTCGCGTGATTTCATTCATGTAAGTCCCGATCTCGAGGGAACCAAGTCTTTCATCTACTTCTATGAGACAAAAATTGACGAAACTTCGTAATGGTTTTGTCAATTTTTGGTTTTTTATTGGTGAATAACAGACTTCAACCAAAAGCATTTTTTTTTTTCACAAAATATGTAGCACTGACATAAATTATATAGACAGGAGATCGCACAGAATTTTGTGCCTATTTGATCTACGCCATGGAACTAATAGTCCGGAGACGGTCACCATCACTTTCAAAAGAAAACGCGTGACAACAGCGCAACAGGGCGCAGATCAAATCGGCACAAAGATCTTTTTGTAGCAATTCCAGCGTACTTGTATAGTTTTATATGCAACTTCTAACACACTCTAACGCATGACAAGGTTGAATTTTTTTTTTGTATATTATATATTATTATTCATATATTATAAGTAAGTAGGTAGGTAAATACGGATAATTTACGCTCAAGCTCACACCGGAACTTTTATTTATGCTTTTGACATGGTTTATGTTTTATGATGTGAAGTTGGGAGAAATGTGCTGGAAATGAGTTTTATGTTTTGTTTATTCATGAATTTTACTCTAAGAAACTTTAACCTAGTTATAAGTCATTTTTATTATTATTTCCTATAGCGTTTAGATAGTTAGGCAGTTAGGCACTAAGATACTAAAATACAATAGTTCTTATAAATGCAGTCCGAGTCCCCCCGGTTTTTTCATCTTCGTCTAGCAAAAGGTCTGAAAAAACTTTATTTCTACGTACATACGAAATCTGTCCTTCAAAACCGTGAGAAAAATTAGGACGCATGGATGACAGACTTTTTTCTGGAATCATCGTTTCGTTTCATCGTTCTTAGTATTAAAGTAGAGGCCCTGAAAACGTTGACAAAATGCGTTGATATTATAAAAGCAACAAAAATGAGTTTAATTTCAATCCAACATCGCGAAACCAGAAGAAGAATGTTACAAAAAATATTTTGTGCAATTATTATATTACGCAAAATTTTCACCTTACTCACATATTTGGCAATAGCTACTTACTTCCTAACCTTAAAATAAAAACCATACTACACAAATGAATCACAATTTGGCACCGATCCTTCCGCCTACCTACAGGCCCCATCATTCAAATTAGAACTTTATCTCCAGGTGTTACAGCATGAAATAGACATGACAATGCTTATATCCACCTGTAAAGTATTCCTTAGTTGTTATTTCTGTATGACATTATAGTGTAAGATGTTTTATTTATAGAAATACCGACTTACTTTGTGATTCATCGATATGACCTATTGGAATAGATGCCGCCGCAAGTGTAGTCGAGTTTAAAATTATTTGTCTTGTTATTCCGATTACATAATATTAACTATCTTCGGTAGCTTTTTATGTTTATTCTCCATCTCGAACCAAATAATCTTGTCTGACTTAAAGATGTTAGCTCTCGTTACCCGAGTGTTGTGCATTATTTTATATTCTTAATTTAATACTTCTTGTATTTTATGAAGAATATAAAATAATGCACAGAAGAAGTTTATTTGAACATATTTTGAAGTATATTTAGCTCATACTGTTACATCCTTCAAATTTATATTTTTCACGTGAAATTTTTACGCAATTTAATAATTACCTGCGTTTATTTCTCAGTAGGGTTATTTTTTTGTCAAGTTTTCAATTGTAACACTAGTCGAAACGTCGAGGTAAGAAAATTTAAAAGTAAAAATTACAATTAAAACCCGGATAAATTAGGTTATTTTGTGTTCCAATCGTGTTAGTTTAAAATGTATACCTACTATATTTTTGGAATTCCATATTAAAAAAAAATATTTAGGTCTAGTTGAAATCTAGAATTTGAAAATTCACTCCATGAAAATGTTCTTAACTTTAGTTTCTTAGCCATTACCTTTTGGGTAAAATAACTTTCTCCCTACCTATACCTAATCAAAGTACGTGAAACGAACCGTAGGGTTTTTCTTTTATTCCCGAAAAAAATAAAAATAAATCTTACCTTCAGAAAGAAAAATGACGGCTTCTGTACACTTCCACGTCTACCGCTATTTTTCCTTTGGCCGCGCACCTGAAAAACGACGTCAGTTAGGTAATTAGGGCTGTGAAAAAAGGTTTCATTTTTACTTCAGTTTTTCTGCTTTCCTGCCTGACTAATGGTTAAGGCTCTTTCTTGTTTTTAACACCCTATGTTTTTGTAGCGCATTTGTTGAAAATTACGTGATACTTATGTAGGTTCGTACCATGTAATTTAGTTTAATTTCAAAAATAATATAAGTGATATCGACTGATTTTGTTGGTAGAAAATGTTAATACCTATTTTTTTAATACCAAAATGAAATTAATTACAACATTATTTTAATAAACAGTCCTTGTTTTGTGGTTTAATCGTGGTTACTGTTTTCGATATTTTTTGTTTTTACTTCGATCGTCTTTTGTTTCTGTTTCGATCGTCTCTTATTTTAACTTTGATCGTCTTTTGTTTCTATTTCGATCGTCTTTTGGTTGAATTTCGATAGGCTTTTGTTTTAATTTCGATCGGCTTTAGTTTCTTTACAAAAGTCGAATTAGAATTTCGACACTGTCGTCTTCCTGAATTGTGTTCTTCCTAGGTGACCGTGCTTCATCTTAGCAGCCTCCGGTAAACAGTGCAGATCTATCTATCCGCATTTACTAAAAGCCAATTTTGATAGTTATTCAAACCATTAGATTCGAAACTCAAACATCCACAACAGATAGGTATAGGTACACTCAAATTGTAGAGTTAAGCTAACTCTTACTACGCTAAAGTACTGTATTTCAAACATTTCGCTTGTATGCCACGATATTAATTCAGTAGACTGTGAGTCTTTGAATGCTAGACCTACGTCGCACTTTAGACTGTTCAAAGAATTATTTCTAATTCATATTTATTTTATTTAGGTAGGTATCTATTTCATATGTAGTTTAATTTATTTCATAGGTATGTAGTTTATTATATTTTTTTTGTTTTTTAAGTATGGTGAATAATAGACTTCAGGGTGTACTTACACTAATATTCTATTGGTTTTAGCACTTTAAAGCAATTTTGCAAAAGAATAGAAACCTTTTTAATAGTAAGCGACAATTGTAATTCAGATTTAGAAACGAAACATGGCCATAGTGTCGAATACAGGCAGGAATCCCTGTTTCAGAAACATAATTTGAAAGTCTATGTTTACATTTCTCTTCTACGGGTTCAGTTAGATGACATTTGGCTTAAGTTTATAACCAATGTCAATAATATGTACATAGGAAATTGCTAGAAATATTTATGCGATAGAGACAAATAGACGCAATCATGTCCGATTTTTTTTTCAGTGATTGCGATGAATTCGACCGTTAGCATGCTTAAATAAATCCATTCACTCAAGGCTTGAAGGGAGAATACCGAGATGCGGGGAGTAAGTTCCACTTCGTAGCAGTAGGTACGTACGAGAAAGGTGTAATTTAACATAAGTGGGTCTGTCATGGGTTTACGTCTTCCTAATGTTTAAAGGAGAATGTGTGTTGTAATAGTAGCTTAACTGGGAACTTAGATTAACGATAGGTATTTAACGTAGAGGTATGTGGTTTTTAAACTTAGAAGTTGGAGCAATTAAAAGTACATGTCATTCTTGAAACAAAAATAATTATCACTTACTAAAAATATTTTAAAAAGAATAATGGCAACTCGCCCGGCAAGCGAGGGTTACAAGTTCAAATCCTGTCATGGGGGAATTTTTGATTCTACTCGTAAAATATTTCTATTAAAATGCCTTGAGCATTAAAAACAAAAAGAAATATTAATTATCTCTTTTCATCCTTTAACTCTTTATATGATTCTGGTGTTTTTTTCGTGAGTACTTATCCAACATCATTTTTTTAAATTAAAAATTTATCTTCCTATTTTTAACTAAGAAATATTAATGCCTAAGCCTAGTTCTATATGAGGTTACCTATTATACAAAAAAAACACTAGAATGAAATATTTTTTAGGGGGGAAAAGAGGTGTTTTTTTCCTAGCCCAAATTGTATGAAGCAGCACGACTCGACTCGGTTCAGTAGTTTTTGCGTTTAGGAGTAACAACGTACTCGTTTACTTACACACAAATTAGAACAATATTAGAAGTTCCTTTCCTTTCCTTTAAAATATTAGAAGAAGAGTTACGATGATTTTGCCTTCTGCGTGTCAAACACCAAAACGCACCTAGTATATAATTACTACAATTCACGCGAATATGAAGTAATTTTGGAAACTATTTCGGAATTAATAATGTGTCACGTTCTAAGTTTATGGAGTCAGCTACGCAATTTATTAGACGCAAACTTTAATCATTTTGTAAGACAACGTATAAATGTTTGCGGATTAAATTAACGGCATAATTGTTTTGTTATTAAACAAATATATTAATACGATTTACCTACTCTATACGTAGGTGCTCTACGTAAATAGACAATTAGAAGTTTACATAGATTTTTCTTCGGTTTTCGCGATGTTAATTTGGAATTAAATTTGTTTTTTTTTTGTTTCAATCATGTCGCTTGTCAAGTATCATTTATGGCATTTTACCCGTTTTAGGATTTCGTAGTAATTAACAAGAAATCGTTGTATTTTCGTCATGTCCGTCTGTCGGTTTGTCTGTCCGCGGCTTAGCTCAGAGACGCTCAGACGCTTAGTACTAAGAAGCTGTAATTTTTCGTGAGAAAGTATTGATATTAGTATTATTATATATAGTATTGATACATGATTGATTACGCCGAGAAAGTAGTGTAATAAAATAAAACATTTTTACGGTACCTACTCCTCCAAATGTAAAATGGGGCATGTTTTTTTCTTCTTGTTTACCCCATCGTGTGGGGCCCGTTTCGGACGAAAATTGAGCGTTAGGTACTACTCAGCTGTAGATACAACACTACGGTAACGGAACTAACCTTAAATATTTGTAAAGATTAGAAACTATATTGAAAATATAACAGTGGATACAGTTAAAGACGAAAGATGACATCTTAAAATAGACGGGCGCTGGGAATTCTCCAATTTCCAATTTCACACACACACACAACAAATTAAAACTTTCACTCTTACCACAGCTTTCACTCACAACTTATTTTACATTCTAGTTTTAAAAACTGGCCACTTACAAAAACTAAACTTGACATTTTGGACACCAGAAAACATTCCATTTTTAAACAATTCGCATAACTTTTTTTATTTAAATAACACGGTACGGCATCGGATGATTGATTTGGTTATCCATAATGCCAATTTTAGTCAATTTTGCTAATTAAATTTAAACTTACAGTAGTGCGCGCGCCTAACAAAACGATACTGATTCTATTCTGTCTATTACATTGCTGAAAGCTAAAAAAAGATAGGCCACTCATAGAATTGGAGTGCGTAACGTCACAGGTTTTTTTATGTTCGGTCTCATTGAGTTTTCTGAAAAGATTTAAATTGAAAAGATGTAGAGAGACCATGCCTTTTCATTAGGCTGTGACACATTTTTAGGGTTCCGTACACAAAGGGTAAAAACGGGACCCTATTACTGAGACTTCGCTGTCTGTCTGTCTGTCTGTCTGTCTGTCCGTCCGTCCGTCCGTCTGTCACCAGGCTGTATCTCATGAACCGTAATAGCTAGACGGTTGAAATTTTCACAGAAGATGTATTTTGGTTGCCGCTACAACAACAAATACTAAAAACAAAATAAAACAAATATTTAAGAGGGGCTCCCATACAACAAACGTGTTTCAAAAACTACAAGGGAATCGAGTAGGTCGTATGGAATTCAAAATGGCCGCCCTGTCTGTCAAATATACCAGTCTGGCTTGACTTACCAAAGAGTTTCTTATAAGTTTCAGATTTTCTTTGTGCCAAAGTTTTTTTTTTCTTTTTTTTTGAGTGGTGTGGTCGTATGAAGGGAGTAAGGATCGAAGCTAAATATTTCACATTTTCCTATCAAATTTAAAAATTGGATGTAAATCATTTTATTTAAAGTTAGGTACTCTCTTAAATTATATTTTTTTAATGAATTACCACTATCCCCATGGTGATAAGTGATGAAATGGTCTAAAAAGTAGCACGTTCATCGGCTTATAATAATAAGGAAGACGACAGTGGAATAAAATACGACTTTTTATTACTCGACTGCCGAAGGAGGGTTATGTTTTTATTTTTGTGTATGTTTATAATCTCCAGCCCTAAATGCATGCATATACCTGCTCCGTTTCGCCGTGGATAAAAATGTAGGTATGAGAAAATTAAATAGTAGGTACCTAATCTTATTTGTTTATTTTTCCAATAACAATACGAAGTGTGTCAGGTCAGCCAGTCACAAAAAAATTAAGTGGTGTGATCAGCGTTTACTCTATTACACCGTGTAAAATCTTCGATATTTGCCTCCTAATTTTATAGGTCAATAGATTGTGTTTAGATATGCCTACTTATAAAATTCGGGACGTTTTTAAATAGCTCGTCAGTGAACTTCAATTTTTTAGTGGGAGTAAGACAACTCGGTCATGTTCTGTTTTACCTACCAACTAATGTAAATAATATTATGACGAAACGAATATACGTAAAACTTATATAATTTTTAAAGATTTAGATGGCAAGTAAAACCTCTTCTCACCTTTCTTTTGTCCACGATGCATGGTAAGTGATGATAAGACCGAGTAGGTATAATAATGTATGGCATGCTTACCTAGAAAAAACAGATGTACCTACTTAAACTTGAAGACTTCAAGGTTATTAGTTCTAGAGTAAAAAAAATCGCTAACAAAACCAAAATAGGTAGGACGTGTCGTATTAGATATTATGTACTAGAAAGGTGAAATCCTAAACGCATTACATGTTTCATTTATCAAAGTAATAACCTCAAATTCTCGTAAGGTCGAATTCTTTAACACTTAGGCAATTGTTTTAACGCTATTCCTTTGCTTTATGAAAAAAACAACACTAATAGGCTTATTAATAAACGTGGAATAAGGTTGGAGTAGACAAGAACTTTCAAAGTTGTCAGACAGAAACAAAAATTGGGAAAATTATTCCGACCTTACTCCACGTTTATAAATAAGGCTATAAAGGTAAAGCTTTAAGTAAATTTAAACTAAATGTTCCAGGATAACTAGACTATTTTTACTTTCATTTAATCCCACACTCCCACAGGCTCCAAATTAAGGTCAAACCACGAGCCTTCAGTTCTGTACGTACATAAAGCAATTAATAGGTTAAACTAACAGCTCTACCACTAGTTTCATTTGAAAATTAAACCCAAAAACTCCACAAAGATCCCTAAACCCTTAATAATTTAATCTACAATGATAACCCTTATAATTATGTAAACCGACCAATTTACCTGAGCAAGTGACGGTGGCGCTAGTTGTCTATGAATATATAAGAACTTGAGGTCGATCTTTAGTTCCTCATTTGCCCGCCTGAATAATTAAGTTGGTAGCACCGTACAGGTTTACACTTGAGCTGGTTTACAATAAAACATGTCATCCGTTAACCTTTGGATAAAAATGGGTCCAAAATTCATCTTGTTTGATATTAACTTGTTTAAATTAAGAGGTTTTAATTTTGCTAAACCGGAACCTACCTTATTGCCACAGTCGGTAGTCGGGTAAAAAAGGGTTTTTTTTACATCAAATTTTAGGGTTTATGTAATAATCTCATATGAAAGTCAGCGCTGCGCTGTGTAGATGCTCGGAGATGCTCACAGCACAATATGCTAACCTTGCTTCTTTTGCTGCTGATTTTATTATAGGTTATATTTTATGGCAAAAATCCATTTTTTAATTTAACTAATCTCATCACTTAGATGAGAGAGTTGAGATTAGTTGCATCCCTTTCGTGATCCCAGGGTCTCTGGAAACCTCAAATTAGTTGGGGTCGGCACCGTACCCATTCATTGACCATACGTACCTACCTACTGCAAATCAATCTGTCAATGTTTTTACAGTCGGCCGCCTGCCTGACACCAATCATCCTTGGGACCAATCATTCTACGCGCCTTGGCGCGAGGAGAACTCTAGGTTTGCTAGTCTCCAGTGGAGACTAGCAAACCTAGAGTTATCCCTAAACGACTGTCTCTGGAGACTCTCCAGACTCCTTAGTCGCTTTTTACGACACCCACGAAAGAGATGGGAAGACTTTATTCTACGCCGGGCTCACCTCATCTAACTAACCACTTTACCTACTTTAAATTTAAAACTCGAATCCTCACATCCATTATTGTTAACACATTCCACGTTCCCGCTAAAACTCCGACATTTGTATTTTCTAACAAAATTTCAAACTGACACATTGCCACATCTTTAAACTCCATTTCAAGTATTAGGAACCATTACCAACATCAATACATTCCATCTTCCGAAAGCTTCGACCTTTTCGACAGCCAATTTGTACAGCTCACAATTTCGACTGGAATTTGAACTTTATTGCTATGGCTTTATGGTTTGTCGGTTTTATTTTGCTCTTTCTGTGTTGTGAAGTGGCAGGCAAACACATTACCTCGACAACGGCGCATCACTACTTGATGTTAATAAAATTTGATCTCGAATTCGGGATCACTTTTAAAGGAATACAAAAATTATTAAATCGAGACAATGAACCAGAGGGAAACTCAAGGCAATATTAGGGTAGCTTTTGGCAACCAAAGGGCTGGCTGCTTCTTTGGCCAATGAATATGTACCTATTGATATCCAAAGAGGCAATACAGACAGTCTTTTGGGTACCATACCTAGGGACTTATTTGTGGATAAGTTAGTTAAAAATAAATAAAATAAATATTGCAGGATGTAACAAACAGTCTAAATCCAAACCAGTCCAGTTTAGTTGCTTACAACTAGGCTTGTACTATAGGTACTAGACAACAGATAAATTATATAGATTATACTTTATACATATTTGATATACATATTATGGAAAACACCCAGAAACAGAATCAAACATTTATGGTTATAATACTTCTTGTCTCCGGCGGGACATGGGATAAGAAGTGGCGAAACTAAAAAACATGCTTCATGTATCTCATTCTCCACAAAAAAACACGACACGTTTCATTGCAAACCGCTGCTATTCGCTTTCGAAAAGTTTTATTTTAATGCAACTGTCAACTGCAGTGTCTCTCGGAAACTGTACATAGAATAGCTGTCGATCTGTCTCGCAGACCAATATCTTGTGGCAGGTGGAACATTGAAAGAAGAATTTGTAATTCGAATATTGAAACCGTTTTAAACTTAAGAGGGTGGGTACTGTTACCATTTCCATACAAACTTAATACCAAAATAAATTATGAAAAATTTAGTTTTCTACCCTAATATCGGTATTATTCGGATTACGATTTTATTTTTATAGGGCCCCACCACAAGGTTTTCCAAAATATTTCCAGAATAATATAAAACAAAAAAAAAAATCTCCGTTTTATTTCATTTCGAATGAATATTTTGGAAAACCTTGTGGTGGGGGCCCTATAAAAATAAAATCCTTATCCGAATAATATCGATATTAAGGTAGAAAACTAAATTTTTCATAATTTATTTTGGTATTATGTTTGTATGGAAATGGTAACAGTACCCACGTTCTTAATTATTCAAGATTTAGTGGACAAACGCTGAACTGAAAAATTAGATCAATTTTGTACCAGTTTCATTGAAACTTTCAGTTTAACAAAAGTTATGGTTTCTTGCTTTAAGTTTTACTATTTTTTACGAAGTTTCAACGCGTTTCAAAAGTTTCGCGGCTTGTTACTTTCCACCGGCCTAAGTCGTAGCGCCAATCGGACTCGTCCGTGTTCCGATACGTAGACCGGTGTAGGCACTTTAGGATGTCAAGTCAGATATTATTTCACTGTCGTCTTCCTCCTTCTAGATAAGTGCGCTTTATCTTTAGTTTATCATCACTTACTATCAGGTAAGAAAGTGGTCAAACGCTCATATATCGGTTATTAAAAAACCACTTCAAAGTCATTGAATTTCGAAAATATACGGGCCTCAGGTGCGAGCGAAAATACGAGCGAGACATTGTCCTTAACCTGATCTTTAACCGGTGAGTATTTAACGCAGAGATTAAGAATCTCACTCTAAAGTGGACTTCAAAACAAGGCTACAATAATCACAAGAATTTATGATCTGATTTCCTTATTTATTTTATTCAAAACTAACTGGGGCTACGCAGTTTCACTCGCAAAAGTCCCGATCGCGTGGGATTTTCCTAAAAACCTTTCTTAGTGGATATACACGTCACAAAGAACACACCCTGCCAATTTTATGTCTTGAGGCCAAGTGGTCAAAGTTAGCATGTGTGATATATAATATTGATATTGATGATACAGTTACACGATAACACAAGATTTATTGAGTTGTCCAATTGTCCAGTCTCCTGCCCAAAATTTTAAACTACTATACCAGTTAAATGAACAGCTTAGCCCTCTGTTTCGGTAAACGTCCGTTGCCAACACTAACCAGAGCATTAATGTCAGACATTTTTGACATTATGACCGAGATATTTTCGGTTTTAGAAAACGTTCGGCGGCAAGGTCGCTCCGGAGTGCTTTGTAACGACTTATTTGAATGTCGAACGTTTAATTCAATTTGTTTTGAAAGTAATTTGGTAAATGATGTTGACGTCTCTAATTATGTAGGTAGGTACTACCATATTTTACCTAGTAGTTAGTACCTCTGTATTTCTTAGTACTATCTAGCACAAATTAGCGAGATCTAGACATCTTCTATTGACTTTGACATTTGCAAATTCGTGTTAGCTAATCCGGATTAGTTAGTTCGACGTAATTGCGCAAGACAGCCTATGTGTTGGAGTTTAATAGAGTCTGTTTTTGCTGAACACGCCGTATCTGCCTGTTTCTAGACAGTAAATTAGAACTTTTAAGGGATTTTATCATGTCTTGCAGCACAAATCCAAAAAAAAAACATCTCCATTTAACGCAAAAGTAATTTGACATAACATACCACAGATTATAAACGAACATGTCCCCTCCAAACGAGGCCAGTATTAAGTACCTACGTATAAAGTGACAACCCGTACATTAGCCATGGTACATTAACCTACGATTAAGTTAACCTCAACTAGTTTATCTCAGAATGATGGATGAGAATGTGGAGATATAACGCTTTGACATCGAATATATTGTGGACGGTAAAGTCTGTTCCAATAACAGAGGGAAATTCAGTCATTCACTGAAGATACCTAGTGTTAGAGATATAAACCAAAGAAAAATATGTTTAATATTGATCATGAGTCGTAATTTTCGTAAATAAAATATCAGTTTTCTTGTCTGAAACAAGTTTTCTTTTTCTTTTCGTATAATGGTGTTGCTTACCTAGTGTTAGAGCCTTTAAGGCTAACTTAAATTGACCTGCTATCTGAGATAACAACCGGAAAAAACTGCTTATCGTGCTTTCTTAGGAGGAGTTCGAGTTAATATTTTCGCAACACACATTATGATTGGGTATTCAAGGAATTCAAGGAAATGCGCCATAGACGAGCCGAGTTAACAGTGTACGTCTACTGGCTAGGCAGCAGCTCGCACTTTGTAAATGAGCCTTTAGCTCTAGTCTGTATCGTTACTTAGTATCAGAGGTAATTAAAATTAAAATCTATTTATTACTTTTTGCAATGTTTCAATGCTCAACGTTTCGAGACCTTTCCAGGTCTCTTATTCAGGATTGACTGAAAATAAGTTTAATTTCAATCCAACATCGCGAAAACAGAACAAAAAAATCTATGATAGTAAAGTATTTAAACAAGAAAGAACATACAACTAGCTAACACTTACGTCTGATTTTCCTTTGAAACGTGACGCGTTCTAAGCATGCATTCAAGCGTTCTAAAACCAACATCGACACGATGTCTTCGGTTTATGTAAATTCCCAAAATCGTCTTTCCCGAACAAACCAAAGTCTAATTCGTTAAATACACGAAAAACCTTAGATAATACCCGCTTCCTTATCATTACTATTCAGGTCTCGCTTCGTATTGAGGGCCTGAACTTGGCATATTATTGTAATAAATTACTAAATACGATCTAAAGAGATATATTGAGCGGTTAAATCAAGCGGATTTTCAACATACTTTTTGTTGAATTTTTATTCACGACTGGCTGGGTCCCGCGGTTCACCCGTGTAAGTTCAGATCCCGTGGGAATTTTGAATAACTTTTTTCTTTCGTATACCTACCTCACATAAAGACACTCTAAATTTCAGTTTTTGTTAATATTCACCTACAACAATAGGTTATATGTACAGTAAATATCACTTCAGTTTAAAACATAATTATTTAATCAATTTTAACCTGAAAATCCTTTCTACGCGACCCATAATACTAAGTCAACGAATTTTCAAAGGAAATTCTCGCTGCATCGTCAAAGCAAAGCGTTTTACTTCTGAATATTTACAGCCCCTTTAAGCGAATATTTTATTAGCAAAATCTTTTGTTTCACAGAGAATAGAATGGATATTTTTATTTTATCTTGTTTGCCATTTTACCCAAGAATGCTTGTGCATTGACATTATTCTAATTGTAGTGCGGTGGGCGCACCTTTTTGACATACAAATGGTTGCAGGTTCGATGCCACATATTAACTTTTTGTTTCTTGTTTCTGATGGTAACTGTATTTACTTATGTGGTATTTCTTGTAGACACAATTTACAAATAAAGAAACAATAAACAAGGTGAAATAAATACAAACAACACTAAAACTAAAATCTAAAAAGAAAATGGCAATTATACAAAAAGATTTATTTATTTATTTATTTACACTTTATACAAATGTCAAATTCTAGACGGATGCCTTTGTCAGTAACCCTATGTCATCTAGTATAAGGAGCAGCCTAAGGCCTAAGCCTATCAGCTTTTCCTATTTATCGACTTAGGTCTATCGTAACATTTTAATCAGGCTGACCGATTCTTTAGTCAGACCATTTTTATGTCATCGATTACATAATTAGTAAGAAAATAGAGTAAAATATATGCTTAAAAACTCGATCAGTTTAGATACATACATAAACAAATAAGATAATTAGGGACTAAATTATTTGGATCGTCCGATAATCAACACAATGCCAGTGCAGAAAATAATAATTTTGGAATAAATAATATGCGTTGATGCAATAAGGTTAGCTTTTATATTGCCGCTTCGAAGCGCTATGAATTCTTCCACAGTATTATACAGAATATATTGCGTCATTTCGTCGTCAGGACCTAGAGGGTTACTGCGGTTCGTTTCGATACGACATCGATACTGTCATACGATGATTCTACTGTCACATTCTGATAGTAGGGTGACAGTAGAACCATCGTTATGACAGTATCGTTGTCGTATCGAAACGAACCGAAGTAACCCTCCTGAGTGTCACAGTGCGCAGTCGATTAGGGCACCTCCTCTCTTTATTCCTCCGTGGTTTATACTATTGGTCCAAATCTACTGATTCGATCATGATGATACAATTTCTTTATTTGAATACGCTGGACAACAGCTGCAGTCAATTATGGGTCAGCAATGTAAGAAAGAAAACATCAATCCCACACTAACATGGCTACAACAACATCTAAAAATATCACTCAAAAACACATGTTTACAAATCTAGATGAGAATTTTAGTACTGAAATAGCTCAGTCGGTCACGGGAGGCGAGTTAAATTGGGAATTGCGCATTATGCACCTGAATTTCACGATTCTGCGCTTAATTTTGTAAAATTTGTGCATGGGCCGATGTTTTGGCAAAAAAAAAATAATTAAGGGTATTTTTTTTTTCATTCTGCAGATAAAAACTATCTGTCGAATAAAATTAAACAAATGTTTGATTTCTTTTTAAAATATTGTTGCGTTTAAATTCGTTGGTGTTACATTTTATGGCAAGATATTGAAAATGAATAAATTAAACCAGTCCTTAGTGAGCGTATTTTATTTTAAAAAAATGAGCAAAAGGTAAACTTTTTTTTTTTAACCAAAAATATTTTTACCAACTTAAAAAAAAGCAGAGATTCTACTTGCTTTAAAATAATCGCTTCTAGCGATAAAGTCTTCCAATTGTGCAAAGTTATATATCTGAGCTTTTTGTGTTTCTTTACTAAATGTTTTGTACTGAGTTGTGCAAATAAAAAGTTCATCCATCTACTAAACCTTATATTGGGTACTGTACCTACACCATTGGCAAAGAATTCTCAAATACTGTACAAAGAACACAGTTGAATCACAAACGGTAAGCAATAACTGTTTAAAAACTTTAGTCATGTCCATTGTCCAGTCCAGTGTTTGTTGTAGACTTTGCTAGAACTTTCTGGAAAACACTTTACAAATTGAAGTAGCATCCTTTTCTTTGAATGAGATACGGAAGGATAGTAACAAAGAAAACATATAGGTACCTAGATCAAGTAAGGTAAGGTAATCTAATGTACCTACCTAAACTATACATAAAAAAATCCAAGTCCTGACTAATTGATTGATTGACTGACTTAGTGAACTAGGTGTTGGGCGGGTTGTGTGTTTGTGGATGAGATAGTGTTTTAAGTAAATTTTTTTTTTTGTTTATTATTTTGTATATTATAACTTATTTGAACAGATAGACAGACAGACAGAGTTACTTTCGCTCTTGTAATGCTAGTAAGGATTATTATAGTATAGATTATTGCTCCAGTTCCACTTTTCTTCAATAATATATATGCGACAATGTAAATCACATGATTACTGCAAAAAAAAAATATATACAAAAAAAAACCCATGAGTTTCTTGTGTCTTCTTCTCATGTCATGGAGGTCGCGATCCGAAGACATAGTAGAGTAGATTAAATTAAAAAAAATGACATGTCAAAGAGATATCTTGCTAATATCCGAATGAATAAACGAACTTTGATTTTTGATTTTTTTTTGACATAATAACGGAGAGCCCCAACCGCTGGTTCTAGAGACTAGAGGCACGAAAATTGGAAAGTGTGGTTTATAGGTATTCACTAAGATAGGGTTTATCGAAATTCCACCCCCAGGGTTAACCTCAAGGGTGTTCCATGTGCTAAACTTTTTATTCTCTTAATCAATAGGCATGAAAATTGATACGCATGCAGTAAGAGGCAAAATACTTTCACATTTATAATATTAGTAATATAGATTAATGAATAAGATTTTATCTAAACAAGATCGTCGAGCGCAGCTAGGTCATAGAGCTTTTTTTCCACGCTTTTCCTACGGAATCATGCACAAGTGACACTGCAGGGCATAGGTAGCTATTGTAATAAGGCCAGTTCATTAAGAAATGGAATCTATTGACTCGCTTTCAAAGGATGTCGTAACTCGTAAAGTTTGAGATACGAAAAGATAATAAAATAAATACATGCTCTTAGGGAAGTAGATTGGAAGTAGATGAACATGTGAGTAATAAACAAGTGGACTGCTTTTAGTAAGGCATTGTTAAGTTACGTTCAAGATAAGGATGATTGATTTATTGATTAATTATTTATTGTGCATGCTAAAAGATCCGCGAACGTCCATCGTCTGATGTAGGACCGAACTTCTTCAACTACACCGTGTCACCCTGTTCCCTAAAACCCCACTTCGCCATGTTCGTCCTGCAATAAAAAAGATGATATTAAAAACCTCAATATCATTTTTGAAGACCAATCCATACACACGTATAGGTTTGATGATAGTTTTTTTTTTGAGTTTCAGCTCTAAGTATGGGGAACCCCAAAAATTTACTGTTTTTTTTTATTTTTATGTAAAAATCTTAACGCGGTTCGCCGAATACATCTCCTTACCAAGTTTCAACAGTATACTTAGTTAAAAAAGTGGCTATGACATACGGACGGACGGACAGACAGACACACAGACAGACATGACGAATCTATAAGGGTTCCGTTTTTTGTCATTTTGCTACGGAACCCTAAAAACGTATAGATAAAAGTCGTTCAAAGGCTTTGAAATCTATTCACGCAAAGCTGAAAAAAGTGATAGGTACATTTTATCTTTTATCACGTACACTGTACAGTGAAGTCGTGAAAATGCAAAATCCGCGTACCGAAGTCCGCAGTCGGGATGGATTTGCTAGGTTTTAGATCGGGTCCCGTTGTGGAAATAGGAAGGGTAGAATGGTCGTCGGTTTCTACAATTTCTTGCTTTTTTGATACATTGTACCACTTTGACGGCGTCTGTGGCGCTTCCAACGCGCAACCTTCTAGCCTTCGTCGCGACGAAGGCTAGAAGGTTGCGCGTTCGACAACAATACAAAACACAAAAAAGTATATCCGTTGTCTAGTACCCAAAGTACAAGCCTAGTGCTTAGTTTGGAGCTAGATTGTGCTGTGTGTAACGTCGTGCAATATTTATACCTATCTCATCTTCATCTGAGCGATGCTCCCAGTTGCATCTCTTTTGGGAGCCTGGGGTCCGCTTTCCTGATCTTACGTGATCACTTCGCACGATCTTCAACATCCCGTATAGTGTGGCTATTTGGTACGATAATGATGATTGGTGGTAAGACCAATAAGCCATTATAACTGTAGCTACCTGCCAGCCTACGTATACCTAGCAGCACATCACGTTTTTAATTTTGGAAATATAAAAAACAACAGTCGTCAAATACGTGGGATAGGGGGCAAGCTAAAGGCTAAACGCTATCGGTAGACTGGTGTTAAGTAATATTGAAGTCTACGGAATAGAAGAGGAATAAAAGAGTAAAAAGGTGCTTAAATGCCGGATGGCTATTTAGGAAATCACACAAGAATACCTACAAATATTCCAAGTATTTAAAGTAAAATGAACAAACATAAACAATTCTACAATATTAAACTTCTCTGGTCATAAAACAGTTTTATATCCGGTAAATACTGGGCGAAACCGGGTGCCAGATACAATCCCGCCGCCATTTTGTTCCGGATTAGTTCCTAGTTGCAGTACCAAATTGCAGCTCAAACATTAAGTTTAAATTATAATTTCCATGTTAAAATTTGTAATACACAGTAGAGACCGTAGCAGCTTCATTAGTTTTGAATTTCGACTCATTATTTTGCTACTGTTTCCGGCTGATCTTTGGCCTTTGAATATTGGTTTTCGATACGAAAATAATTGTTTGTTTGGTCAGTTCTGAATTAATTAAGATATTATCTTAAAACAATAGACATTTCTAAAGACACACACACAGGGAGATTCACAGACACTCGAATTTAATAACTGGTCTCTTTTTTAGTCGAGAATAAATCACAGATCACGGAGAATACGATAATAATGACAAGTCGACATCGACACAGACACAAATGAACTGAAGATGACGACACTGGCGCTGACACAATGAGGAAGAACACTAACTTTTTATCCCGGCAGAGGTCGGATGATCTTTACTGTCAAACGTTTGTCAAATGTCAGATGTTTTTTACAACTCTCGGCGCCAAATTGGCCATATCGGTCTGAGACCGAAAGAATAAAAAAAAACTCGGCGTTTCCATTGGTGGAGGACCATCATCGAAAAAAAAAAAAAGATCATCCGATGCCAGCGCCTCTGCAAACAGCTTTGCGCGTGGCACCCCATTATCACCTAGTGTCGATAACGTTCATATGGTAGCGATCTAACTTCAAAATCACAGTGATAGTGACACAACAACTGCAATATTCTGCAACTCAAGCGGACATGTTGACTATTATGACTTTGAGTGTCTAGTGTAGTCATGTATATGTCACAGGTATATTGACAAAGCCGTAATATTTTCATTTCACTAGTGATATTACCTATAATAATTTTATTAAACGGTAAATTGTTAATTGGCTTTATTTCTCTCAATTTAACGGTCTAGTGCTATTGAAATATCACGGGGCCACTATAGCGATATTATAATGAATCTAAAGGTATACGGCCGACGGTCAACTCTTTTTTATCCGCTATTTGCCACTCTGATTGGAAAATTTACATTGGAAACGGATCAAATATAGATATGTCCTTATAATGTAACGACCAGTGAATTGTCACAATATTATTGCATTACAATACCACTGTACATTACATTATACTAAAACTAGGCCGTTAAAAGACAATAAAGTCAAATGACAATCAACAATTCTTCTTTTTTAGCCCGTTAATTTGGCTTACTGTTAGGGCAAGGGCCTGCTCTAAGACGGGATAAGCAGTAAGATAATTAAATAATATCTCTAGTGTAATTTTATCGTAATTCCACGGCTATAAGATTATACCTGCGCCATATACTTAGCTACGAAATCCTTGGCTCAAAGACCGAAGTATTAGCCATAAATCGTAATTAGCCGATGAAAGAAAATTCAATGATCAGAAACCAACCAATTTACAATCTAGGGCAACAAAGTAGATGTCATTTATCGCTCGCTCCCTTTGCAATTTAAAACAAAGTGTTTCAACTCTCAATTTCGATTCCTTTAAGGAACTCAACAATGAATAAATGAATCGCCTAATTACTGTTAATTAGGTGAACAGGATTGACAGACAGACAGCTAATTGTTTAAGCAACTGTCTATTACGTAGACAATGGGTAATTAAGGGGGAAAACGGCTATTTATTTTGTTGGAGTTCTTGTTTTTAGTGTGTCCTAACCAGTTGGGATTTTTGAACTTTGAGAACTATTTTAAGATTGGTATTTTATTTTAAGCTAAAATGTCACAATATAAACACAGGCGGAGCGAATTGTAGCTAGTTATGGCATACTTTATATAGTAGTCGCGGGCGCTTTAACAGTTGGTTATTTTTGGGTTGCCACGGACGCGGTCGCTGCGACCTTTGACGCTCCATTTTTCTTATCTTGGTAAATAAGGGCTTAAAATGTAAAGGTAACCATTTTGGGACTTGTTATGAGACAAATAGGTATACTAAATATCCTAACCTACTACACCAACATTACTACTATAATGTTTGATATGTATCCTTATTTGGCGCTATAGATACAAAGAACAAGTAGTCACTTAATATTTCTTATGTTTTTATTGCTCAAGGCATTTTTACTAGAAAATATTTTTACAAGGAGAAACACATCATCAAAAATCCTCCCATGACAGGATTCGAACCTGTGCCCCTCGCTTGCCGATCGAGTGCGCTACCGCTGCGCTACACGGAAACCCACGTGTCATGGTGAATTTTTGATTATGATTTCTCACTGTTTACCGACTAAGGCTCGGTTTGAACGCCATCTACCAGTCCAGTTTTACAACTATTGACTAGCTCAGATGGTTAACTTTACAGTTAACGCTTCCGACGCACTCGCCCGGCAAGCGAGGGGCACAGGTTCGAATCCTGTCATGGGAGGATTTTTGATGATGTATTTCTCCTTGTAAAAATATTTTCAAGTAGTCACTTCTTGGAAATGACTTTCTTTATGTAGCACGGCGAATTTCTGTAAAGCTCTTCTTTTTTAATGGAATAATCCTGATCTATTGTAAATATGAGCATACATTTATCTCAGTTTCGGCGTATGAATGAATAAATCAATGTTTTATTCATGAGTTCGCGGCAAGTTAACCTTTTAATTGACAGAGCTACCCTGTACTGTAACGGGAAACGAAATTTAAACGAAAAACAAAAGGAAACTGATTTATTGTTTCTAAGCTTGGAATAGTGTTGGTTTTTTGCTCAGTGCTCTTGTATGCATCTACCAACTGATAGAAAGCATCAGGAACAAATAATGCCTTCGCTTTTTATTATTATAACAAATATTTCTAAAGCATCTATTGGAATGGGATATTTATTATCGAACAAATGAACAATGCAGTAAATTGTAAAGCATACTTATATTGATATCGATACCAACGTTTTTACAGAATAATAATAAATCCCTGTATTGCATTCTTACGCCCTAGCGTATTCATGTAGAAAGCTGGTTCTGAAAGCTGGTTATGACGGGCGCATCGACGCAGTAACTCGTGGTAACTCAGCACTCAATGCTGGTGTGCAGTGCCGGGGCGCAGGTGCGCTGGTTTGTTTGTCGAAATTGGCCTCTTATGTGAATATTATAAATACACTTATAAATTTTGTGTTTTGAAAAAAAAAAACATTTTTGGAAAAAAAACATCGACATGCACATTAAAAATCTTTATTTTGCAAGTTTGGGCTTATTTCTTCATTCATAACCCGCGTGAAATATGGCCCACCTGTTCTGGAATGTGGCCAAGATAATAATAATTCTCAACCTGTCGCATGTCATCATGGACCTTGGCCCAAACATTATCCGGTACTTGAGACCGCCCGAACTGTGTTTTGTCTTGACAATTCGATGTTAAATCTCGAATAAGTTTTTTAATGAAAAATCGATAACAAGATAATGACGAATATCTCATCAAATTTATACTAACGGTTGAATACTAAAATACTACACAACATTTGAAGGCTACTTAAACAATAAAAGAGCTACTAAACTCAAACATACTAATTTTTAATGTAGAAGATGCTTTGTAATTGAGTAGTCTTCAAATTTTTATTCTTCTTCTTCTTTTCGTTGGTGTGGCTCACCTAGTGTAAGAGTTTGAAGTCGCATAGCATTAGTTAGGTGAAGGTAGAGGCCTTACACCTTCATCTAACGAATGCTATCAGTGATAAGGTCAGGCGTGAACGCTCAGTCGAGTCGGTCGCTACGCTTGTTTACTTAACATACGCCTAACTTTAACCTACTGTATCTAAGTTAAGTTATTTTAATTATTTTTTCTACGGTTTCGTAATGAGTCAGTGTGCATCTTGTGGAGTCTCATTCACTGATGGAGTGCAATGTACGGTGTGTAGCAATCACCTGGATTTTTACTGAGGACGGCTGGAGGAGGCTCGGTTCCAACAGAAGGGCAACGTGGAAGTGCCCCTCCTGTAAGAAGGCTACACCCCTGTTGTCCCCTACTGCAGATCCCCTGTCCATGGAGGCCGTCCTTAAGGAGATTCGTGACATGGGTAAAAAACTAACCGGGCTACCCTCACTCATGAAGGACGTAAAAACTATTAAGGAGGAGCTTGGTGAATTACGACATACGAGCGAGTTCGTAGGTGCTAAACTATCGGAACTCTCAGCTCAGATTCTCGAAGTACAAAATAGAGTGGTTAAGGTAGAAAACCTCCAGGTGAAGGTGACTTCTCTTGAGTCTGAGGTGCTGTCTCTGAAGTCCCAACTCTCTGCGATGGATCAACGGTCACGTCTCAACAACATTGAAATAAAAGGCGTGCCTTCTAAAAAAGACGAAAACTTGTTTAACATCTTGGAGGCCATCTCTAAGACCACGGGGGCTACTTTCAGCAAGTCACAGGTTAACTTTGTACATCGGTCACCGCTGCACAGCTCAAAAGAAAAGTCTATAATCGTTGGGTTCATTAACCGATACACGAAGGACGACTTTGTCGCGGCGGCGAGGACCTACAAAACACTATCCACGTCCAGCCTAGGCTTTTTGAATGCTACCCAACGAGTCTATGTCAACGACCATCTTAATAGCGAGTCCAAGTTATTACTCAACATGGCGAAATCCAGGGCAAAAGACGCGAAATTCAACTACGTGTGGGTGCGGCATGGGAAGATACATATACGCAGGAACGATATATCTCCAGTTATTATTATTGCCAAGGAACAAGATTTAAACAAAATTGCATAATTCGTTTCTACCGGTTTATAGTTCACTTTTTTGTACGCTACGTAGGTTATTGGTACTACCTAACAATATGCTATTGTTACTACCTAACTATATTTTTTTATTGTAATGCTTCACCACACGTTTTCATTTGCATTAAATTTATCCCATCAAATTTGCTATGGATGATTCACTGTGTCCGCGCCGACGCCGTCCGGCTGACTGCCTTATCATCGATTAGCTTACGCTCGTTGCAGGTGTATGCGCCGCCGCAGGTTGGTACTATGCCTATCCCCACGCTCACTCATGCGCACGACTCCGAATGCTGTCCTGCTTTAATTCAGACTGATTGCGTAGCTAATTGTACCTTCCTACTGCATTACCCTGTCTATAAGACTTCTATTTATTCGCCACCTTTGATAATTTTTGAAAAGTTTGATACACTATTTTTAATAATTATTGATCTTTATCAGTTTCTATGTATAATGTTTTCTGTTATCTATTTTGCATTATGGTCCTGCCCCAGTTTTTACCTCCACATTAATTTGCTGATTTCAAACATAATTAAATCTAGTGGATATCTATACGATTATTATATGACAATCGTATTTTTTATATATTTGACTCTGACTCAGGTTAATCAATCTACTAATCTATTTTACATTGTTTACATAATGATCATACGACTACACGCATATTATTTTGCTATTGACTTACTTGTTTCAATCTTGAATTGCTTCATAGTGCCTATATTCTTTGCATATTCAAGTCAAAATCAGCTTGATCAACTTAGTACCTATTCTTGCATTGAGTACCTACTAGCCGCGAGTACCTATCTACTTATTACTTTAGTGTTAGCACAGCCCAATAACTGTTCGAGTAATTATTATGTAGTAATTATATTTATTACATATTCAACCCTGATTCACTTGCATCAGCTCGATGTTTTTTACTGCATTTATTTCGTAAATAAGTCATTGGTTATTATTTGTCTATTGACAGTAATTTTAATTAAATCATATTGCAATTTTGAACTCGAATATTTAACAATTATATTGTTGGGATACAATATAAAGAAAGTACTGATATTGGTTCGTAGTCATTGCATTGTTTATCTTTGCTACGAATACGGTCTCGACAACAGGGTGGTGTTATTTCTACCTAGCGTGTTGTTTATGTATTTTTGTTGCTATGCTATATGTTTCTACAGGCTACTGGAGATGTTCTTTTTAGTTGAGGTTATCTATTCTATTCTGGAATATTTTTGGATAGCAATATTATACTACAGTATTAGATTAAAGTCATTTTTAGTTGAATGGTTTATTGTGATTAATATGTCTTTAGATACTTTTAGTTTGGAATTTATAATTTATAGTAATGGTGTAAGCAATGGTTGTGTCTAACTTAAATGATTTGGTAATTTATTACCAAAACGTCAGGGGGCTCCGCGGTAAGTGTCCCGATTTTTATCGAAACATGAGTCAGAGTAATCATGATGTAATAGTGATTACAGAAACGTGGCTTCTGGATTCTATAAATAATTCTGAATTGTTCGATAGTAGATACACCATTTGGCGGCGGGATCGTGATTACCAAGCTACTGGTCAGACGAGGGGAGGTGGTGTGATGATAGCTGTACGAAGGGATATCCCGGTCACCCCGCGACCTTCATTTCATTCCTCCGCCGAGGAGATCCTCGGCGGAGGAATGAAATGAAGGATAAGCGGGGTACAAATGTGAACCTACATGTCTGTAGTGTTTACATTATCGAACAAGCCCTGGGGTTTTCTTTTTCAGACCAATTAAAT
Source organism: Idaea biselata (assembly GCA_958496205.1). Classification (NCBI taxonomy): domain Eukaryota; kingdom Metazoa; phylum Arthropoda; class Insecta; order Lepidoptera; family Geometridae; genus Idaea; species Idaea biselata. Next base: position 12,026,848 of record OY292395.1, read on the forward strand.
AACTATTTGTCAAAACTTAGTGAAAACATTTTGAATTTCCCATCAGATAAATTCCTTATACTAGGTGATTTTAACTTACGTTCCATAGTGTGGGAGCCAAATGTTCACTCACCTTATTTGTTGCCCACCAACTGTACTAATGACGACGAGCGGTTGCTCGCCAATGAAATTGCTGCTGATGGTCTATTTCAGTATAATCACACTAAAAATATTAACAACAGAACTTTAGACCTTGTACTATCAAATGGTGAAGTTTCGGTTAGGGATTGTCAGGAGTCGTTGGGTATGCCGGTCGACGCGCATCACGTTACACTGATTATTACGATTGATTTTATAGAGCTACCCTCACTTAAACCACAAAACTATTTACGTTATTTTTACAATAAAGGTGACTACGATTCTATTAACACTGCAATTGATAATATCGATTGGTCTACTGAATTTGATCGTAGGTCCCTCGAGGAAGCCGTCGCCTATTTTTATGAGGAAACTGAGAAATTAAAAATCAAATACATCCCGTCCAAAATGGTCAGGCCTAACACCCATCCCCTGTGGTTCTCTCCAGCTCTTATAAAATTACTCAAGGAGAAGTTTAAGTATCTTACAAAATATAATAAGTATGGTAACAGATCTGACTTGGAGTCTTTTAAAATCTTACGTGACCGGGCTAAGTCCATGGAGAGTGGATGCTATAACCATTACGTGTCCTCAATTGAAGGGAATATAGTGAGAGATCCCAAACAGTTTTGGAGATTCATGAAGAATCGTCAAAAGTCAAATGGGATGCCAAGTACTTTAAGCTATAATGGGCATACTTTCAGTTCTGGTAATGATATTTGTAATGCTTTTTCTAGTTACTTTATGTCCACCTTCTTATCCCCATCTTCATCTGCTTCGTCGGATGGCGATGCGGGTCGTGATGATCTATCTGTATCAGATATTCATAAGGTAACGATTGATAAGTCTGAGGTCTTTAAACTGCTAACCAAACTTGATCCATCTAAATCAGCAGGACCGGATCACCTCAGTTCCATCTTTCTTATCAAGAGTGCCAAGTCAGTCGCAATCCCACTCTCTCTCCTCTTCATAAAATCTGTTGCTTCTTGCACTTTCCCCAGTTTGTGGAAATCTGCTTTTATATCTCCTATCCACAAGAAGGGCCCTAAGCAGGATGTACGTAACTATCGTCCAATTTCTAAACTGTGTATCGTAGCTAAACTGTTCGAGAAGATTATCTATAATCAAGTGTACCAAGCAGTACGCAACTCATTTTCACCATCCCAGCATGGGTTCCTTAGAGGACGGTCAACTGTATCTAATTTAGTACTCTTAAACGAATATATAACATCATCTATGGATAGTGGCAGGCAAGTAGACGTAGTTTATACTGATTATAGTAAATGCTTCGATAGGATAGATCATAAGCGGCTCCTTTATAAGCTCCAATTGATGGGAATTCGAGGTGACTTATTGAGGTGGTTTGGCTCTTATATTGACAACAGGTCTCAGGCAGTGGTGGTCAGCAACTATATATCCAGCTGGGTCCCAATACCCAGTGGAGTCCCACAAGGGTCCCTTTTAGGGCCCCTATTATTTCTCATATTTGTTAACGATATCAGTGAGTGTTTCCACCATAGTCAGCTGTTATGTTTCGCTGACGATATGAAAATTTTTGCTTCTATTGAGTCACCGTCTGACGTGGCTAAACTACAACATGACTTGGAACGTCTTGATAGCTACTGTCTGTTGAATAAACTTGACCTAAATCCATCAAAATGTTCTGTTGCCACATATACACGCAAACGAAAAATTGTATCATCGTCTTATACTCTAAAAGGTCAACCATTGCTTATAACAAACTCTGTAAGAGATTTAGGAGTTATACATGATACTAAGCTTATTTTTGACGACCATTTAGACAGCATAGTGGCCAGATCAATGAAGGCATTGGGTTTTATAATGCGAAATTCCAAGGATTTTAGACGCGCAAAAACGTACAAAATTCTTTATTGTACGTACGTTCGTAGTATTCTGGAATATGCTTCTCAAATCTGGAACCCCCGTTATGATATTTATATATCTCGGCTTGAAAATGTCCAGATGAAGTTTCTTAAATTTCTCTGTTTTCGATTGGGTGTACCGTATGACGCATATCAGTATGAAGAATTATGTAGGAAGTTTCATTTCCTCCCACTATCTAAGCGGCGCGAGATTGCGGATACTGTATTTCTTCTTAGATTAACTACGAACAATATTGATTGTCCAGCTTTGCTGAGTATGATCAATTTTCGAACACCTGCACTAATGTCCACTAGATCAATTCAACCCCTTAACCTTTCTAAAGTAGGTACAAACTATAGGCAGAACACTTTCCTGTGGCGAGCTTGCAACAACTTTAACAACTTATGTCCTGATTTAGATTTGTTTGGAACTAGTGTCGCGACGGCACGGCGGCGTCTAACTAAACTTTACTTTGATGGTGAATGAAGCATTATGAACTTATTTCTTTTTTAATTTAACTTGGCTGGAAAAAGTTGGGTATAATATGTTTTTTTTTTTTTTTTTTTTTTTTTTTTTTTTTTTTTAAGTCTTTTTGTTGGGCTTGTTGTTTTTTTCTTTTTATATAATATATATTGTAATTATCAAGCTTATTATTTAGCAAGTATGTATGTTTTTGTATTAGTATTTTAAGTTCGCTCCTTAATTTTAAACATTTTGTTTCTTAACAGTGAGATTCTGTAATTGGCTTTCTATTTCTTAAATTTGTTTCTATTCTTGTGTAACAGCTGTTGAATTTCCCAATAAATAAATAAATAAATAACAACTGGGACCAACTGCTTAACGTGCCTTCCACAGCACAGAGAAGCTCGAGATAATGTATTTTTTTTGACACACACATTATCTGTCACCCATCCAAGTAATGACCAAGCCGTGCCTTGCTTAATCCGACTATTCAAGATCGGCGAGCGCAGCTAGGCCAATTACCTTTAATAAGATACTAAATGATAGGATGGATACGTGAACCACAGTCTTTGAATTGATCCGAATATTCACTCTGAAAAGGTAGGTATTCTTAACGTCGTCACAAATGATATAAGACGTTTCTAATATCATTTGTGACGACTTTAAGAATTCTAAGAAGTTATAGTCTTTAAGCGTTATTAAAGACTATAATTTCTGAATTATTAAATACCTATTTTCTTTGTGATTTTCCTTTCAAATGATTTCTGTCAAACTCACAAAAAAAAACAAAAAACTATCAAAATTGCGAAAAAAATAAAGAACAAATATTACAGCTACTTCACCTCGAAAACTAATATAATTCAAAGCGTCCTATCTTATAGGCTCTCGCCGTATCAGGTTCTACCTCTCATTAACTGCATGAATGGAGCACCGAAATATGTGTGCTAATTGCTCTCCATTACTGATTGAGCGAGCTGCAAAATTTGCTGAGACGTAACGGCAATTGATTCAATTCAAAGTGCTACTCGTGCTCTCGTGAAATATCGTTTATATTCCGTTCTACAAAGCCTGCTAACAGGAAAAACAAGTGCGGTTTCTTTCAACCGGCAGCGTTTGAACACCGGCCACTTCCAGGAAGACGAGCAATATAACGTAGTCAATTTTAGAGACTAATCATGTTACGCGCATTGGTGTCTATGTATTTAACCTCCCTTATAAATACATTTATTCATTAAAACAAGTCAAACATTTTACATAAACATCAAAGCACAAAATAGAAAAAATACTTAAAACCTAAAGCAACAAGAAGTTGTCGGCACCGCCCTCCCGCGGCATGGTGCCCAAAACGCTGGCAGCGTTCCCACGCTGGATAGCTAGGCTAACCCGCTGGGACTTGTCCCAAAAATCTGGTGATCACCAGACGCCTCGGCGAGAGGACAAGTCCCTAAGAAAAATTTTAGTACTAGGAAGATTAATTAACTTGACATTTCAGTTGATGACACTCTGGGAGTTCCCAGGATTCTGGCATCTGAAGATTCATTAGATTGAAGGATGATTCCACGCTGTCGGTCGGACCGTGGTTGGCTGCAACAGCTGACAGTCACACACAATGTTGAAAAGCCTAAGTGCTGGAAATCAGAGCACTCGAAATCTGTAGACGTCATCTTCATCAGTCCGAGTCTTTTTAATACCCCTACGCAGTTTATTTGCTCTCAAACCGTGTGATCTGGAATACGCGAATTTGGCGTCTCTAATCTAGCTCGGCCCTACTTCGTCTTTGTGATTTTTCAACGTTGCGTTAAGTGCAAACCATCAAACATTTTCCCAATATTGATATTTACTCATCGCGTTCGGAATTCAAAAGCACGTCACATCCTGTGAACTCTAACGTTTGGAGCCAAAAACTACGTGATACTGACGGTCTTATGCAATTCTCATTTTTAACCGACTTCAAAAAAAAGGAGGAGGTTTTCAATTCGGCTGTATTTTTTTAAATGTTTGATACCTCATAACTCCACCGTTCGAGGTCCGATCGCAATAATTCTTTTTTCATTTGAAAGGTACTAACTACAGATTGGTCCCATAAATCTAGTGAAGATCTGGTGAGGCTCTTCGGAGTGATGAGCAGAATATCTCGTCAATATGCAGTAAATTGCTTACTTTTAGATTTCTACCAGTAGAATCAAACCCTTAAACGACAAGGTAGGTATTGACGGAGCTCCTGGAACCACCTTCTCATCAGAAAACTCTTTAATTATGGGTTGCAATTTAGATAAAATGGTACTTTGGTATATTTAATATGGCATATATAAGCGGCTAATAAAGAACTAGGTACAGATTCATGGAGCAACTGAAAGCATCTACTCAGCAGAAAATACAAAATCCCATAAGCCCCGATCGTAGTCCGTAAAAAAAAACAAGTTTCAACAAACGTACTAGCATACAAACGTTCGCATTTCTAATATTAGGTAGTGGATTGTATTCGCGGCGCGCCTCGTGCCACGTTCATTCTGACGCCTCCCACGAAACACACTTGCCTGGTTGTTCTAGTACCTACCTAACACATACCTCACTATCATTTATAAGTAAATTTTGCCAGACTTGAAACAAAGGCGCTTAGCTCGCTCGGTGAAATGTAGAACCTACCTATAAAATACGGTTCCGAGATCGAACCCTTTCGTCGAAAACCACAAAATATTCTAGTTTAAATAGGTACAATAAATTAGTTTCTAAACCATTAAAATACTGGGTCAATATTTATCAGCCGACCATTTATGCAAATCAAACTGCTTATTATTCGTATTGGTAGGATAACATCTATTATTGTGGGGTCTTTAATTAAATTATATTGTTATTAGATTACAATAATTGATGGTCGGTAAAGTTGTAGCACATAATTTCTGGCGCTCCCTAATGACTCATTTTCATTGGGGGTTTAGATCCTGAAGCTGAACGTTCAGCGCCAGCTAAATCTTTATTTTTTAAGCTTTTATTTTATTTTTCGGTTGTCTAATATAAGCTCAAAATACTATAAATCATAAATATAGGTGTATTTGTAGATTGACGATAAATTATTATTAATTTCATTTGGGTACCATTATACCTGGATAAGTTCCTGACATATTGGCAATCCATTGCACAAGATCGCGAGCAATGGAAAGGGAGCAGAGAGGCTATTGCCCTGCAGTGGGCAGTGGGCAACAATATAAGCTCATAATCCTGTATTTCGCCTGAAATACAGGATTAACCTAGTTCAGGCATGTGTATTTTTATTGTTTTCTTGATATATTTAGTTCTATAGTTTACTTTGTAAAACAGATTTATTGAATAAATTTTATTATTATTATTTTATTATAATAATAATAATGGTTACCATAAAACAAATAGCTCCCAACTAAGCAACAAAGCTAAATTGCTTTGTCTGCGACCATTTTTTTTATTTTATTTATCTGTTTAACAAATATCTTTCGCACCCTACATTTATAGCATTCACCATCAATTTAACTACTTAAATTTGCACAGTTGAACCAGTTTTTCATCAATACCGGTGCCACTTACTGAGAAATACAGTTATGTTTTCCTTAGTTATATGGTACCTGAATGTAGGGTCTCTACGGGAGAAGCGTTTTCAGCAGTCGAGTGTCTAGAGCATAGATTCCGCACCGTAAAATGTGACGAAAAAACAAACGGTTAGTTCGTGTGTTTTTTCGCACATTTTACGGTTACTAGCTCTATAGCACCTACTGCATTAGTTAATACATTCTGATTTTAAGTATGTCTAATAATACATCCTCTAAATGGATATAAATAATAAAACTGAACTAAAGCAACGCATGAACGAATAAATTGGCGTTATCACGTGACAGCTAACGTTTGGCGAGCCAACAATGTATAAAATTACCTTCAAATTTATTGCAATCGTACTGTATAATTACTTTGGCTATATGATGTATTTGTCTCGTTATTGTCAGTGATTTTCAATGTTAGCGAGAATATGCCAGAGAGTTTATTTACCTAAAATAGTAATCTTTCAATTCATGAGTTTCTTGTGGTTTCTTCTCATCGGAGGTTTCCGAAACAACAATAAAACATAGTCTTGAGTCGACGACGACGTTTCAAAATGATCATGTATTTGTATATAACTAATGCTCTCACTGAGTAGGTAAATGAATTTTGACTTTGACTTTCTCAAGTAAAGGTATAGTGACCGGCACGAAAGTTGAAAAGGTTTGTCATGGAAGGGGAAAGTTCGCGCAGTACATTTTACATGTGCTTTCTATGAAAAATCGACTTTTGCGCATCCGCAAACGCTTCAAATCTAATGGCTGATGACTGACTGACTGATGGATCAACGCACAGCCTAAACCGCTGATAGTCGAGGGCTGTTTGGAATGTATGGTCCTCAAAATAAAATGATGTAAGCATCCGCTAAGTATAAGGGTTTTTTTTTTATTCCAACGGGATCGAGAATAACACGGATGAAAACGCGGGACACAGCTAGTCACTTATAAAAAGGAAAATAAAACGCATCAATCAAGTAACAAATTTTATACTATTCCCACTCTTAAAAGCTTATTTTATTCACGCAAAACAGTGAATAAAAAGGCCTTTTACTCACGCTGTTTGATGTTTGAATTTAGAACACAATTTACTCGTCGTCCCTCTAAATGCCCATACAACCTCCTTGCGCAAAAAAAAAACTTGATACAAACTCCTTGCGCTAAAAATACTCGACATACAAATTCGTTTTAGGGTTCCGTACCCAAAGGATAAAAACGGAACACTTTTACTGAGACTTCGCTGTCTATCTGTCCATCTGTCGCCAGGCTATATCTCATAAACTATGATAACTAGACAGTTGAAATTTTCACAGTAGATGTATTTCTTTAGCCACTATAACAACAAATAGATAAAAAAAACATTTAAGGACCATTCAACAAACGTGATTTTGATATAAAAACGCAACGATATCGCAATGTATTTTTACCACTAGCACTTGTTACCCTCTAGTGATGAATTGAGACTGGCGCCCAGTGGTAAAATAAATTTTAAAGTTCGCGTTGCGTTCACGGATTGGTTGCCGGTCCAGTGTTCATTTCAGGGTTCTGTACCCAATTGTGATAGTGGTACGGCAACCTTCGTACGCGACGCAAGTCCGACTCGGACTTGACCGGGTTTTTTTCTCGTAGTCATGGTATAAAGTATATTATGCAACTCTTGAATAAAGTACGGATTTACATTGAGGGCCATGAATCACTTGCGTCGCTCAGGATTCTAACACTTGAATCACTCGCTATGCTCGTGATTCATCTACGGCCCTCGCACTAAATCCGTCTTTTATTCACTAGTTGCATAATATACTATTATCACCGTTTTGTAAGAGTAAAGCGTTATTACTATTGCATTTTCATTACATTATTACACCATGAAAAAAAGATCAAGTACAAAATAACTGGATAAATGAATAGAGTTAACAACAGAACGAACTGTATGACATTTCCTACAAGCAAATAAAACATGTGTGGTTGCCCTCAAGCTAAAGAATCCCTATACATTATTCAAAGCTCCGTCCATTCTCACTCTGCCAAATGAAATAAATTACCATAGATACAAGAACTAGTTGTGCACCTACTATTCAGTATTTAAACATCTCTTCAGTTACATTTTATTTTAAAGTGTTTTCCACACTTAAAAATACCGTTGACAGGCTTAGGGTTCCATACCCAAATAGTAACTGGACCATCTGCTCGCCTGTCATCAAGCTGTATCTCTTGAACCGGGATAGCTAGACAGTTGAAATTAAAACAGATAATGTATTTCTGTTTTCCGCAACAACTAAAATCAGAATAAAATAAAATTTTCTTTTGTTTTTATTGCTCAAGGCATTTTTGCATCATCAAAAATTCTCCCAGGACAGAATTCGAACCTGTGCCCCTCGCTTGTTGTACCATCGCCAATACCTACTGCGTAAACTAAGTTCAAACCCACAATAAATTCCTAATTTATCAAATTGTTAGAAAAGGGATGAATGGGCCCTGGAGGGTTACTGCGGTTCGTTTCGATACGACATCGATACTGTCATACGATGATTCTACTGTCACATTCTGATAGTAGGGTGACAGTAGAACCATCGTTATGACAGTATCGTTGACGTATCGAAACGAACCGAAGTAACCCTCCTGGTCTCAGTTAGTTTCAAAGGGGGACATTCGCCCCCTACCCATTTAAAGATGTTTCAAAATGATTGTGTTTTTGTACGTATACTATTACATCCTTATTGAAATAAATAATTGAGTATTGAATAGTGGAACTGTGACAGTTCCTACTTCTATCGGCGTGCTTAGTTAGATGATTGATTGCAAAATCGAATCTTATTTGCAGCCCGCATTACCAATTTTCAGCAGTCTTAATTTAAATATTACCCTTTTAAAACTTAAAAAATTAAAAGTCTCCTAAAATATTGAACGCTTATGTTTTATTCAGATCCCCGAATAATGAATAAGATAAAAAAATGTTCTTTAAATCGAAAAAGGGTCCCAATTTTTACTTGATTATTCTTACGCTTGTTTATTCGAGCCCTCCATAATGGGGATTAAGCCTTGGCGTAATATAAAGCTAGCTTGTACCACAGCCTTAAGAAGGTATTTGGTATCTATTTGAGCGTATTTGTTAAACTCTCTGGATCGATTTTTGGCGGTAGCTTTTTTGTGCCGAGCCTTAAAGCTGAACAATGTGTTTGGAGGATAGTAATATAAGTCGAAGGGCGCTGTTTTAGACGTCTAGGCGCACAAATTTGTTCTACGACTTTTAAAAATTCGATTTTTTTTTGAAAGATTTGAGATTTCTTTAAAATCACCTGTCTCTTAGAGTAAGTCGTTATTATCATTTAGTTCACCTTTCATTTAGGTTTAATCTACTATTATCTAAACATTGATTGGATCAAAATGCGATTTTAAACTTATATAGTTGTATTCACTCCAAATATTATTCAAGCTCACCCAGCTTCGGAAACAACATTATTATTTACCCCGTTCATCATCAGCCATAGTCCGTCCACTGCTGAACGTAGGCCTCCTTCATGTTTCGCCACATCTCTCGATCCAGGGCTTCCCTCATCCAGCCCCTGCCAACAGTCCTCCTAAGGTCATCGGTCCATCGGGTCGCAGGCCGTCCCACGCTACGTTTACCCAACCGCGGTCTCCACTCCAGAACTTGTCTGCTCCAACGATCGTCGGTTCTACGGCAGACGTGACCAGCCCATTGCCACTTCAGCGTGCTAATCCTTCGTGCTATATCGGTGACTTTCGTCCTCTGACGTATATGCTCGTTGCGTATCCTATCTCTCAACGAGATACCGAGCATAGCCCTCTCCATAGCGCGCTGAGCGACTTTGAATTTGTGGACTAGTCGTCCGGTAAGTGTCCACGTTTCTGCAGCGTAGGTCATAACTGGTAGGACGCATTGGTTAAACACCTTAGTTTTCAGGCATTGTGGCAGGGGTGACGTGAAGATTTGACGCAGCTTCCCAAATGCTGCCCAGCCCAACTGAATCCTCCTATCGGCTTCTTTCTCGAAGTTGTTTCTACCAATCTGTATTACTTGCCCTAGGTAGATATACTCCTGAACAACTTCGAGGGCCGAATCTTCGACAAACAGAGGCTCAGGGACGACATGTGTGTTGAACATGACTTTCGTCTTGTCCAAATTCATCCCGAGCCCCACACGTCTAGAGGCATTATTAAGTCTGTTCAGCATTTCCCCCAACTCCTGCAACGATTCTGCCATAACGACTACGTCATCAGCGAATCGAAGGTGTGAGATGTACTCGCCGTTGACATTTATGCCACGTCCTTTCCATTCCAGGGTTTTGAAAGCATCTTCCAGTGCGTTTGTGAACAGTTTCGGGGATATAACATCCCCTTGTCTCACTCCTCGACGCAACTGGATAGGTCCGCTTTCCTGGTCCTGTACTTGGACGGTCATCATTGCGGCGTCATACAGACATCTCAGCACTTCGATGTATCGCCAGTCGACTTGGCATCGCTGCAGGGATTCCAGAACCGCCCAAGTTTCGATTGAGTCGAAGGCTTTTTCGTAGTCCACAAATGCAAGACACAGGGGCTGATTGTACTCTTCTCTCTTCTGTACTATCTGCCGCACTGTGTGTATGTGATCTACGGTGCTGTAGCCTTTTCGAAACCCGGCTCGTTTACCCCGTTATTTAATCATATTTATAGGGTGTAACAAAAGTTTCGAGAACCAGTTTGAATTTAGAAAATTCCTTGAAACATATATAAATAGTGGCATAAATTAGAATCTAAAACGAATCCCTACATCACATATAGAATATTTTTTTCCAAATTACTGCTCTTTACTATCAGCGGTTTATACTATTTCCTACGTAGATCCGTAAGTTCTATCTGTAAACTGTATAAAAAAAGATAATTAGTTAAATAAGTAAGCTTTAACAATCAAAAATTGTACCACTGATTTAACTGTTTTGATGAACCTAAGCACTCTTAGGGCAAATACCCTCTATTTCCTATAACCCAATCCTATTGAAAGTCCAGTTGCAAGCCAAATACACAAGTACGTATCTGAGACATCTATTTGAGTTCAGCTTGTGGACACCGTATTTCAAACTGCAGGATAAACTTCGATTAAACCGGGTGCACTACCTTGTTTTGGAGACGGTTTAGATCTACGATACGATTTTAAATCAGATTATTACGACGACGGACTTTTATTTTGTAATCAGGATTTATGTATCTGTATTTTAGAGTTCCGTACCTCAAATGTAAAAAAATAACCTTTTTAATACGGCTGTCCGTCTATGTATCACCACCGATTTCCCCAGGAACGGGTAGACCTAACAAGTAGAAATTTTAAGTGTATTTAATTATTTATCGTATAATCGTTATTAGGTGTATAAAGAATATCGAAATTCTGAATTTAAATTTTCACGAAAACTTGTAAGTATAAAAAAACCTAACTTTTTTTATTTACACTACTTATGAATACTGTTGCGTAGGTATTTTATTTGCCCCTTTCCTATCATCATATTCTTCTTATCTGAGCGATATTCACAGTGGCACCCCTCTCGGAAGCCCAGGGTCCGCTGAAACCCCAAATTATTCGGGGTCGCTACAGTAGGGTAGGCAGTAGTATGTATCTGGACTATTCCAAGTTTCATTGTAAGCGGACAATGAAACTTGGCATAGTCCAGATAAATTCCGGTTTATACAAAAATCGTATAGTATAAAAACTATTTAATCATTCGGAGACAGTTGATTAGAGCCCAGTTTGAAACCATCTACATCTCTTAATGAGAGCTGCCCACTTTCTAGCCTAAAACCTTTTGTTGATTGCCTCCGACCAAACGCCACAAAGCCGATTAAAAAGTTCGAATGGAACTGTTCCGTTTGACGGGAAGTTAGTGGATTTTTTGAATAGTAAAATGTCAGGTTACTATTAAATCCGAGTCGTTTTGTCCACGGCTCAGAACTAAAATAGAAAATTAAAAGTTATAGAATGTTTAGCAACGTTTCGCAACGTTAGGAAAATGTGTGGTCAGCATAAATACCTCTTCCCGGCGTAATTGGACCTACCGTTAGACCAAATCCACTAAGTCCAGTATTAAAACTTTGTGAAAACTGGCCGTAATTTTTCAGTGGCCTACTGACCTGTCTTAGAGAACCACAAAGCCGTGTTTCCACCGGGAGCGAAACGACGTCACTTGTCTTCGTCCCACTCCCACATCCCAGTTTAACATCCAACGGTCATTTTCATAGTCATACGCCTCTTTCGGATTGTTTCGGGCTATGATAACGGTTATTGGATAGTAAACTGACACATTAATGAGTTCGCTCCGCCCACGGTGACATCCTGGCTTTAAACCTATACATCGAGAAATGGAAGGTATCTTTTAACTGCCTCAGAAGTATGTCACACTCAACGCAAAGAGGCTCAATTTCACCCTACGTTGAAATTAGGCATTTTTCTCCAGAAAATGTTTTGTAGACGAAACAGCGCACATTTATTGTAAGACATATGTAACAATTAAGTAAATTCTACGCCGTATATGAACTTCTATTTGTATAGTGGTGGTGTGTGTGTGAAAGTTTCCAGGTTACCCTAAAGCATCTTACTCGATTAATATGCCTTCCTAAGTACGGAAAAACTTGACGAAACGTTTTTGCCTCATACATAATCGGTCACCCATCCAAGAAATGACCACATTAACGCAGCGTACTACGTGGACGATTGGATGCGAACGCGATTGCGAAGCGATCCCATCCGGTGCGGTGCGGAAACAACAAACAGTCGACAGCTATTGAAGTGTCCTACGTGACCAAATGCACGTAAAGTGCGATGCGGCGCGATTCTCGACTGTGCCTTGTTTCCGCACCGCACCGGATCGGATCGCTTCGCAATCGCGTTCGCATCCAATCTTCCACGTAGGACGCTGCGTTAGAGTTGTTTAACTCGTACGACCTTACAGGATCGGCTTGTAAAGCTGGACTACGGGCCTCGCCATTCAACATTGTACCAAAGATTGTATCAGTTTAGTTTTCTTAGTTATTAATGACCTTCTGCTAGCAATTTAGGACAATTTGAGTAATGTAACACGTGTACAATAAAATTATTATAGTTGAAAGCAAATGTCGTTATTAAAATTACCGCGGAGAGATGGTATTGGTCGCAAATGTTTGTCGCACACATTGTGTGTTGTCGGGAAGTGTCTCTTTGTGAGGCATTTTTCCATGAAATACGGCTGCTTTCTTTTAAATGTGCGAAATAATTCAGCGTCTCGGCTTTGCTGTAATTAGTTAGGTATTCTACTTTGTAGGCATGAGGCTGAAGACTGAAGTATGAGGGAAGACTGATGAGATAGGCATTTTACGTGATGAGAAATTTAAAACAGGTAAAGCACGTTTTAATAAGTTGTACATAGATTATTGACGGCCTCTGTGCCGCAAGTAGAACCCGAGTATAACCGCGGGACACAGATAGTCATTTCATGCAAATAAGGGTAGGTAGGTACTTACTATTACCTATGTTTTTAATCACTTCATCTTCATTATCATCCCACTCCTAACCGTTTTCGGTTACGGCGCGCAGACTTAAATCGGATGCAAAGCTGTAATGTGGCTGTTGTACCCTATCCTATGCCTGAATGTGTGGCCGCAGTGGCTGCACGTGAGGGCACAATTACATAGTTGTAGACGATATTTGATTAACTTGGTAGTTGTGTATGGTGTTTATTTTACCAGAGCGGAAATATCATGTATTTATTTATCATGTGTATGTACAAAATAATAGGTAGTGCTGACACAAGAAACCAATTCTCACTATCTTTCTAGTGACTGATTTCCATTTAGCTAAACATTAGTTTTTCGCAGCAATGAACAGTTCCTACAGTACAGGATATTAACTCGATATACTTCAATGAACATACACCTATGGTAAGCCGAAAGGTTCACTACTTAAGAATACTTGGATATGGTTTTCTCTTTAAGAAATACATCGATGGTGATTTTTGAGTGTGTTTGTAATTTGTAACTATTAGGCTTATTGTTTTATTTTATTTTTAACCCCCGACGGAAAAAGAGGGGTGTTATAAGTTTGACGTATCTGTCTGTGTGTGTGTGTTTGTGTATCTGTCTGTGGCATCGAAGCTCACGAACGGATGAACCGATTTCAATATAGTTTTTTTTTGTTGATAGGTGCGCGCGCAACCTTTTGCGCGAGTGTTCTTAGCTATGATTGATCAAAATCGGCTTAGCCGTTCATAATATATGTAGGTTGAAGCTCGGCAATAAAAACCGAATGTTTTCAAATATGCCCGAGTGGGGTATCAAATAAAAGAGCATAACTTTTGTGACAAGAATATGCATGTTTAATTAAAATCAGCTTAGCCGTTCAAAGTATATGTAGGGTCAAACTCGGAAATAAAACCCGATTGGTTGGAATCTAATATACCCGACTCGGGTATATTAGTTATACCCGAGTCGGGTATCAAATGAAAGGACGTAACTTCTGTGACAACAATATGCATGTTTAATCAAAATCGCCCTTACAAAAAGGGTGAAATAAAAAAATTAAATTAAAAATTAAAAAAAACCCTACTTAAAAAATCTTACAAGTTAAAACAAAACTAAACTTTAAAAAGGTAAAAATAATAAGCCGAAAACAAATTACATGTCTCTGAGTAGGTATGTGGTACCTTACGTTCCCGCGTCGGGGGACGCGGAAACTTTAGATATTTTAAGCACGGGTAAGTTACCATCAACTTCGATGACACATTCCCGTGGCCCCCGACGCGGGAATTTAAGGTAGGTACCACATACCTACTCAGAGACATAAAATTTGTTTTCGGCTTATTATTTTTACCTTTTTAAAGTTTAGTTTTGTTTTAACTTGGAAGATTTTTTAAGTCGGGGGTTTTTTTAATTTTTAATTAATTTTTTTTATTGTTTTCAGTTGTTTGTCTTTAACTGCTTAATTTCAATACTGGATGGTACTTCATGTGTTTTAATGGTTTACGCTCATATTAAACAGAAGTAATTTTTTTATTTTATTAAGACTTCTATACGTGATATCCTGTAATTGGCTCTATGTTTCCTATATCGTATTCTAAGAATTTTGTAATAGCTGTTGGATGTCCAAATAAATAAGCGAAAGCTAAGCTAAAGCATAGCTAAAACCGAATTGAGAACCTCCTCCGTTTTTGAATTCGATTCAAAAAATAAACAAACAAAAACTTTTTTCTTTGGACGCACCATGCATTAAGTATGAAGGTAGGTACCTACTTTCATCCTCAAATATTATTAAATATTTATCCTGGTTTCCCGATTTATCTTGAATTTGAGGAAATAGTAATCACATATCACCCAAAGATATTATAATAGGTACGCATCTCGAAATTGAATAGGACGACCGTCAACGACGACGCTATAAAAATGAACAACTTTTCCCTTGGAGCCCATAAAGTGATATGAAAAAACATTTTCTATACATCGATCAAAAGGTTATGGGGCATTATATTTTTCGGATTATGTGGACGTCACGATTGACGTTACCTATCTCTGCCACAGATTTGTAAAACCCAGATATAGCTATCATTTCTCCATGTTCTTGTATGTCAAACTTTAGGTACTACTTGTACTATTTATGTATTCTGTGCTATAGGTAGGATATCTTCTAGTAATGTGCTACAAGCTGATCTACACGGGTGCACCTGGTGGAGAGAACGGGGTGGCTGTGGTGCTCGCTGAGGGGTTGCATGACGATATCTTGGAGGTGAATCGCTTTAGCGACCGACTTATGTGCGTAAAGGTGCTTATTGGGGGGGTTCCTACCCACTTAGTAAGTGCTTACGCGCCACAGGTCGGTTGTACCGACGCTGATAAGAGGTCGTTTTGGGATAAACTCGGCGAGGTCCTTGGGGCTATCCCGTTGTCACAGGGAATCGTTTTGGGTGGTGATCTGAACGGTCATGTGGGTGAGAAGAAATTCTGCGTACGTGTGCCACTGCCGACCTGGCACTCGTGAACACATATTTCAAAAAGAAGCCCGACCACTTGATCACCTACAGGAGCGGGGGGCGCGCTACCCAAATCGATTTTCTAATCACTAGGAGACACCATATCGGCAACGTGGCCAACTGCAAAGTCATACCCGGTGAGAGTCTCACTGCCCAACACCGTATCCTTGTCATGGATCTCTGTGTAAAGACCAAAGACAAACGACCGGAACCATGTCAGCGCCGAATCAGATGGTGGATGCTTGATGAAGTCAAGTCCCAGATGCTCGCCTCAGCAATCGGCGACAAATGTGCCAATGCTGAAGGCGAATCGGTACAGGAACACTGGGACCGGATTCAGGTGTCTATCGCTGATTCGGCGCGGTCGGTCCTCGGTATGTCTAAGGGAGGACGCAAGTGTGACAAGGAAACTTGGTGGTGGAACGACACAGTCCAGAGGGAGACTAGGGTGAAGAAAGCCCTCTTTAAAAAGTGGCAAGCGTCCAACTCTCCTGAAGATCGCGACGCGTACAGGTCTGCCAAACGTGCTGTAACGGTTCGCAAAAGCCACCTTTTACACAGGTGCTATTCATGAATTTTAAATATATGTAGACATATTAAATCCTTGCAATATAGATCGATCGACAGAGATATCTATCTTGGTTAGTTAACTCCAAATTTGTACATAGATGGCTTGGCACCGTTAGGTAGGGCTCGCGCTAAAAATTCGACCAATCATGAAGGACTAAGCAGAGGTTTGCGGGGGATGACGCCAAATTTTGAAGCGGGAAGCGTTCCTAGAGCGAGAGCGTTACTGCACTTATTTTTCGGAGGTCTTTAGAAGCAGTCACGTATAGGGCTTTTAGCGTGCCATAAGTTTGAATTATATAAATTTTGCTAGATGTTATAGAGTCAGTGTTTGCAAGTTAATTAGTTATTAGAGTCAGTTTTGATCCAGCCAAGATGCCTATACTGTATCTAGTCCAGTAGAGCATATAAGGTACATTATTAATTATTTTCATTGTTTAAACTAGAGGAGGTTTGAATTGTAACGACTTTTCTCCAAGAGTAGACTTCGATAGTCTTAATTATGGGACATGTATAAAATGTACCTATTTTTGTGTATGTTGAATATGTTAATTACTCATATTTTATGATTTTATGCCATTTGTGTCAGGTTAGATTCCTGCACTAAGCTTATGTTTGTTAATTTGACGTTATAAGTTAATGTGCAGCTCTTGTGAGTTCGATTCTCGTCCTGCATTTGTACTGAAATATACCTACTGTACTATTGATTACAAAGTACTTTATAGTTGTATGCAATAATTATACTATCTAAAGCGAGGTTCAATCCCTGCGCTGATTGATTGTTCTTTTGATGCTAAAGTACTGGTGGGAAAGTACATTGTAATATCTTTTATTTTTACCTTTTGTTCTAAGACTAACATAGTCGAAGGAACGTCCATTTTGTTGTGTTTGTGTTTTGTATGTGTTTGCTTACAGCTTTAATGTAAATTCATAATTGTTTAATCAGTCTATCTAAAGACAGTCTACAGGAAATTCTATAAAAGAATCCTGTTTACTATAAATTCATTTTTCAAATTAAAGTTCATATTTGAGGACAAAAATAGAGGAAACGCTCGAAAGGAGGTTTCCTTTTAATAAATTTAATTCTAAATTATATTTGGACAAAGATCCATCAGTTAATTTTACTGTAGTAAAATGACCAAAACTAAGTCAAAGCCAGCCATCGAAGTATGGAAGGCTATGGGTTCTCGTGGTGTGGGCATCTTAACCAACCTTTTTAACCGCATACTCGAGACCGGCAGAATCCCCGCCCAATGGAGACTGAGTGTTATCACTCCAGTGTTCAAGGGCAAGGGATCTGTGCAGGAGTGTGGAAGTTATCGTGGTATAAAGATCATGTCCCACACCATGAAGCTCTACGAGCGCATAGTTGACTCTCGGATCCGGCAGGAGTGCACTGTCTCGGAGGGCCAGTATGGTTTCCGCCCCGGTCATGGTACTGTTATAAACTCACCCTGTAGAGTAAGTTGCTGATGGTGCTGACTCAACACTCTCAGGCTGGGAGTGGCGTTTGGACAATATGTCAGTCTGCTTTCATCTTTCGTCCTATTCGCATCCTTATTTACCGCGTTTTTATTAATTGTGTTATTAATTAATAAATCATTTCTTTTAGCTAATAAATTTCTTTTTTTTAAAAACGAACTTTCCACTGGCGCGGTAACATTTTGGTGGCAGCGGTGGGATATGGACAACCCCAGTGCCTAATTTACTATAAATAGGTAGTGCGGACTCCTGGGACCATATCCCGTTTTTTTCTAAAAAACTATTCCTGCGAAATTGTGAAAGTGCTAAACTCTAAAGGTACCTACCGTATCCAGAGTGCCTAAATCGTGACTGTACTTACCGTACCCAATGTGCAGTAATCGTGAAGTGAGAATAAGTACTTACTTTATCCTGTGACGTAATTACGAAGTGAAAACACTCACCGTATCCTGTGTAAAATCCGAAGATCCGGGAAACAATTACGAAATACCATAAACAATTCGTGATTTATCCTGCTAAGAAAAATCCTGCGAAGATCCTGTGTATCCTGCCTACTTACCTGGTACTTACCTACTCATCGGGGGTCCTGTTCCTGTAAAGAAGACATCATTCTACATATTCGTCGTGCATCGGAATCCAGACAGTCTCGCCGGTCTCGCCTTATCGCGATGAAATTCTCGGAAGTTGTTATCACCGTTGCGACGTACTTATTGTGAGTCTTTGGTCATTGTATTGTAAAAGTTTTGTTTTATTAATTGGTGTGGCTTATAACAAATGTCTAATAACCAGCTAGAATTGCCTAAACAAGAAGAACTGTCCGAAAATATTGACAAGCCCGGTCAACTTTTAGAACAAGACGACATAAAAGAGACTAAAAAACCTCGTCAACCTTCACCTAATAGGTCAACCGTCAGTACTAGGTCAAAGACTAAAGCATCCGAAATGGATATTAATGCTTTGCTAAAATTCATTAAGCCCTACGATGGGAGCCGAGAGCACCTTAACTCTTTTATTATTAAATGCACTAATGCTATGGATTTAGCAACAGAAATACAGAGACCTGTACTTTTTAAATATATCATTAATTCCTTAGAGGGCAAAGCAGCAACAACCTGTGCTATCAAAGAATTTAGTGAATGGACACAATTAAAAGATTTCCTTAAAACTCAGTTCAGTGAGCATAAACATTACACACATCTGCTCACTGAGTTACAAGAAAGTAAACAAGGTATAAACGAAACAGTCAGTCAGTTCTCACTCCGGGTTGAAACATCCCTTTTCAATTTGCTGACGGAAATTTCCTTAACCAATTATCCACAAAAGGAAATACCAGGTCGCATAGCCTCTATGGAGGATTTAGCCCTCCATCACTTCCTTATGGGTCTATTACCAAGAATTTCTAATTTGGTTAGAGCCCGTAGCCCTAAGAACCTTAACAGCGCTGTAAACTTAGCTATGTCTGAAGAGAAAATTCAAAACAGCCAATTTGCTAAACGAAACCTCAGTCAGGTTCAACCTACTAACAAATCCAATAGCAATAACCAAACGCCTTCTAACGTCAGATCCTTTCCTAATAATAATTCATCTCGACAAAATCCAAGAACATTGTCGACTAATCCTAACACTAATACGCCTAAACCATCAAACCTGAGTTATCCTAAGCCATCCGGGTCTGTGCCATTTTGCCGATACTGCAAGGCAACAGGGCACGATATCAAAGATTGCAAAACGCGAATCGACAACAACAACAGACGACTTAACCAAAAATCCAATAATGATTCCCAAGTTCGTGTCACACACGTGGATGAATACCTCCACGATGAATGTCCCTTCGAAGGTGTTGACGAGACGGACTCTTTAAACGAGTAAATGTCTCGCTTCAGTGTTGCACGAGACGACCCTTCCAAGTCAACACTCCTCCCAAAAAATTAAATCGTGACGACCCTATCCTGGGTAACCAACCCCTACAATCGCGTCGTCCTAAATCTATCCTGGGTAACCAACCCCTCAATTCAAACCGTGACGACCCTATCCTGGGTAACCAACCCCTACAATCGCGTCGTCCTAAATCTATCCTGGGTAACCAACCCCTCAATTCAAACCGTGACGACCCTATCCTGGGTAACCAACCCCTACAATCGCGTCGTCCTAAATCTATCCTGGGTAACCAACCCCTCAATCCAATTCGTGACGACCCTATCCTGGGTAACCAACCCCTACAATCGCGTCATCCTAAATCTATCCTGGGTAACCAACCCCTCAAACCAACTTGTGATGACCATATCCTGGGTAACCAACCCCTACAACCGTGTCATCCTAAACTAATCCAAAGGAATCAAACCTTGAACTTAATCTCTAAAAATAAATCTCAAAATGCTGAATCGATTTCAGATATACCTCAATCCCACGGAGACAAAATCCATGAAATTAAAATTGATACATCAAAAAAACTACTTCCGCATATAATTGCAAACACATCTATTTCTGATGTTCCTTTGACCCTTCTAGTTGACTCAGGGTCAGCAGTTTGCTTGGTAAAGAAATCCTGTATAACTAAAGAAATAAAATTAATTAAAGAATCTATCAAGCTCAAGGGCATAGACCCCGGAGATGAAACTACTCCCACTCTAGGCTATTCCAAATTAAAAATACAATTTAATGAACAAAAGTCTATTTCACATAAATTTCACATCATCGAAAACATTGATTTACCATACGATGGTATTATAGGATCCGATTTCTTCACAACCTTCGGCTGTAACATCGATTATACTTGTGATATTCTTAGAATAGGAAAGCTGAAGGTCAACTTACATTTCTTTGAACCCTTATATTTGATTCCACCTCGTACTGAAACTGTAATAGAATGTACTATATCAAACCCTAGTATTAAAGAAGGTATAATTTTAGATCAACACTTGTCTGAGTCTTTACTCGTTTCAAATTGCATAGTAAAGGTAAAAGATAATAAAAGGGTAAATCTAACTGTAGCCAATATTTCCGAAAAACCGATCCAAATCAATGCAGCCCTTAACTTACAACTCCAACCTTTACCTATTATTAATTCAAAAGTATCGGAAAGAGTTAATAGCATAACAGCAACTGATAGAAGAGATCAAGTTGTTGGACTGTTACGCACCTCACACCTGAACCAAGAGGAGCTTACAACCCTCATAAATCTTTGCTCCGAATACTCGGACATTTTTCATTTATCCGACGATAAATTAACCCATACAAGTGCTTTAGATCATAAAATTAGAACGAATACCGATATCCCTATCCATACTAAATCCTATCGGTTCCCTGAGTGCCATAAAAAAGAAGTGGAAACTCAGATCCAAAAGATGCTCGATCAAGACATCATTGAACCCTCATTTTCACCTTGGAGTTCACCCATCTGGGTTGTGCCTAAAAAGGCTGACTCACAAGGTCAACGTAAATGGAGGATAGTCATCGACTATCGAAAATTAAACGATGTAACCATCGGTGAAACTTATCCGATCCCACAAATTTCTGAGATCCTTGACCAATTAGGTCAGAGCAAATATTTCTCAACCTTGGATCTAACTTCCGGTTTCCATCAAATTTTAATTAACCCTGAAGATGCGCCTAAAACCGCCTTCTCTGTACCCCAAGGTCACTTCCAATTCAACCGAATGCCATTCGGGCTCAAAAATGCGCCTTCTACGTTTCAAAAATTAATGAATACTTGTCTTTCTGGACTTCAAGGATCCCGTTGTTTTGTCTATTTAGATGACATTGTTATTTACTCATACGACCTTGAAATGCATACCAAAAACCTCAAGGCCGTCTTTGATAGACTTAGAAAGTTCAATTTGAAATTGCAACCAGAAAAATGTGAATTTCTTCGACGAGAGGTAACTTACCTCGGTCATATAATCGGTCAGGACGGTGTTAAACCGAATCCCGACAAAGTGAAATCTGTTTCCGAATTTCCCGTTCCAAAAAGTCCCAAAGATATTAAATCTTTCCTCGGTCTGGTATCATACTATCGCCGATTCATTCCCGATTTTTCTAAATTAGCAAAAGCGCTAACTTCCCTCCTTAAAAAGGATGTTCCTTTTGATTGGAACCACGAGCAACAACTCGCATTCGAAACTTTGAAAAATAAATTAGTTTCCGCACCTATTCTTGCTTATCCCGACTTTAATCAACCATTCTTACTTACCTGCGACGCGTCTAACTACGCTATATCCGCTATCTTATCCCAAGGCGTCATAGGCCAAGATCGCCCAATTGCATTCGCTTCTCGGACTCTAAATAAAGCCGAATGTAATTATAGTGTCACCGAAAAGGAGTGTCTGGCTATCGTATTTGGCACAAAAGCCTTCAGACCCTACCTGTACGGTAATAAATTTAAAATAATAACCGACCATAGACCTCTTCAATGGTTGTTTAACTGTAAAGATCCTGGTGCACGCCTTATACGTTGGCGTCTCAAACTCGAAGAGTTCGAATACGAAATCATCTACAAAAAAGGCAAACTAAATTCAAACGCTGATGCGTTATCTCGTTTTCCTGTAAATCCTATAAATCCTGTTCTAGAGCAATCAGATCAAGAATCTTTTAGCCCAATTACTCTAGAAGACCTTAACGTTAATGTTCCTTTGAACCCTAACGATTACAATGAATTACCTCTAATCGACCTTCTTGAAAGTAATGATTCACCTACCTTCACTTACCTTGGTGATGATCCTGCTCCTGCTCCTATTCCTGATGTTGCACCCGATCCGCAACCATCGTCTTCAACCTATAATCAAGAAATAAAATATTCAGAATTTAATAGGATAATAGCCTCAAAAGATTTTACCAGTGATGTCTCAATTTTAGAACATCACTCCGATATAAGTAAAACCACAAGTAAAATAATTGTTTTACCTACCTCCATTGATCTAGACGAATCCAACCAGATGGTTCACAATATACTCTCCAATATTCCTGAAGTGTCAGTCACTCTTGATAAAGAAAGAACATTACATTCTTTCGTATACTTCGACTATAACAATAAACGATATTACTTAATATTCACCAAAGTTCACCATTTTGATACATGTACCTATGAAGACATTTATAAATCCTTACAAAACTTTAAGAAGGAATTAACTAACAATCCTTTCGGTGGTCAGCTAACCGATTTTGCAATCACCGATTTCAAGAATCCTTATGATCATTTACAACTAATCAAGGTCTCGAATATGTTCCTGTATCTATTTAACTATCTAGGAATTACTATTAATATACATAAGAATACTATAATATATCCTTCCCTATCAGAAATACCTAAGATCCTCTATGAGAACCATGATATTCCAATTGCCGGACATCTGGGTATAGACCGGATGACAAAACGCATCCAAGAAAAATATTATTGGAAAAATATGCGTAGTGACATCGAATCCTATGTCAAAAAATGTGAACAGTGTCAAACGAATAAAGCTCTTAGAAAAATCAATCGAGCTCCGATGCAAATAACCACGACATCAACGGTTCCATTTCAACGACTAGCTATAGACATCGTCGGTCCCTTACCAGAATCCGGACCTGCTAAACTAAGGTTTATTCTAACCCTTCAGGATGACCTGACTAAATACTCGATAGCTTATCCGATTCGTTCCACTTCTGCGGAAGAAACAAGCGAATGCTTGATACACTTTATTTCTCTTTTCGGAATACCTAAAACTATATTAACTGACCAGGGCACCAACTTCACCGCAGAACTTTTCAAAAAGACCTGCGAATTCCTGAAAATCAAACAGCTTTGGTCCACTCCGTATCATCCCCAAACACAAGGCGCGTTAGAACGTAGCCATTCGACCCTTAAAGAGTACCTAAAATCTTTTGTAAATAACAACCAGGATGACTGGCCTCGGTACGTTTATACCGCTATGCTCAGTTATAACACCAGTGTCCATTCTACTACGAACTTTACTCCGTATGAATTGTTATTCGGACATAAACCTTATATACCTACTTCGGTATATGACTCGACGCTTGACGCGACTTATCCCGATTATGTCCGAATCTTACAACAAAGATTAAAATTCTCGCGGGAGAAAGCAATTGAAAATATGCATAAATCTAAGGAGAATTCAAAAACTCATTATGATAAGAAAACTGCTCCCAAATCGTATAAGATTGGAGATTACGTATATATTAAAAATCATTTACGTTTACGCAAAGCTCTCTCTCCTATTTGGAAAGGCCCATACAAAGTCGTTAAGATCCACGGCAATAATACCCTTTCGGTTTTAATTAACCGACGACATGTACGTCATCATTACGATGAAGTCAAGTTGGCGGAGGTTCCCGTCTCTTATTTTTTCTCGTCACTATAATCGCGTGTGGCATCACTTAGAAGCGAAAGCAGTGACGCTTTATAGTATGTAACAATAATTTTAAGTTTTATTTTATATACCTTTCTTACCCATCATATTGAGGGATTTTATTGTAGAATTAAATTAGCTATAATTAATATTACAGAGTCACTTCAAGTCAGGGCAGAAGTCAACCAGATTACTTTGTACAACAAATCAAATCAAGTCCCGGAATTTATTTTGATTATCTCGGAGTTATGAAGATTAGTAGTGGAAATTTAAATATACTCATGCCCATAGATATATCACATTTCACACCCCATATTCAAAATATAAATTCAACTTTAGAATCCGCTCAAAGCTTATGTTATCAAACAAACCTTATACTTATCAACGATTGTAAAAGTATGCTGGAACCATTGTTTGTCATTTACCATGATATGTATAATCAATATTCGTCGATTTCGCATCTATTAGACAAAAGGTCAAAACGTGCATGGGTAGGAGGTATTGGCACAATAATCAAACAGATATTTGGCAATTTAGATGAGAACGATGGATTAAAATATGACGACGAAATTAATGTGTTATTAAATAACCAAAAGAAGCTGGCCTCATTAATGAAAAATAATATCTTACTTACTACATCAGTAATTTCAAATTATAACAATACGCTGAATAAAATTAAAATTAATGAGATCAACCTCGGCAGGTCTATCGACAATCTCTCGGCTAATCTTAGAAATATATCCATAGCTACTAATGAAATCGCGTTGCAATTACATATAACCCAAATCCTCAGTAACTTAGAGACGTCTATCTTAACTCTGTCAATCCAACTCGAGGACATAACAAATGCAATCCTATTCGGTAGTCAAAACATCCTTCACCCGTCGATTATAACTACACAACAATTATTCCGAGAACTTGCCGATAACCACCAATACCTACCTAACGACTTAGAATTACCTGTGAGTTTAGATATAAGTTCTGTGCATACTATTTTGCAACTATCTAAATTAGTTACTTATTATATTAGTAATAAAATATTTTTCGTCTTACAAGTACCATTAACTACTAGAAAGGAATTCATGTTGTTCCATAATATTGGATTACCGACACCATATAATTTGGAAAAACCTGACAGTTTTAGTTTAATTATACCCAGTTATAAATACATAGCAATGACCAAAGACAAAACCCAATATTGTATCCTAAGTGATCTTGAAATGTGCAAACCGTTTTCAACAGAATCGTTTTTATGTGAAATTAACAACATTTACTCCGCGGACACGAAACCGATATGTGAAAGTGAGTTTATGACAAGAGTGATTAAGGAGATACCGAAATACTGTGAAATTCAATTCATTTATGGACACTTAGATATTTTTAGCCCAATTAGAAATAATCAATGGTTATATGTTCAATCAACTCCTGGAAAAGTATCCATAGAATGTCGAAATTCCAAATTGTTTGAAATTAGAATTTTAGGTATCGGAACCTTAACGATTCCTTCCAATTGTATTGGTTATAGTAAAAGCACCACATTGATCCCGAAGGACAACAATGTCCATAATGTTAGCATTCCTGTAAATTTACCTGATTTTAGTTTGATCAATGATTCATGCTGTAACATTCATAAATTTAATGAAACTGTTAGTAATAGGGTAAATCCTATCCATTTAGAAAACATCGACCTCGATGATCTTAAAATTAATAATAAAATGTTTTTAAACTCATTAGATAATATTTTAAAATCCACACCTATTATTCAGTATGGAACTCACTATTCCATTATAACTATTATTGTAGTGACGATAATTTTAGTTTATATATTTTTTAAACTTTATTATTTTCTTAGACTTAAGAAATGTAATCTGAAAAGAATGACATATAGTCTTGACCAAGAGCCTGAACCACCCTCGCCCGGGCCAACAGATGTCCAAGTATCTATCGAGATGGTGGAACATCCAGCCCCTACCATCAGGAGAAATCTATAATTTTTATTCCGAACTTTTGTTTTTCTTCCCCAAAGTTCAGTCTACTGGGGGAGGTGTTATAAACTCACCCTGTAGAGTAAGTTGCTGATGGTGCTGACTCAACACTCTCAGGCTGGGAGTGGCGTTTGGACAATATGTCAGTCTGCTTTCATCTTTCGTCCTGTTCGCATCCTTATTTACCGCGTTTTTATTAATTGTGTTATTAATTAATAAATCATTTCTTTTAGCTAATAAATTTCTTTTTTTTAAAAACGAACTTTCCACTGGCGCGGTAACAGTACCATGGACCCTGTTTTCGCCCTAAGGATCGTTATGGAGAAATACAGAACAAAGAATACGCCTCTGCATTTTCTGTTCCTGGACTTGCAGAAGGCCTTCGACTGTGTTCCTCGCGTGATGATCTGGTGGGTGCTGCGGTCCAAAGGGGTGCCAGAAACTTATATTGAAACTTTGGGGGTAACCAATTTGGAGGTACGAGATGGTGTGTACCTCCAAAGGGAAGATCTTCCACCAGGCAGTTGGTTTTGCCCGGTAGGCCGCGGCCCGACGTTCTCTCATCGGGAGTTGTATATGAGCTTATCTCGGAAAGAATGTTGATAGCGCGATTCAGGATTTCATACTAGTAACGCCATCTAGTTGATTCTGTGGGCGTCCGCCACATCACTCCCCCTCGAGACCGGAGGTCGATGCAGATTGTTTTTGCCAGTGTGCCAGTTGTGTTGCGTGCGTCTCAGTGAGTCGAGACGGAATATCCCAGTGAGTCGGGATGCTGCTCCAGTGAGTCGGAGTCTTTGAATTCCACGGTGAGTCGGGAAGATGCTGTTCCAGTGAGTCGGAACAGTGATGTCCACGGTGAGTCGGGACGTGTGAAGGGGGCATAGCACGTGATGATCCAGCGTGTCGATGGCCAATCGATGAGGTGCCGGATCTCGGAAGCGTGCTGCAGGTGCCCAGTTGCGATGCGGTGTAGCCGTTGGAGGGTGAACCAGTGCTTGTAACTACACAGGCGTCGTGGTCCAACCAATGTGGCTAGAAGTGGTTGTCGGCTGCTGCTGGCAGGATGCAGGGGGTAGGTGAGGGTGGTGCGGGGTTGAAGCTCATGTCGGCGAAGGTTGCGCTCTTGTCCATGTGCGGGGTCACCAGTTCGGGGGTAACCAATTTGGAGGTACGAGATGGTGTGTACCTCCAAAGGGAAGATCTTCCACCAGGCAGTTGGTTTTGCCCGGTAGGCCGCGGCCCGACGTTCTCTCATCGGGAGTTGTATATGAGCTTATCTCGGAAAGAATGTTGATAGCGCGATTCAGGATTTCATACTAGTAACGCCATCTAGTTGATTCTGTGGGCGTCCGCCACACTCGTCCGCCACAAAACCATCACTTGGTCACTTGAGAACGGCGGTTTGCAACTCAACGTAGCGAAGACCGAATACTTGGCTAGCAATACCACAGATCCCACGCCTGTCTGCGTAGACGGTCACATGGTCGAGCGGACAGACCAGTTTAAGTACTTGGGATCTGTGCTTCACGAGTCCGGCGACATCGATTGTGACGTCAAGTCCCGCATTTCGGCAGCTTGGGCCAAGTGGCTGGAGGTAACTGGTGTCATCTGTGACCCGAAAATGCCGGTTAAACTGAAGGGACAGGTCTATAAAACGATCATTAGACCTGTCCTTTTGTATGGTAGTGAGGCGTGGCCATTGCTTGAGCGACATAAGCAGGAGCTGCGTGTCACGGAGATGAAGATGCTGCGGTGGATGTGTGGAGTGACGCGAAAAGACCGCGTCAGAAACTCCCGCATCAGGGGCAGCCTTCATGTCCGAGACATTGCAGACAAACTGCAAGAATGCCGCTTACGGTGGTACGGCCACGTTCTACGAAAACCGGCTAGTTACGTGGGAAACAAATGTCTTGCTATGGCACCTCCGCCCGGCCGCGGCAGATTGGGAAGACCCAAGAAGTGCTGGCTTGACGTTGTAAGATCGGATATGCGTGCAAATGGCCTCACTCCACGGGATGCCGAAGATCGTGCGAAGTGGAGACGTAAAAGTAGGAAAGCGGACCCCGGGCTCTCGAGAGAGATGCAACCGGGAACAACGCTCGGATGATGATGAATGTGCAAAATGCTTTGTCCTGACTGACTGATAGATGAATCAACGCACAGTCTAAACCACTAATGGTAGAGTGCTGAAATTTGGAGAGTGTGTTCTTTATCTGGTATAGACATCCGAAAAGACACTGTTTTTTTTTTAAATTCCCATCTCTAAGCAGAATAAAAACTTGGCAGCTTGTACGTGAGTAAATAACAGGCAGACCGTGTCGTGTGTAGATTTAAACTTCGAAGCGTTCGTTCTTCTACATCATAAAATTATTATAAAATCGCTACTTCCATCTTGCATCTTTCAGATCATAATAATCTATCGGTAATTTTACCAGCTCGATGAATATTTGCACTGATGCAAGATTTTAAATGTATCTACGAGACTGCGCGTATGTTTTAAAGGAGGTGCTTCGTGTTATTTTATCCTCATTTTATCGGTGTAAATTCTGATCCTGGGAAAATATGTGTACGAATGAAATTATATTAATCTTCAATATAATCATAATCATAATATTTATTTCGTATAAACATAGGTACATAAAGTTGTTACATTTTGGTTGTTCTCGCCATGTTTTGCTTTTCAGCATACAAAATTTTAAAATAGTTTTAAATTACACTTGTGCACATTGTTTTTTAAATTGATTATTTACTTTATTCTTCAAGGGTCTAACATTGTATCCTGGTATTTTTATAGCACATTGATCTATAAGGAACCTGTTCGCAATTGGAAGACTCCCAAATTGTACTCGGGAGGAAATACAATTTTTTTTTACTTTTTTTCATTGAGATTCGCGTCTTGTTGGGGGCTTCCGCCGCAGCTTGTACCATCACCCATCTCCACCGGCCTAAGTTGTAGCGCCAAGCGTCCGTGTTCCGAAACGTAGACTGGTGCAGCCACTGATGAAGACACTCAGTTTACTTTAGTTAATTTCACTGCAAATACTTAGGTATATATTAATCATTCAAACACCATCACCAAATTGTGTACCCGTAAAAACAACTAATAAACCTTAGAGACGTAGGGTAAGCAATAAATCGCGACACAAAAGCCTGCTGGCCCTAAAGTTAAATCGACTGGGATTACCTCTAGCCTCCGGTTTATTGTTTTAGTTTTTGGCGGGAAATTCCAACTTTCGCGCGAAAGTTGAAAAGTGGGTAGTTCCACCTATCATTAGCAGGTTAGGATAGGATACAGCCTGACAAGTATCCTAGAGAATTATTCCATCGATTATAGGTACTTAGGTATCCTACTAAGTATCGTAAATGTGAAAGTTACAAGGTGCCGGGTGCAAGTATTTATGCTTAAAAAATAAATATTTGTGTCTGGTCTGGGTGTTCCTCTTCTATTTACTATTATAAAGCGGAAGAGTTTGTTTGTTTTTTTGTTTGTTTGTTTGAACGCGCTAATCTCAGGAACCACTGGTCCGATTTTAAAAATTCTTTCGGTGTTGGATAGTCCATTTATTGAGGAAGGCTATAGGCTTCTTTTGATCCCGATATTCCCACGGGATCGGGACTTATGCGGGTGAAACCACGGGGAGCTCCTAGTTACTATTATAAAGCGGAAGAGTTTGTTTGTTTTTTTGTTTGTTTGAACGCGCTAATCTCAGGAACCGCTGGTCCGATTTGAAAAACTATTTCAGTGTTGGATAGTCCATTTATTGAGGAAGGCTATAGGCTACTTTTAATCCCGATATTCCCACGGGATCGGGACTTACGCGGGTGAAACCGCGGGGAGCTGCTAGTGTATAATATGTATGTATTTACAAAAGAAAAATAAAAATAAGTATTAGATCCGTTGTCTAGTCACCGTAACACAAGCTTAGTCGCTTACCACGGGGCTAGATGGCGCTGTGTGTTGTTGACACAATTTATTATTATTATTATTATATGTTTGTTATTCCTTCACGCAAAAACCGATTGCGATTCGATACGCATAGGTATAGCGAGTGTATGAGCATTGAGCTCATAGGTTTTTTTTTCCCGATATTTCTGCGGGATCAGAAGTTACGCGAGTAAAACTGCGGGGTGCAGCCAATCGTATGTAAACGGTAAATTAAATTGAAAGACCTGAATTATCTAATTTAACAACGCACAATTCAGATTTTTTATGATGCATTTCAATTTGAAAATATTTTTAGTAGAATAAAATAAGATCTATAATCAATAATTTTTAATTAGGTATCCACTCAGAAAGTATTTCGGAAAGTCAAGAGTGAAAATGACAGATTCGTTAGACCCGCTGCTGCACCTACCTAAAAATTACGATGGCACTGGATATTTGTATTTTTTCACTTAGGTATAACTAACTCTGTTTAAACTTTTATGAATAGCAATCAGTGGTATTCTCATTCAAAGGTGTCCTTGTCAGATTCTCTATTGGGGATAGAGTTTTCTCATTTAAAGCGAGTTGTTTGTCTTGACCTCTTTGTTTTATTGTTTCAAAGGTCGCTTGTTTATTTTAAAGCAAGATAATTATAAGGAATTAGATACCTACTTTAAACTGATATGATCTGAAAATTAATTTTACTCTTTTTAAGAGGGTAATTCGCTTACTGCACCGTCATGACACTATCGGGTGAAAGCGGCTTGGTATGTTGGGCTCCCTGCCAATACTTACCAACTAAGCCAACTCCGAGCAAGGTTGGTGGATATAGTCCACGAAATTTAAGTGGTTGTCTTCCACCTGGCCCCCTCCTTGCGAAAAAAGACCCACTGGCCTGCTGAAGCGGGCTTATGGGTTAGAGCGCTTCTTTGTTTCACTGTCCGCCTTGCAGCTACTATGACCCCCGATCGCGGCAAGGTGGGCGCGCATCGGGAGGGAAAATGTGTGTAAACCCTGTAAAATGCTTTCTATAATCGACATAATAATAATCACGACGAAATGAGCATTAAAAGCTCATTTGTTAGTCACTAAATTTGTTCATCTGTGGTAATTACCTATTAAATTCATTAAATAATTGAATCCGATGTTATTACCATAATATTCAAGTTTCACACATCACGGACAAACAAACTTCGCTTTGTGTGAAATACATGACAAGTAAGGAAATAGAATATTTTCTACAAGACGAATCGCAAAACGGTTCCAAAAGTTGTGAAATTTTCCATACCTTTTGTAAAGTTTCACAACATCTCTTTAATGGTCCATTAGCTCTTATTAACAGCTCCATAGCGACTAGAATAATAATTTAGCAAATGTCTTCTGAATGTCAAACGGTCACTATTTATATAGGGTTTCCTTCGGGCCTGCTTGTGTAATCCAGTTATTAATGCTTTTAATCGGTTTATCTTATAAACTAGGTGACCATTATTGACGTGACGTCAAAGTCTCAGAGGCCCTCAAGGATAAGACAGGAATACGTATAAAATTCGAAGTCTTGACTGAGTGAACTATAATTATTATATCAACGCGCACTCTAAAACCGCCTAAATTCTGAACCTAGAGACGTGAAATTTTGAAGGTTGTGTTGTTTGGGATGTGATTCACTGCGCGGGACGCAGCTTGTTGCAGATATTTATGCTAAAAAGCCATAGACGCTTTTGGAAAATCAAAATACTAACCAGTAATCGGGACCGTTTTGAAGCGTGAATTGACACGAATTTATACTACCTAGGTACTACCTACCTTTATATTAAAATAATAAGTAGGTACTTAAAACGTACTCAAAAATAAATTTCATGAAATTTAATTTACAAAAAAGTACTTTTGCACCCGGCAGCATTTAAACCTGCACAAACGTTATAATGGCTTACGCAACCTGCAACACGAAAAGAATCCGATTTTTTTAAAGTGTAGGTATTTCTTACCTACATTTAAAAAAAACACTTTAAAAAGTAAGTTAAGGTTCATAAAACTTCTTAAGTTTTCAATATGTAACATCTGAAAGACCACTTGATAGAGGCTTTAAAAGCCTGTCTGTCTATATTAAGGTTTGTACTATTAACTAGACCGAACGTAATTTATGAACTTCGATATTAACAGGTGTTTACGGTCAAATACAGTAGCTTTGCAATACGGTTTCACCCGCATAAATATCGATCCTTTATACAGGGATTAAAATCTACTGCACATTTATTCTGTTGATTAGGTTAGTAAGTATATAAGGTTTCGCTAGGCGGTTTTCGTACGTAACTTAATAATTGGACCATTGTTAGTGATTTTAAGATGCGGGTTTACTCGCGATGTTTTGTTTTCACTGCTTTTAATAAGAAAAATGGTTTGCTTCGGCCGAAATTCGAACCCACTAACTACCTTTGGAATAAATGTCGGAGTATCTACTAGTAGGTATACTAAAACAACAACTAGGTATGGTAGATAGTGGGTGAGTGCTAGTGACTGCGTGGCGTTCATGCTATTGTCATCTCTCTTACATTGAATGAAATTGAAAGTGATAATGGTACACAATGCGTGTGGCCGATAGGCTACAGACGCATCACGACACGTCAAATAAATATTTCCACCTTAAGAGATAACACGTCACGCATGTACTCCACGCGTTTGTTACCCAGCCTTAATTGTTAATATAGAGTTAAATTGAATTGAAATAAATAACAGTTATTACTTTAATATAAAAACATAAAACATAACACCACAGAGTTGCTAAAGCACAAATTCAGTGCGTCAACTTTACAAAAAACCAACAAAAGTTGTCTGTTGAAGTTCATTTAAGTTTCTTGCTAAGTAGAGAAACTTTGATAGGTACCTTTGCTGGATCTTTGATCATAGACATGCGTATTATAAGCAGAAAGAATGCCACACGCAAAGTTCATAAACGTACATATAAAATTGTATTCACAAACGACCCTAAGCATGGCTTAACAATTTGTCCTTGTGAGTGATAATCAACGTCAACGAAAATGTGACAAAAGATTAGTCTAAATATAGGGTCATTTGTGAATATGGCCGATTTGATATTTTGTATTAAATTAGTATACTATGATTTTTTTAAGCTCCATCGGACGATTTTTATTATTAAAAGTTCATCTACTTTAAAACACTCTAACTACTAGGTATAGCGAAAAACACAAGGTGACAAAAACAATGAATTTTATTGTAGCAATCCTATTAATTAAATTGATATTCATTTCGAAATAAAGTATCGTTTCAGCGGCTTTCATTGTGCGGAAAAATTAATGTACGCAATAATAATTATTGTAGTAATTTATTTTTGATGTTAATATCTACTGGTCAAACGATCACTTAGCTTTATTTATATCTATCAAATGCTTTGTCCTTACTGACTGATCAATCAACGCAAAGCCTAAACCGCTGATAGTAGAGAGCTGAAAATTGGAATGTGTATTCTTTATAACTATTATGTAGGTATACGTTAAGAAACGGTTTTTCGAAATTCCCACAGGATCGGGACTTACGCGGGACGCAGTTAGTTGTTAGTAGTATTCAAACAAAGTTTTTAATTAGTTCAAACACACAATAACGCAAATGCGGCTGGATTGATTTTAATGTTTTATAGTTTGTTCCACACCACGCATGTTGTAACGAATGAGGAGAAACACTAACTTTTTATCCCGGCAGAGGGCGTTAGTCGAATGATCTTAGGTTTGAATTAAGAACTGTCAAACAGGTGTTTTTTACAACTCTCGGCGCCAAATTGGCCTTATCAGTCTCAGACCGAAAGAAAAAAAAACTCGGCGTTTTCATTCGTGGGGGACCATCAACAAAAAAAAAAAAGATCATCCGATGCCAGCGCCATCTGCTCACAGCTTTGCGTGTGCCACCCCATTACAACATGCGTGGTGTAATTTGTTGTAACACACTCAGATATTTGTGGCCTATTGGTTAATTCAAGTCTTCATACCGAGTTTCATTATAATCGGTTCAGCGGTTTTGAGAGAAGATGCAACAAACACACACACACTTACACTCACAAACTTTGACTTTTATAATATTAGCAAGATAGGATTTGCAAATTCAATTAGAACCACTACCAATAAGTTGTTCTTAATTTTTGTCTTCATGATTTTCTTCAATAACGATAAAGTGATACTGATATCATCCAAAGAACATTTCCGATAGTTTCCAGATTCTATCCTTCGAACGCTACGTGTCTTTTCCATCCCGCATCTACAAAGAAATTTTCAAATCTAGTATTTACTCGATTGCCCCTCGATTTCCGACTCAACTCTGAACAGATTCAGTCCATTTTTCAAGTTTAGTTACATTTTTCCTAACTTCGTCTGCGAAGTTTATTTAGTGGAATTGGACTCCTGCGTGAAGCTTTTAAGGTGCAAATTGGATTGGATAGTAAAATGGAATGTATCTCGGAGTAACGTGATGCGTATTATGTATCTAGAGTCATTTTCAAGAAAGATGTTCCGTGGTTACAAACGGTCATCATCATCATCACCCGAGCGTTGTTCCCGGTTGCATCTCTCTCGAGAGCCCGGGGTCCGCTTTCCTACTTTTACGTCTCCACTTCGCACGATCTTCGGCATCACGCGTAGTGATGCCATTTGCACGCATATCCGATCTTACAACGTCAAGCCAGCACTTCTTGGGTCTTCCCAATCTGCCGCGGCCGGGCGGAGGCGCCATAGCAAGACATTTGTTTCCCACGTAACTAGCCGGTTTTCGTAGAACGTGGTCGTACCACCGTAAGCGGCATTCTTGCAGTTTGTCTGCAATGTCTCGGACATGAAGGCTGCCCCTGATGCGGGAGTTTCTGACGCGGTCTTTTCGCGTCACTCCACACATCCAGCGCAGCATCTTCATCTCCGTGACACGCAGCTCCTGCAAATGTCGCTCAAGCAATGGCCACGCCTCACTACCATACAAAAGGACAGGTCTAATGATTGTTTTATGGACCTGTCCCTTCAGTTTAACCGGCATTAAGGCCGTGGTTACAAACGGTATACTAAAGTAAACATTGTTACATTTTCCCGAGTCTTGTTTATTTTCTTACCTCGACGATTTAACTATGTTACAATGGCCTTGGTCGCGAGGGGACTGTAAGTCCTCGGGAAAATGTTAACAATCCGTGCGAATTTAAAAAGTTTTGTTGGTGCTAAAGTTATTTCTCGACATATTGTTCCATTTTACCCGATTGCGCGATGCAAAGTAGGTTTATGTGTTTATTTCCAAATCATTTCATTTGATAAATGAAATTCCCGGTTTTATTTTGAAAAAAAAATGACATTTTACACTATTTCAAAAGGTTAGATCAAAAATTGGAAACAAAAATCCCATACAATTATTTAAAAGTGACAGCTCTTTATTTAGGTACTTTCTCCTTTACAATTGACAGCTATTTGTTTTTAATTTTTAATCTAACCGCCGCCGCACTCAGAGACATGTAATGGTTACTTAAACTATACTAAGTAACTATTATAAAGAAATCTTTACTTAGTATAGTTTAAGTAACCATTAAATGTCTCTGAGTGCGGCGATAAGTTTCTGAATTAGGGTATACCTAATTAGCATTTTCCAATTAAGTCAAATAAATAAAACTAATAAAATAGGATTTTACTTAAGAGGATAGTCTCCATTCTCTTTCTCCATACAAACGTAGTTTAAATTTTCCTCCCTGGATAAAGACATTAGAGCAAATATGTTTATGCCATAAAACTTATATCTGTCATGACTATGCATCTACCTTTTATTTTATTTTTTTATTTTCTAATTAAAATAATAATAAAAAATAATAAAATGAAAAAAATACTTCTTAATGTCTAACGCCTACTAGCGCTGCTTCCGGGGGCCTTCTTATGTGATATGGACTCTATCCCCTTTATTGTGTTGATGCTGAATCCATTTCTTCGTTTCTATGAGATATTGTAGTAATAATATGGTGGACAACTTTTTTGACGTTCCATTTTTTTAATGTACCTATTTATTATTTTTGTTATGTTGTCAGGTCAAAAAAAATCAAACGCGTTCCGGATCCGTGAGAATTTTAAAATAAAAATATTATGTGTAAATCTTGGTTATTTATAAACCTGTGTACCGTGTACCATATTGCAGACAAATAAACCTCCGCGCTTAGAGCGTGTACGCATTGTTTTTACGTTTTTCCGTAGGTTCTGAAACCGCAAAAAAATGCAACACGTAGCTTATATTTATTTTTGATTATAATTTTTTGCACCTGGCGGGAACGAACCCGCAATCATCTGCATTGACACGCCATAGCAGAGGTCGTCAAACTAAAATAAGCATATATTTACATCTAGATGCCTAACGCCTAATCACATATAGGTAAAGATAGCTACACCTACTTACAATAGAAATGGATAACTGTTCAGAAAAACGTTCAAGCAAACAGTAAAGGAAAAGTAAACGAAATCGAAACCCGTTGAATTTCAAATTCAGAAATGTCCGATTCGAATGAAAATTTCAACCGATGTAGATAAGAATCTGGACAAACGGAATAAAAAACAATCCTATTTGGTGAACTGCATTATACATTGAGATTTGCCAGTCAGATTGGTCCCACGGTGTTAATAAGCGAGGATTGGGAATGGTAATATTTACCAACGGGCGTAAGCTTTTCGTAAACTTTTCTACGGGAAACCATACGGGGCTGCCGAACCAAGCAGTAGTCCTGTAGCCATAAAGATCAACTTCGATCATAAAATTCTAAAGTATTTTATTTTTAGTAGATAGTTTTGGTAAATACCTTGACTACGTATTAACCAAAACTAAAATGCGAAATGCTAGCAGTTTACTATGAGCGAAGCATTAGGTATTAGATATTATGTACTAGATGTTTTGTATTATCCTAATATCCCACTAATATATAGTTGTTTGTTGCCAATGTTTGTGTTTTAATCAGACAAAAACTACAAAACCTAGCAGTTAGTTAGTACAATAACAAGTAACTCCTTTAAGACTATGCTAGAACCCTTATTTTGACATTATCTAATTATCTATTTAAATATATTCTCCAAAAAACATCTTGTACTTACTTTTAAAATTATCCTCTCTATAAGGTTGGATTAGTATTAACCCTAAAATGTTGCTTAATTTTTGAGTTTCACCAACAATTATTACAAATTAGTCCTAGATTATCCTTATTTGAAGACTCAATCGAATTCAGAGTGAACACTTTTGAACAGAACACGAGGAAATACTTTCTTGATTTCTGCTTGGCGAGAGGTTTACCTGTGGCGTAGCGGCAATCGCGCTAGAAGGGAATAACAGTAGTTGCAGGTTCGAGGTCCTTTAGTACCCACTAATGTAATTAAAAGCATTTAAAAAAAAACATTATTTCCTAAGTGTTGTAATATTTAGGAACTATTATTAAAAACTTAATTTTGTTTAAATTCCGATCCCTCTGTGGGTTGTGAAAAGTTACGTTTTGTTACTTCTGAGAATTGGGGTCTATAACTAAAATGAGTATAAAATTTATTGCCTAACTAACTTATGTGAAACCCACCCCCGCCCGGTGGGATTTGAACCCGACGACTTATAGATGTGCTCTTAAAAATATGTAGGTACAAGGTTTGTAAATAAAAAAATAATGTCGCAAAATAATACTATACGTGGATATCTTAAAATTAACGGACAATAAAAAATTAAAAAATCCCGTTGATCAGACTAGTTACCAATCGCTGTTCAACCCTCTGTCAAATAATTTATCATGCTTATGATATAGCGTCTACCAGCTGGGGCGTTGTATCGTCAGGTGCAGCTGTGAAGCGCTGTGAAACACTAGTATATACTATCTCATTGGCACTACCTGATTTTACGGAGAGTTACTGGAGCAACAACTCGCCACTCGCACCTCGGAGAGTGGTAGAGTTGGTAAGCCAGTAGAGAAGCTTAACCTCCTACATAATAAATGGTACCAGAGCTGGTGAAGAGGGGGGTCATGTGTTTTCACCTCTCCCCGCCTCGTTTCGGTGGTTACGACTCCGTTGCGGCAACGACAGCGTATCGTGTGCGATGCCACAGATATGCATATGTAAGACGACGACGCAGCGACACTGCTACGGCGCCGCGCATGATAGAGATAGAGCGACCGCACATGGTGCGTTGTGGCCGTGTGCGGTCGGTCTATCTCTACCAACATTTCAAATCTTTATTTATGTACCGAAACCGTCATAAATAACAAATTAACACAAAATCCTCGAAAGATTACAAATAGGTATTCCAGTAACAATATTTCCTAATCTTGGGAATACAGCGTTCATGTCCCAAATGCATGTTGTTACAGTTTACGTACAGTTGGAAACTTCACTCAATTTGCGCTTTTGAGTTTAGTCTCGAGGGTGGGAGTTCACCTACTGCGGGTTCACTGGAAGTGTGGGTTTATGATCGTAGTTGGAGTTTTTATTTGGCTGTTTTATAATTAAGTATCATAATGTAGTTTGTAATTATAGTGTCATTAGAACCTTTACCTACACCTGAAACAGCGGGGTTTTAAATTTAGATTTTTCATAACATTGATTACGTATATATTTTCTGCATTTTTGCATAGACTTTGCATTTTTAACAGGAGGTTAATTTTTTTTTTTTTTTTTTTTTTCCTTTTGTAGTCTGCTACATGGCAATCTGTCTTGTTGACAATAGTCCAATAGGATGGCTGAATATTTCGATGTCGATTATTTTGTTTAAGAGACTTGTCCAGTGAGTAGTCTCTTAATCGTTATCTGCGAATCTTGCTGCTAGTCCTTGTATGCTATGGCGTTTCAGCCGGGAGAATATCAGGCTCCCTGGACCTTGTAATTGAGCAGCAAGATCATTTTTGTGTCTGATTAGCCTTCTCTGATAGTCTCTGCTGTATGGTTCTATTTCTTGCTTTACAGTTTTAATTTTGATGTCCATGTACATGTATTTGTTGCTAACGTGTCGAGGTATATTAAGCATGTTCCTAATTGTTTTGCTCTGGAACCTCTCCAATATCTCTATGTTGCTGCTACTAGCTGAGCCCCAAAGCTGGATTCCGTATGTCCAAACCGGTTTGATAATTGTCTTGTAGACAGCCATTTTGCTCTCGTGTGATAATTGAGATTTTCGTCCAATCAACCAGTATAGACTGCGAACTTTGGCGTCTAGTTGCTTGCGTTTTATCAAGATGTGTTTCTGCCAAGTTAGGCGTCTGTCCAGATGCATGCCCAAGTATCTAGCCTCGTCTGCCTGCGGAACAGGCTCATTGTATAACAGAACAGGAGGGCATGTTTCTCGCCTGAGTGAGTAAGTCACGTGAATTGACTTATCTTTGTTTGCCTTGATTCGCCATTTATCGAACCACTTTTCAACTAGTGAAAGATGAAGTTGTAAGTTTTCGATGCTGTTTGCGGGTTCTCATTCACGGATAAGAGAGCTGTATCGTCCGCATAAGTAGCAGTTGTGGTAACATTGTCAAGGGTTGGTAAATCGGCTGAAAAAATCAGGTATAGAATTGGCCCTAGTATACTGCCTTGAGGCACGCCTGATTTTATTTCATGCATTTTTGATAATTCGTCTTCATATTTTACCTCAAAGCATCTTTTCTCCAAATATGATTTGATGATTTGAAAGAAGCAATGAGGCAGGTTCCGCTTGATTTTAAAGAGCAGGCCATCGTGCCATACTCTGTCAAACGCCTGGCTGATATCCAGAAATATTGCTGAACAGTATTGTTTGTTTTCTAGTGTTCTATTTATTGTATCGACCAGGCGGTGAACTTGTTCGATTGTGCCGTGACCCTCTCTGAACCCAAATTGGTGTTGTGGTAAAAGCTCTTGAAGGTGATTTATCATTCTGGACAGAATCATCTTTTCGAATAGTTTACCTACTATAGAAAGTAAACTGATCGGTCTGTAGGAGGAGAGTTCTTGAGCCAGTTTTCCCGGTTTAAGGATCATGACTACTTGTGCTATTTTCCATTGGCTTGGGAAGAAGTATAATCTCAAGCAAGCGTTGAAAATTTGTACTAGAAATAGTGTTCCTTTCTGCGGGAGTTCTTTTAGGAGAGTAGCATCTATTTCATCGTAACCCGAAGATTTTTTGTCATCAAGTTTGCGGATTTCCCTTATGAGTTCTACAGGTGATACGCTTTTCAGTGGTAGGCACATTTGATTAGCCGACCTAAGGTAGTCATGTATTTCTCTGTCGTGATCCTCAGTCGTGCTAGGTAATGGT
Source organism: Idaea biselata (assembly GCA_958496205.1). Classification (NCBI taxonomy): domain Eukaryota; kingdom Metazoa; phylum Arthropoda; class Insecta; order Lepidoptera; family Geometridae; genus Idaea; species Idaea biselata. The sequence continues at coordinate 12,067,423 of OY292395.1, forward strand.
TGAAATACCTTCTCCAAGTGATCAGCAAATGCAACTGCTTTCTCAAGGTTTGATCTGACCCATGTTCCATTTTTATTTCTTAAGGGGGCTCTCTGTTTTTTCGGCCGTTTTAGTTTTGATGTCGCTTTCCACAATGAATAGCCAGTGTCACTAGATGGGCTGAGTTTGCTTAGATATTCCTGTAGATTGATGTTGCTGAGGTCACTGATTAATTGTTTCAGCTCTTTCGATGATTTGTTGAAGGCTGCTTTGTCTCTAGTGTACCTGGATTTATGCCATATTTTTCGAAGTTTCCGACGCTCATATATTTTTTGTTTCACAAAATCTGGATAGAAATGTTCTTTTGGAGCGAGCGATTTATGTTTTGGGGTCGACTCGTAAGCAGCAATATGTACTAATCTATTAAACGTTTCTATGGCTTCTTCTATATCGTCAGGTGATTTTAGTGCAATCTTTAATTTTAGCTTGCTTGTCATTATGTTTCGGAATTCGTTCCAGTCTGTGTTTCGACTGTGTATTTTTTGTGGAACTTCTTGTAGTATTATTCTACTGTGCACATTCAGTATGACCGGAGTGTGGTCAGATGAAAGGTCGATGATGTGTTCTGTGGTCATATTATTCAGCGGGAGGTTTTTGGTTACAAAGAAGTCCATCAAGTCTGGTTTTCTCGCCTTATCAGTGGGCCAGTATGTAGGGTCCCCGGTAGACAGGTAGTCAAGGTTTAAGTCACCCATTGCTAGGTAGAGTTGTCTTCCTTTAGGGTTCATTAGTCTTGAGCCCCATTGTGTGTGCTTGGCGTTCCAGTCTCCGCCACATATGAAACGGTTACCAAGGGAAGTCAGGTATTCTTTATAGTCCTCTACAGTTATGATATGCTTTGGAGGACTATAAATTGCTGAGACTGTTATTTCTGAAACCTTGTTGGTAATTTTAATTGTAGATGCTTGTATTTTCTCAGTACAGAAGGGTTCTAGTGGGTAATGTTTTAAATTAGATTTAATTATTACCGCGGCCCCTGCGTGAGCTTTCCCAGAGGGATGGTTTGTAGTGTAGATATTATAATTTTTGATGTCAATGTAGCTTTTTGATGTCAATCTTGTTACTGATATTAGTGCAATGTCAATTTTCTTCATTATGAGGAATGTCTCTAATTCTTGTTTGCGTTCTGTCAGACCGTTGGCGTTCCATGTCATTATTCTTATATTGTCTGTCATTTCATCAATAGACTGCTGATGAGTTGGATCATTCGATCCATCATTTTGTCAATCGTGTCAGTCATAAAGTTTTGGAATTTTTGGAACATTTTGTCCATGATATCTTCCAGGTTAGTTGGGTGAGTACCTGGTAGGCGGCTGTCTGAGGATGCTTGTATGACGAGGTTTTTTCCTCTCGTGACTGTGGCATATGATTTGTTTTGTTTTGCTGGCATTGTAGCAACTTTTTCCGGTCTTGGAATGTCGTTTTTTGTGGGGAAATACTCCTCAAGTGGATCGTGTATCTGGTTTTCTAAGTTCCGTTTATGTTGTTGATTTGGTTGTGATCTCCTGTAAGATTGTCGATGTTGAGTAATCTGTGTCGCTTGGGATGTGTGTGTCTCTCGTGGTTTGGGGCTTATCTTTAGTATTTGCTGTCTATACTGTTTGTATTTAGAGCAGCCTCTATAGCTTGCCGGGTGTTTTTCGGAGCAGTTAGCACACGTAGCATCAGTATCCCGAGCTTTCTTGCATGATGCTGTGGGGTGTTCTTCACCGCATTTAACACACCTAAAGGGCCTAAAGCATTGGTTCTTTGAATGACCGAACCTTTGACACCTTTTACATTGCACAATCTCTTTCTTTTTGTAAGGTGCTTCGAAAGTGACTCTCATGTGATTGAGTTGTTTAATCTTAAAAATGTCTTTATTGTTGTGTTTCGGCTCCAGATCGACGTAGAATACTGGTAGGGGTTTTTTGGTTACTCTGTGCAAAACGTTTATAGTTTGTCGCACCTCATGTTCTAGTTTTTCTATTTCCATTGAGATATTGTTGATGTCCTCAGATGGATGTAGTCCGCGTAGTACCACTCTATAGGCCCTCTCACTCTTGAGTTGGTATGTGAAGTGACTCACGTTTTCACTTATGAAGTGTTGTCTAATTGATTTATATATATCTACGTTGATTGGCATCACTTTCACTACATGTCCGGATCTTAGGGTTGTCATAGTGTACTCTTCGGTTTTAGCTACTGCATTGAGTATTTCTTTTAATTTACTAATGTTTATGACGCCAGTTACGAAAATTGGTTCCGGTTTTGGAGGTTTAACTTCGTCAGTGTTATCTATATCTTTGGCTAGTATATCAAATTGATTTTGAGTTGGCACTGCAAATGTCATGTTGTCTGTTTGAGGCTTTTTACAAGGGTTTTCGAGGTGTTGGGTTGTAGGGCTAGTTTTAGCTCTTTTCCTTTTGATGGTTGGTGGTACTCTGTCTTGCTGCCAGTCTTTGCTGGCGTCTTTTGACTTGTTTAATTGTGTCTCGTTTAAATTGTTTGGGGCAGATCCCAGAGAATTTGACCGCGTTTTAAACATGCTCCTGTGGAAGGTCTGTTGGACTAACGTTGTCTTGGTGGTTTCTAAAGGTTTTTCGAAGGGTTCTTTATAAGTTTGTTCCTTATGTTGCAATTCTTTGCCCCCCCCAGAATACGTGGGGCAGCCCGAGATATGCTCGGGAAGGGATTCTCCAACGGAATGTCCGCTGGTACCCTCCTGGGGTAGATTATTTTTAAGTATTGCATCCATATTATTTGGGGTGATTTTTGTCTGGCGGGTTGTCTTCCCTGACGGTCTTTTGGTGGACATTTTTGCCCTCCAGGCCTCCGTCGGCCTCTTTCAACTAGCGATTCCAGTTGGGGGACAGGCTAATTAACCGCCGCCTGTTGCTCGGCGTTGATTGTTCGTTTGGCGCCACCCGGGGAGTACGTGTAGGGTAACAAAGGGCAATCTTCCTACGGACGCGAACAAAACCCACTCCCCAAAGGAGGTTAATAATAATTCAGCTGTAGGTAGGTATATTTTTAAAAACCATGCCTTTTTGTGAATTTGTAGTCAACAAGAAACCCTTATAGTTTTATCATGTCTGTCCATATGTCCTAAAGAACCAGGTAAAAAAAGATGGAGCACCTACAACTACCTTTGTATTAGAAAACTCTTCAATGAAAATATATAATAGATACATATACCTTTTGTCTTGTCTAACCTTGAGATTTTTTAGTAGCACTAGTGCCACTATAAGTGGCATCCCACGGTCCCGCGAAAATATCAGGATAAAAAGTGTGTTAATCCTGGTCTTTAGCTATCTGCATAACAAGTTTCATCCCCATCGGTTGGCGCGAAGGAGTAACGGATATACTTGTTTACTTACTTACACACAAACTTTCACAATTATAATATTAGGTTTAATGTAGTAAGATGATTCCAAATTAGTGTGAGTAAAGAGTTTTCGAAATGAGTACTTGAAATTAATTTAGCTAGTACCCTGCATTGTGCCCCAATGGGCACTTTGCAAATACCATTTCCGTATGAACACGAATTTAATTTCGCGACAATTCTCGGTTACTGCATATAACAAAATGTTATGTAATATTATTGTTTATCCCGACACACTGTGCATTTATTTCTAACACAATTTGTTTATTATTTCTTACTTTAGAATGCGCAGGAACTTTAGGATAAAAGTAGCCTATGTGTTAATCCAGATGTCCAGCTATCCGTATACCTACCAGGGGAGAAACAAACATGTCATACTAAGCGGACGTCATACAATTTACATATATTGAAGTATTTACTAGTAAACTTTTGTATTATCCTAACTTGCAACTCCCCCCTTACTACGAGTATGCTAGCTACGAGATCAGAACTACGTGGCTACGAGTTTCGTAGCTAGTGCTACGCGACTCTCCCAAACGTACACCGTTAGTATCCACTTAAAGGTGAGCAAGCGTGGATGCCATATCATAAGCATGATTTAGTTACATATGATTACAAAATATAAAAGAAATCTTAGAACTAATTGATTGTCTCATATGTACAGTATGCCAATGGCTCATGTGTATAGTCCTATCTACATACAAATTAAAAAAAAGCAAATAAACATTATGTATGTATTGTAAGTAATTATTATTATATTAGTTAAGAGACTTTGCTAACCTTCTTAAGGCTAGCCAACTGTCCCATTAGCACTCGCGAGTTCGAAGAGAATAGTATACAGGTCATAAGGACTTTAGGACCTTAGAAGCTGGATTTCCCTCTGGATCAAGACCCCAAAAAAAACGCAAAGCACAGCTAGTAAATTATAAATACTGAAGTTAAAAGCTGTTTAATTAAAAGATTGCACATTTTCAATTTATCGAATTTCACGCTAATGGATTAAGAAGTTTTAATCAATAAATCGTAGTTTTTGCCCCTTTGTGGGTAGGGCGCATGTGGACTATAGATGTTAGGATTGGCCGATCATTTGTTGACTTTTATTGATAGGAAATATCAAAAATCATTGAAATATCGACTTAGATAGCTATCTTCAAAGTTTTTAATAAAACAAGTTAAGTATCATTTTCATACTTTACTGATCAATTTAATCGAATGGTTGCTTGTAAGAAATTGCACTTAAAAATAAAATATCATACGAGCCTCTCGCTCAAGGTAATTTACCCTCATTTTTCATTTGTTGCCATGAAAAACCAAATAAGCGACTCTCTAACTACTGTTCTAAGTTCTTAAATTATTTCAAAGTTCTGGATAGCTGGCACAATGAGATAAAGAAAGAAAGAAAGAAAATAAGTTTATTAGGACAAGCACACAGCAACAAATTCAGAACAGAAACAAAAGTACATACTTAAATAAATAAAAAACAATTTCACAATACATACTAAGACAAAAATAAAAATAAAAAAATCCAGAAAGCCGTGTGCGAACTCTAAATGGGCCGGCCTCAGCAAAAACCTGTGGCCAGTATGCATACTTTAGACACAGCGCTGGTCTTCCGACTAGGCCTAAGCGCAGCGATCGTATTGTCCGTCTGTCACCAGGCTGTATCTCATGAACCGTAATAGCTAGAAGGTTGAAATTTTCACAGAAGATGTATTTCGGTAGCCGCTACAACAACAAATACTAAAAACAAAATAAAACAATTATTTAAAAGGGGCTCCCATACAACAAACGTGTTTCAAAAACTACAAGGGAATTCTAGTACGATGTGAGGTCGCTTCTGATTGGTAGAGTCAAATCGAGTTGGTCATGGAATTCAAAATGGCTGCCCTATCTGTCAAATATACCAGCCTGGCTTCACTGACCAAAGAGTTTCTTATAAGTTTCAGATTTTCTTTTAATCAAAGTTGTTGTAAACTATTTTAGGGTTCCGTACCCAATAGTGATAGTGGTACGGAACCCTTCGTGCGCGAGTTTCGCACTTGACCGGGTTTTTTTTTAATTTGAACACCATCTATTTGATATCAGACGATAGCAGAATTTTGAGTCAGTTCCCGCCCTTAGTTGACCGCAGTGGGTATCCGGAATCCGTGGACGGATTATCCGGATAGATTTCATTTAAATTGTCTCCGTGATTCTCTGTAACTAATAACGGAATCCGGCCGCCGTCCGGACGAATTATTGGGGATTTTAATGTTAAATGAATTTTATTATTCTGTAAAAAAAACCGTTTTTAAGAGGATTAACAACGCCAACGACCTTGAAACTGAAAATCCCTGTCGGGCTCATCGAAAATTGTTGATTATTTCATGACGGAATGTCGTAGAACTTTTTTTGTGTACAGATTGTAGGTGACATTGTTTCCTTCATTTTGGTGTAGTTTTAAGACAAGAACCTCCTATTGTGTGTATGGTGTGTATGGGGCCCACTAAGATCGTTGGGCCCAAGCCAACCTCACCTGCTAGCTTGGTGCACCTGCTGATAAACGGACGAGGCTCTGGCGCAGACTTTCCCTTCGGGGTTGGGAGGTCAGACGGCAGTCGCTCCCGTAAAAGTCGAAATTCGCCAAATCTAGTATGGAAAGTCGAGAAAGATATGGCCACAGGGATAGGGCGCCGCCGCATAACGGCGCGCAGGAGCTTCGCCTGACTCCTGTGGTAAGTGGACGAGGGCTACCGTGCCACGGGCGGGCACGGCCAAAGACGTTAGCCCCTAAACACGATGTGAAACTCCGCTTCGCAACGTGGAACATTGGCACGCTAACCGGACGCGCGAGGGAGCTAGCCGACGTACTTTCCAGGCGGAAGGTGGCCGTGGCGTTCCTGCAGGAGACTCGATGGAAAGGCAGCAGATCCCGGCTTATTGGGAATGGCTACAAGCTGATCTACACGGGTGCACCTGGTGGAGAGAACGGGGTGGCTGTGGTACTCGCTGAGAGGTTGCATGACGATATCTTGGAGGTGAATCGCTTTAGCGACCGACTTATGTGCGTGAAGGTGCTTATTGGGGGGGTTCCTACCCACTTAGTAAGTGCTTACGCGCCACAGGTCGGTTGTAGCGACGCTGATAAGAGGTCGTTTTGGGATAAACTCGGCGAGGTCCTTGGGGCTATCCCGTTGTCACAGGGAATCGTTTTGGGTGGTGATCTGAACGGTCATGTGGGTGAGATGGGGGCGGAATTTGAACGTGTTCATGGAGGCTACGGGTATGGCAGTCGGAATGCGGAAGGAGAAGAAATTCTGAGTACGTGTGCCACTGCCGACCTGGCACTTGTGAACACATATTTCAAAAAGAAGCCCGAACACTTGATCACCTACAGGAGCGGGGGGCGCGCTACCCAAATCGATTTTCTAATCACTAGGAGACATCATATCGGCAACGTGGCCAACTGCAAAGTCATACCCGGTGAGAGTCTCACTGCCCAACACCGTATCCTTGTCATGGATCTCTGTGTAAAGACCAAAGACAAACGACCGGAACCATGTCAGCGCCGAATCAGATGGTGGATGCTTGATGAAGTCAAGTCCCAGATGCTCGCCTCAGCAATCGGCGACAAATGTGCCAATGCTGAAGGCGAATCGGTACAGGAACACTGGGACCGGATTCAGGTGTCTATCGCTGATTCGGCGCGGTCGGTCCTCGGTATGTCTAAGGGAGGACGCAAGTGTGACAAGGAAACTTGGTGGTGGAACGACACAGTCCAGAGGGAGACTAGGGTGAAGAAAGCCCTCTTTAAAAAGTGGCAAGCGTCCAACTCTCCTGAAGATCGCGACGCGTACAGGTCTGCCAAACGTGCCACAAAGAGAGCAGTAGCCAGAGCCAGACGGGACCACTTACAGCCATTGTACGATAAGTTGGAAACGTCTGAGGGGCAGAAGCTTATTTATAAGTTGGCACGTTCTAGGATCAAAGCGGCACAGGATATATCCAAGTGCCGCTGTGTAAAAAATCCTAATGGTAACCTGCTATGCGAGGACCTCGCGGTGAAGGAGAGGTGGCGCTCTTATTTCCACGAGCTGCTCAATAAGCAGTATAAAGAGGTGCAGCCACCGGAACTCCCTCCGAATCTAGGACTTGTGCCACTGATAACGCCTGAGGAGGTGCGCAAGGCCCTTCGCTGCATGAAGAATCGGAAAGCTGTCGGCGCCGATGGAGTCCCCATCGAAGTATGGAAAGCTATGGGTTCTCGTGGTGTGGGCATCTTAACCAACCTTTTTAACCGCATACTCGAGACCGGCAGAATCTCCGCCCAATGGAGACTGAGTGTTATCACTCCAGTGTTCAAGGGCAAGGGATCTGTGCAGGAGTGTGGAAGTTATCGTGGTATAAAGGTCATGTCCCACACCATGAAGCTCTACGAGCGTATAGTTGACTCTCGGATCCGGCAGGAGTGCACTGTCTCGGAGGGGCAGTATGGTTTCCGCCCCGGTCATGGTACCATGGACCCTGTTTTCGCCCTAAGGATCGTTATGGAGAAATACAGATCGAAGAATACGCCTCTGCATTTTCTGTTCCTGGACTTGCAGAAGGCCTTCGACTGTGTTCCTCGCGTGATGATCTGGTGGGCGCTGCGGTCCAAAGGGGTGCCTGAAACTTATATTGAAACCATCAGGGACATGTACCGAAATTCCGATTCAGTGGTGCGAACTGCTGTTGGTGACACTAAATCTTTCCCCATTACAGTCGGAGTCCACCAAGGATCCGTCCTAAGTCCGTTTCTGTTTAGCGTAATACTGGACGCACTGTCCGTAATCATCCGAGACGCACACGAGCAGCCCCCGTGGATGCTCATGTATGCTGATGATATTGCGCTAGCGGACTCGGATAAGGGACGGCTTGGAAGGCGTGTAAATGCGTGGAAAGAGTCACTTGAGAACGGCGGTTTGCAACTCAACGTAGCGAAGACCGAATACTTGGCTAGCAATACCACAGATCCCACACCTGTCTGCGTAGACGGTCACAGGGTCGAGCGGACAGACCAGTTTAAGTACTTGGGATCTGTGCTTCACGAGTCCGGCGACATCGATTGTGACGTCAAGTCCCGCATTTCGGCAGCTTGGGCCAAGTGGCGAGAGGTAACTGGTGTCATCTGTGACCCGAAAATGCCGGTTAAACTGAAGGGACAGGTCTATAAAACGATCATTAGACCTGCCCTTTTGTATGGTAGTGAGGCGTGGCCATTGCTTGAGCGACATAAGCAGGAGCTGCGTGTCACGGAGATGAAGATGCTGCGCTGGATGTGTGGAGTGACGCGAAAAGACCGCGTCAGAAACTCCCGCATCAGGGGCAGCCTTCATGTCCGAGACATTGCAGACAAACTGCAAGAATGCCGCTTACGGTGGTACGGCCACGTTCTACGAAAACCGGCTAGTTACGTAGGAAACAAATGTCTTGCTATGGCGCCTCCGCCCGGCCGCGGCAGATTGGGAAGACCCAAGAAGTGCTGGCTTGACGTTGTAAGATCGGATATGCGTGCTAATGGCCTCACTACACGGGATGCCGAAGATCGTGCGAAGTGGAGACGTAAAAGTAGGAAAGCGGACCCCGGGCTCTCGAGAGAGATGCAACCGGGAACAACGCTCGGATGATGATGATGAACCTCCTATTGGTGCAAAGCCTATTCAAATTTTAGACAAAAAATGTCTGATTTGGCTAAAATGTCGATAGGCTTCAATACGTTTCGACATATTTGTATGGAAACTGCACTAAAATATCGGAAACAATGTCGCCTACAATCTATACACAAAAAAAAGTTCTACGACATTCCGTCATGAAATAATCAACAATTTTCGATGCGCCCGACATGGATTTTCAGTTTTTCGGAATAGGGCCCTTAATTTGAGATTCATTTTCAAAAAAATGTTTTAAAATTTTCGTACTCGGCGGGATTCGAACCCGTGACTCGGCGGGATCCGAATATCGACGTACGAATTTATAAAGCATTTTTTTTTCCAAAACACAATTTTCTATTGTTTTCCATTGTCCAAAATAGTAATAAGAGGTTTACTTATTAGAGATAGTCAATTCGATCGCCTTTTGTTTCAATTTCGATTTTGTTTATTTGTAATTTTTATCTTCTTTTTTTTCTACTTTTGTCTTGTACGTCTTTTGTTTCCGTTGTAATCAAAATGGTTAACGATTTAAATTTAACCATGTATTTTTTAAATTAAATTCCCAATCATACTTAACTAATCTAAAATCCACTATCCACTAAATCACTCTCATACTGTATGCGTCTCATAAATATATTTTCATATTTTTTACGCAGCGGCCGTTTGTAACGAGGACAATTTATAATACATGGTTTAGGAAATTGAGTTATAAATTTTGTTTGCGTGACATACGCGATAAGAAATGGATAGTGTATGACAGTATGTCCAACAAACAATTTGAGTGTCCACTATGCGAAAGTTTCGGTCATTTATAACTGTGACGCAAAAATAGTTGTGCTATAATTTTCCTCTATATTTATGAGAGATATTTTATGGGCGAGTTGCAGCGTACTTCTTTCAATCCCTTAACTCTCTCCGATCCTAAAATGTATTTCCCGGCTGCAAGGAGAGGGTTATGAAAAAGTAGAAAAACGAACCCCGGGCTCTCGAGAGGGATGCAACCGGGAACATCGCTCGGATGATGATGAAGGAGAGATGAGGAGTGATGTTGATGTCAGTGACATTGTTCCCATATCGACCGAAATTACTTACTGTACTGATTCTAATTTTAAAAGTTTAATACTAATCTAATTTCTACTTAACTGGAATAGGTCCAAAAGTGTACCGAAAATGATATCTTTTTGCATCCGAAATTATCAGTATTGTCATGTGCAGACTGCAATCTAAAGACGTCTATTCAAGTTACGAAAAAAAATATGGCAACCTTTATTATATTTTATTTGCCTGTAGAGTATTTGTTTTTTCAGAAGAGAGTCTAGTATAACGTATATATCAATACAGACCGATTGTCAAAAGCTGGCTCAAACCCACATTTTCGAGTTGCGCTTTTATAGTGTCTGTAAATAATCCGCGCGGTAACGTCGCAGTTTATTCACAGACACTACAAAAGCGCAACTTGTACCGCGATTAGTAATGATCAATTTTATTATACAAAAGAAGGTTTAATTCGCAAAGATCCAAATAATTTACGACATTCTTCGTATTCGTCTATCTCGCTCATTCTTGAAATATCGCGCTCTATCACTCAATATACCTAACTACCTACTAATATATTATTAGGTATGCGTATGTTGATTACTTACACTAAATATAGATTTAAAAATAAGTTTTATTTTTAAACGCTTGACGTTTCGCGAGACTTTACAGTTCCTCCTGGTCACGGGTAGACTGAGGTGTAATTTGTTATATTAACCCGTGGCCCGTGACAAAAGGAAACAGTTAAGTCATCTAAACGTCTATCGTTAAATAAAATGCTAAAAATAATAAAAGCATCGCAATTGAAACCTTAAAATTAGAAAATATTTTTACAAGGAGAAATACATCATCAAAAATCCTCCCATGACAGGATTCGAACCTGTGCCCCTCGCTTGCCGGGCGAGTGCGCTACCGCTGCGCTACACGGAAACCCACGTGTCATGGTGAATTTTTGATTAAGATCTCTCACTGTTTTCTAGTAAAAATGCCTTGAGCAATAAAAACATAAGAAATACCTTAAAATTAGTTAAATTTCGTGTCAGCATCATGAAAACCAAAAATAATTTATTTTAGTAACTGTGCCCACCCTAAGTCCCAAACCCGTGAGAATATAGTAGTTATTGCGTAAAAGAGTAACAAACACACTTTCACTTTAATAATATTAGTAGGTTAGTTTTTTAGTCGACCAGTGAATAGATAGCTTAGCTCCGTATTTTCAAACAGTTGGAAGTGACTCAACAAGATTTTAATAAAAGATAACTCATCCACACACAAAATAAATAATATAATATCTTCCTCGGATAGCAAGCGATTAAAACTGTTTTGATTTTTACTTTTAATAATCAAACACTCATATGGCCGACCGGCACACAACCTAGGAATTTAGTTAACCAATTTACTGAATGGCAAAAAATAGATACGATTATTAATTATTTACAATCAAAGAGAATGGGTATATAAAATGTTACAGCAAGAAACAGCCGTTTTGATTATTTTGACCTTTATAAAATAAAATTGAACGAACGATACATTTTTAATATTTCAATTTTCAATAAAAAGCAAACAACGCCCCATCAAGAAACAACATTGGAATTAAAACAAGCAATCAACATTTAATTTCCTTTGGCGTTAACACAAACTGCAGACCATGAATACGCCGATATAGGAAATCAAAATTATCCTCACCTAGCATGCAGTGCCACCGACTTATCTACTATAAATGCTTCGTCCTGTCTGACAAATGGATCAACGCGCTGTGCCTTGATCCTAAACTGCTCATAGTAGAGGGCTAGTAATTTGGAGAGTGTGTTCTTTTGAGTGATGTTGGAATGCGAAAAGGAAGGATTATTGAGAAAGCCGAACTGTACCGAACTGTATCTGTATTTGAACTGTATCGGGTAAAACCGCGGCACATAGGTAATAGTCTGTTATGTAATTGGAAGTAGAGCAGTTTTACTAGCTAAATCCAGGTAGTTCAGGTTCACAAAAGCAAAGTGTCGGTCGTCTGTGTACGTTTTAACTTGACTGCGTATTTTATGAAACCTTATTTTAAGTATTTTCAGGTTTTACAGTGTTTCTTTTGTATTGCATAAACAATTTAGCTGTTCTTTACTGTGGACAGAAATGATTAGGCTGTGCCACTTAGATGTTACTAGTACTAGAGGCGGTGTTTCAAATATATTCCATGTTCCTTTTACACGATAAATATTGTTACGTCCATCGTATCCTAAATGAGTTTATAGTAGAGATGGGCCGACTAGGGGTTCTGCCGACTAGCAGACTAGCCGACTAGTCGGTTCCAAAATTGCCGACTAGTCGGCAATGCAGATCATTATTATTCCGAGATATTTGGGTTAATCATGATCACTCGGCGATTGTTCCTATTTTTGGATAAGTTTGCACTTCGAAAGCTGTAGCGAAACTTCGAAAAAATGGTTGACATAAAAATAAAAGTTGGAAAAAAAAATGGAGCTGAGGCATAATTATGACATTTTAGATGTTTAGATGATGTATGTAAGCTATGACGTGTTTTGTTTACGATTTTCTGACTACCCACCTTCTAAACTGTACTACTAATTGAATAAATATTAGTTTTATTGTATAAATGTTAGTTGCCGACTAGTCGGTTGAACTGCCGACTAGTCGGTTGAACTGCCGACTAGTCGGCTTTCCCGACTATTCGGTGACTAGTCGGCCCATCTCTAGTTTATAGTAAATTAACTTAGCATCGCTGCCGGCGTAGTCGTTGGATCAAAACAGTCAAAAGCTTCAATGAGTTTGAGGTAGCGTTACCGCAGTGGCTATTTACAACAGCTGTCCTTCTTCTGATGTCATGTGAGATCAGAATACATGTGTATTGTGGGCTCTTTTGACACTTTGCGTGACATTTTGGGAAGCTACAGAAGCGAATCGTAAGCTTTGATTTTGTGGGAATATCGGAATAAAAGCTACTTCAGCTGTTGCAATCAGTTCTAGTTTTCACACAAAAGTTTGAGATGATGGCCGCACGGATAGACAGATGAAAATATTTTGATATTCCTACCTAGGTTTTTTTAGTTGTTATGTGACTTATGCGCGAGAGTTCTTTAGCTATGCTTTTTCTGAGCTGTTAGAAACCAGGTGCTTGCTGCCCTGGTTGCTATATCTTTAATGTCGTCTTTCCATCTAATATGTTATATCTATATCTAATTTGTGTTTTGGTACAATAAAGCGTTAATCTATCTATGTATCTATCTATGTTTCTGGTCTTCCTACTGATTATTCTACACAAGTCCAAAAAGTTTTTCTCCCTTTAAAAGTCAGCCTGTCTTACGTGACCTCTATGTTAAAATATTTCAATTTACAGTAAAAATGTTTAAGTTATAAAAACACGGCACTTAATTAAATCTCGGAGTCAACCTTGAATATTTTGTGACACCTTTAAGAAATTTATGGAAATGGAATTTTTGTTTGAAGAACTTTAGGCGCGGCACGTAGGTAGGTACCTACATAGTCAGGGTCAAAATAAGTGCACTACCACCTCCGTGTCTTTAGAATATTCTAACATTTTATCAAGAAATCGCGACAGTTAAATAGTAAGAATAAAACCTTTGCTTCTTCAACTCTATAAAGTTAAATGAACGTTCTTAAATTATCTTTGTGTTTATGAATGGTTTTCGAAAAAAAATTAACAGAGTTTGGCCATACTTCAGTCCTTTTATTGTTATAGAGCGTGCTCACTAAATCACTAGTGTACGTACAGTACGTAAGGGCTAGAGCCTAGAGTAAGAAGTAAAATTTCTACGGTGAATATGCTCTTTTATTACCTAATTCTACTCTCTAGATTTTAACTAAAAAGCCCCGAGACCTAAAAAAACTAGAACGAAATTGTCATTTGTACCCACGTTAATTATAATTAAGAAAACCACCCAACAACGTATAATATTTTCAAAGAGAACTGCCAATCTCAGCAATCTTCTTTCCTTAGCTAAGGCTAGGTCTCTATATTCAAAATACTAATCGTTTTAGTTACGGACAATTGTTAAAACGAACAGTAAAGCATAGTTTTTCTACAATATAATTCTCAAAACTGTTCCAAATGTTCAGAAAGAAGATAGGTGATGAAACTAGGACGCGTCCTTAAAATCTATTGTGCTCCAATTGGGATTGAGTTAATACATTAATGAACTTCACAAAATTTACTAATAAGAACTGCCGATGGGCACTTCGAGTCATATCGCCATGAACGCCAACGTGTCGAGGCGGCACGTTTTACACTTTAAAACTATACCTAGCATTGCCGTTGACGGTGATGCGGCTCCCAAATGGGACACAATAAATTTCAAGGAACGCACCCCGAAAGTTTTACCACGTTTTGTAAAGATAGTAACTAAAACGATTCGTAACTTTAATATAGAAACCTCGCATAAGAGATTGCACGTTAATTTTTAATTTACCTTCTTGAGGGCAAAGACGACGTCCAATATCTTTAAAGTAAAAGAAGAGGGTGTTTTTAAAAGTTCTTTTTAGCTGCATTTCAACTTCGGAAATTAAAAGTGTTTGCTGAGACCTTTCGCGGCTTGCTTTAATTTGCATCTTATATTAATCTGAGTCTATATTTAAATATTTCTTAGCCAATGCCTCTTTATGGTTTCGTAGACCAAGAAACCCATATATACCTATAGTTTGGTCATGTTTTTCTGTTTGTACGCAGGTTAGCTCCGAAACGTTTGATACTTAAAAGTTGTAACTTTGCACAATTATACATATTTGCTTACGCCGCGGCGTACCAAGTCACACGTACACTTATATTTTTATATTTTAAGATGTTGGTTTTTCCAACTTCAATACGTAGGTTATCGTAAGATACGTCTTTAATAAGTGCGTTATCGTTAGATATGAATAAAAAAAATGTCTGAAGTCAGGAACATAAATTAAAAATAAATCCTCCTAAGTAAAATTGCACGACTTAATAAATAAATACACACGACGACTTCACACTTCAGAGGTTTTTTTCCCAATTTGTTTTAATATTTTTCACGGTCAAAGATCAATATTGTGGTGACCCGATTTACAGATGGAATACGAAATGTACTTTTTTTTTTGTAAATACGTACACACATAATAATAAGTAAATAAGTCTTTTGAAAATAGACATTAATTCATCTCGGTAAAAAATAAAGTCCTCCCAGTGGGAGACACATTCAAATAAAATATTAAACAAATATCAAAGCAAAAAGCTAGTTTAATTAAAATATCTCAACAGACTCGTAAACTTTCTTCTGGGCGATAGCTTTATTTATCGGGCAAACTTAGTTTTTCAAGTTTGTTATCCGAGGTAGGAGGTTGAAATCCGACTTTAACCCACAAACCACGCATTTTTGAAGCTTTCTAAATATTTACTACCTAGGTTCCGCGGTATAAACCGTGTAAGTCCGTGATTACCTAGAAATTTCATAAAACCCTGATTTTTGTAGGTCTGGAAAATGCATTAAGTTGCATCCCTACCGTCTCCGGGGGGAAGCGATAGGGTATCCGAGGTTCTCCGGCCGTAAAGCAGCCGGCCTACGCACTTAAAATCAGACAGCTTTCTCTCTCGCCATGCTGTCAGAACTACGGGTGCTATGGGTTGGTGTAAGAGGAACTACTTTTAATTTTTAAAAAACCCTGTTCTTATCAGAAATCTACATCATCAGCTCTCTTATATCTACGCACAGCTGCTGATCCATCAGTCAGTACAAAGCGTCTATAAAAGATATAGATTGCGGTAAATATTCTGAGGATTGAATATGTATACCACATACGAATATAACTTAATGATTAGGTAGGTATATTTCAGTTTAATTTCAAATATCAGCAAGCATCCACGTACTTATGGTATAGGGGTGTGACTCACCTCCGAAGTGTTAGGAACCGTCAAAATAGACTTTACACGAGTTGGTACTTTGGCCAATGTAGTGGACAACTGGCCAAGTCTTCGCATTGATCTCAACCTTAAGAGGAGTATATACGCCAACGACCTTGAAACTGAAAATCCCTGTCGGGCTCATCGAAAATTGTTGATTATTTCATGACGGAATGTCGTAGAACTTTTTTTTGTGCACAGATTGTAGGTGACATTGTTTTCTACATTTTGGTGTAGTTTTAAGACAAGAACCTCCTATTGGTGCAAAGCCTATCCAAATTTTAGACAAAAAATGTCTGATTTGGCTAAAATGTCGATAGGCTTCAATACGTTTCGACATATTTGTATGGAAACTGCACTAAAATATCGGAAACAATGTCGCCTACAATCTGTACACAAAAAAAAGTTCTACGACATTCCGTCATGAAATAATCAACAATTTTCGATGCGCCCGACATGGATTTTCAGTTTTTCAGAATAGGGCCCTTAACAGAAGATACTATGTAGATACTATGTCATAAGAAGGACTCACCTTAGTATATAATTGTATAAATGTCTTTTTTTAATGTAATTTCTTTTTTGTACTGAATAAATAATAATAATAATAAGGAAGACAGTAGAGATAACCTCTTATACTTATGAGCTGGGTCGACTTTTAGCATAGTAGAGAAAAATAACGCCAAGATCGGCGAACATGGCACCAACTATTAGGTAAACTGTGGTTTGAGTTACAACACGGCTGTTACTGCGTCTCGGTATAAATATCCAGCAGCCAAGCCTTGTACTATCCATCATCTTTTTCTAATATCACGTTATGAGTACGCAGTCCACCTACTAATTACAGCCATTTAGTAATCACCCCCCGGAAATAGGTAGCGATGCGACAGCAAAAAAGATACCGTCCATTAATCCCTATCTTAACGACACTCGAGATTGTTTTGATAACCGTACATTGTTCTTTCGCTTCGATTGTGATGAATTACACTGAAATACTCTCGTTAATTAATGTTGTAATTCGAGGATTCCAATTGTAATTGGTAATTGGAAATGGATGGTAATTGCGAATGTAATTAATGTAATTTACATTTTGTTTTAATTTATTTTGTTATGTTAATGCTTGTAGAGAAGTAATTTGCTTTGGTATTAATGAGTAAAGCTGTTTGGGTAATAATTTTGGTTTGGTTGCTAGGACGATACTTTGGGTCTTTGCCCTATATACCACAGTTTACTTTTAGTTATGAACTCGGCGCTTCTTAAGTTGGAGTCCCGCGACCCGTGTTGTATCATGCCAGGTCGCGCCAGACCAGACGGACAGGCCGTGGGAACCGTAGCATTGTCGGATGAAGCCTGTCGTCGCGCGAGACCAAAATTAGTCGCATATGCGTCAGCCTGGCCTGTGGGATTCCAGCTTTAACGTTGCCAACCCTTCATACAGAATTTCCCATAATATGTTGTAGGACTGTAGAACTTTGAAATTTCTTTAAGACATGACTTGTCAAAGCCTCCTTTCAAAGTTTAGGTACATACTTCATACCCAAAGTAAAAAGTACCTAACCCCTGTGTCAATCCAGATCTCCAACTATATGCATACCTAAGTTTATAGCAATACGTTTAATAGTTTTTACGTGAAAGAGTAACAGATATATACCTACTCGTTTACTTGCACATAAATTTTTATCTATAAAATATTATAGTAGGAGTAAGATTAGGTATATACATTGATTTCTTGAACACTTGAACTTTTAAATTTATTACCTTACCGATCCCATTCCTTAAATCTTGCCCATTCATTGCCCTTGCCCTTAGGCGATAAGGCCGAACATTGTACCACACTAATTTCAAGTTTTTGTCAATGTAATATTTGTTTAGTTTAAGTTTTTAGTACAATAAAGCATTTATTCATTCATTCATGGCTTATATCAGGAGCAGTAAGAACAAAGAGCGTTTTTAGTGCCTTGTGTGTTTGCACAAGCATGCTGAATTTTGGTAATGCACGCGGTGGTATTTGTATGTGAATTTTGTGAATCTCGCATGACACTGAAAATGCTCTCAGCAAAAGTTATCCTGCTTTATACTAGGGCAACTCCTTTCACACGACTTTTCTCCAAACATGATTTCCCAACTAGGATTTATTCAACACAGGTGCCTAATTCAAACTAACTCCAATAGGATGAGCTCGTACTTCCTTATTTGAAATCTGTGTTCTATGTAAAGGATTTACTAGCACGAAGGCTTACGCTGCAAGTGATATTGAACTTTATTTTTAAAAAGATAGAGGCGAAGTAGAGATGTAAACTCGTTTGGCAGCGTAAAAATCCGCTTAGAAGGTGCGCTAGTTCCAATTTTGAAATGGTTTTGGCGGAATAGCTTTGGGTTTTTTGGGTTCCGTGTCTATATTTTTCGCGGAAATATTTTTTGCGAGTGTTATACACTTTATCGGATAAGCCGGTACTATGCTTAGAGAAAAGATCTGGTCAATACTTTTTGTATTGACAACATAGTTGGTCAAGCCTACTATGTTGTGGGATATATTGATTTTGTTATTTTATTGTTTTCTTATATTATTGTACCTTTTATTGTTTCGCAGTAGATGTGAAAAATAGAGACCTTATTGTTAATCTGTCTTAGTCTTGGGCGGCTTGAATCCCACGCTTCACTCAGGACTCTTGGTACATGAGTTCCTCGTTTCGCTCAGGAGTTAAATTGTTTTAACCCTCGCAACGCCCGGGAGTTAACTCTAGAGCCCCTTGTTCGCTTTGGATTTAACATAACGCCATCTACATAAAACAATTTGGAAGTATGAAAGTGTTACCCAAACAAGGGCATAAAAAACCTTGTTTGGGTAATACTTTATAAATTTTAAAATATTTTTTCTACGGAACCCTAGAACATTTCCTTTGTGGACATTTTGATTTTTTTTCCAGTTTGGCACGCGGCTGGCATCGGTTGTTCCATTCAGCAATGATAGAACGAAATAGAAAGAGCAAAGCCGAAGGTGCTGATGTGATAGTTATCTCGCGTTTGAAGTACTTGTACCTACGAATAGAAAAAGGAAAAGTGATATGATTCGATTTTTGTTACCAACAGGCGTTTCGGTGAGGGGTGATGTAATCTTGATAAATAGCGTTTTGTTCTCACCTTTGAAAATTCAAAGCTTTTTTTTAAAAATTGCAAAGTTATTTTACTGCTCCTAATAAGATGATTCTTGGACTCTCTCTCTCTCTCTCTTTTGGGCTCTCTTTACCTTGCATAATGATAAAATGCAAAAAAATCTAATTTTGATAAAAGAAAGCCGATTTTGCTGCTTTTTTGGCCTCTAAGGCGGAACGCAATGAGATTAAAACCGAAAAATAAAGTTTAATTTTATTCTTTTGTTCCGATAAAAAGTATTTCTAAATTAGTAACATATAAATAGATATCCTTATATAATGTTGCTAGCATCAACAATACAAAACAAGCATCTTATTACGATAAAACCCCTCTAGGTAGGCTCCTGAAAACTGGCAACTTTAGACTGTCTACACGAGATAAGAATCACAAATTGAGTCAATTTTTTCTTGTATTTTCTATGTAAAATATCAGAGGCCCCATATGCATAAAGTTCACGTTTTAATAGCGGATCTGTTGAAAAGGGTCTGCCCGAATTTTTCGCTTGATAGCGTTTAGTCGCATGGTACAAGGTTTGAGATTAAAGAGATAAAGCGATAAAAAGCCATATTCACAAATGACCCATGCGTGGACTTAGCTTATTATTATGTTACATTTTCGCTGCCGTTGATTATCATTATCACTTACAAGAGCAAGATCACGCCTGTGTTTCAATATTGCTGAAATTTTCATCTCACAATCGTTTATCATTGAATGTCGTTGTACAAAATGTATGTGAAGCGGAGGAGTCTTTGAACTAAGATTATTGATTTTTGAAAACACATCCTATCAATTACTTTCTTAGTGTAGATTGAACAATTTTATTGGTTCTCCGTGTCTCCTATATTTATTCTACACCAACTGGAGGGCCTCAAAATAAATGCAATCATAGGCCATGTTAATATAATAGAAGTAGTTCAGTAGCAGAAGTAGTAGCTGGTGAAAATGGGAAACTAATTTACACAAACAACAAATACTAAACACAAGATAAAATATATATTTCAATAGGGCATTAATTAGTAGATACGGAACATGCAAGATCGACTTGCACTTGAACGGTTTTTTTTAAATAACATATTTAATATCGCTGCATCTTATACCTTATATCACGGCCAAAGTCAACACATGGTACCGAACACTGCCTTCATGACTTTCTAACATTACTTCAGATTTTCACGTACTGTTGACCATTCCGCTCTCGCCTTTGATATTTTAAATGAGTACGTCTTTTAGATAATTTTATTCTGCTGTGATAAATGTGGTTATAATGATACTCAGAGATATTCTTATCAGAATAAAAAACTTGGCACTTTTAATGCACTGGCAGTTAAAATACCGGGAGCCAGTCGACAAAGACGCCCCTTTTTCTTTTATTCTCTCCCCTAGCGAGTTATCTCGCCCAGATACTTTCACCTCGACAGATAGCTATCTGTATCTGGGCGAGAGTCCGATACAACAGAAGCGGGCATGCCCTTGGATATCTATAATAGTAGATTGTATACCAAGGGAGAAAAGACTATTTTTACGAGCGAGGGATTCTAGAGTAGAATCCCGAGCGTAGCGAGGGATTCTTTAGTAGAATCCTGAGCGAATCGAGGGATTCAAAGTATCTCACTCGAGCGAAAAATAGTATTTGCTCCCGAGGTGAACATTCTACTTTTCATCACTCTATGAGAAAATGAGTTAGTTCTACCAATAACTACCATTTCTACCAAAAACTACAATTTTCTACCAATACCTACCATTTTTCACCAAACCTACCAATTTCTACGAACGTTACCATTTCTTACCAAAACCTACCATTTTCTACCAAAACCCTGCATTTTACCAATATTCTACCTGTACGGTCGAACACCCATCGCTCACCTATCAGACACATGTGTTGCTTAACCTGCTCGGTCTATCACCTATCACCTACCTATCAGACACGCAGTACGGTGATAGGAGCTCTTTGTTAATTGAAACTTTTTAAAAATATTCACATTCCAAATTCAAATCTCATTATTGCCCTGCAAACAGGGCAATAATGAGCTATGAAAATCCCTGCTAGGAACATCGCCAGCAAAGCTTTACTTCAGGCCCTGTTTACAGGGATTAGACTAGCTGTTTTCGAATAGATGGGATGAAAAAGTTATTTGACACAACAGTTCAGGAAACAATTATTATTAAAGTCGACTTATTTTTTACATTTTTAGAAATCGTGTTTTCACACCATACAACTTACCTTCCTTACACGATTCCTAAAAATTATCTCTAGGTATAGAAAAAAAAACTATCCCCTAAATTTTACAAATAAATATAGTATAAATATAATTAGTCAATATTTTACCTACCTACAATGAACGAGTAAGTGCACTCGCCCAGCAAGCTCGGCGGCTCGTATTGCCTTTTCTGTTTATGACGAAAAAGTTTGTGCGAAATGGAGGAACCCCATATTATTATCATAACTTAAGAAAAGTTTGTTTTTTTCGTGTCTTTTGTTTGTGATGAATTAAGTTTTCTGAATGATGAATTAAGTTTAAACTGGTAAACCGATTTCCGAATTTTGGTATAGCGATAGCCTATGTTCTTACCTTGGTTAAGAACATAGGCTTATTTTGATCCGATTTCCCGCGGAATCAAGACTAACGTGGGTAAAACCGTGGGGAGCAGCCAGTATTTTATAAATAGCATTAAGTCTGATGTCTTTGTCACATTTTCGCTAACGTTGAAAATAATTCACAAGAGTGAGACAGGAGATTACTTAGCCAAAGTAATTACAGCTCGTCTATGAATAGGAGAAAGTGTTGTGTCGACTAGCTGTGAATCATCCCTTAAGTATGATACGAAGAAACCTAGAAAGGGTTATTCCATTAATTTGGCTTAATTTGTTTTGACTAATAGATAGGTACAGCAATTAATTATAGACATTTGATCTATTATTTTAATAGGTAATTTATTAATGAATTCGTTTAAGTAAGTACCGGTAACTTTCTATTACTACTTTAATTAAAAATAAATTAGCTTTGAGGGTCTCTCTGGCGCGTTAGGCAAATGCCCGTCTGCAACGCTGAAGTTATTGGTTTAGATACCTGCAAGGAACAAATATTTATGGTAATCATTAATATTTCTGTTTAGGTTCTGGGTGTTTTTATTACTATGTATGTATGTATTTACTCCAAAAAATCATGAACGTATAATAATTGGTTTAGATATCTAGTATATCCGTTACCCATAGGTACTGCAAGCCTAGTTGCTTAGTTCTGTTTCCACGACTGGGTATACTAGATCACAAAATAATAACGAATTTGTGATAGTTGGACCATTTAATCAGTGATAACCTGATGATAAGTCAACATATTATGCTTACCCTGAAGATAGGTAACTATACTCGTCGTCCGTTGGGCACTATTCCGTGAAAAAGTTTCACGATTGTGAAAAAACTTAAAACTTTGGAATAAACTACCTAAGTTTTAGATTGGCACTTGGATTGGAACAAAATGTACAAAACATATCACATACCTACACAAAAATATCATTTTTTCAAAACGTTTAGAATCGTTTTAAGATTACAAATTTTATTAAATAACGGGGTAATTTCGAGCTCCGTTAAAAAACAAATTTAAACATGGCAAATACCCTGTTATTTATTAAAATCAGTTTTAAGATTTATGTATAGAAAACACTTAGAATGCCTACGTAGATAGAAGACTAGTTAGATAATGTTTTGTCTGTGTCTGTCGTCAACTTGAAAATACAGAACAAGGTCCAGAACACGAATTGCCCTAGGGAGTTCTTCCATTACCTATTAAAATTGTTAAGAAAATAATTTCTACGTCCCTACAATTTGTAAGCAATACACTGATTATGAAAGTATAGCTTGCAACAGGGCTGTAATCGAAACCATATTGACTCAAAATGTACGAAATTTTTGTTAAAAAACTTCGAATTTAAAATTAAAGATTGACTGCAATTACATTGAAATTATGAAAAAATGAAATTTTAGCAAAATCAAAGATTTACTACCATTAGGTATATTTAAATAATGTACCTACAAATGATTTTTTTGAAAAAATGTCTGTTAGGGTAACGTATTGCGAAATAGTGTTACATTTTGTTTATTTCATTTTATACGTTTGTTTGAAAATATATTATGTATTTTCGAATATTTAGATTTACATGGGTATATAATTTCTATAGATAAATTTAATATAATAAAACATAGGTAGGTACTTGGTACTTTTATTAACCCGCCCTCATTAGAACCCTTTAAAAGGAGCTAATTAAGGAAGCCTCTATTAATTATTGGCCATTAGTGCAGGTAGTATAAAATGAAAACAATTCCCTAAGTGTATTACAGTCTACATTTACTAGTACAAGAGTTAAGAACATTTTGTACAGAAGAAGATAAAGTTAAAGTTTTTACTATGGCAACTCCTTGTGAAGAGAATATTTGCAAATGTGAAATGGTAAGTTTTTTTAAATTAATATTTATATTTTAAATTTGTGCTAGACGGCTGGCTTCGAAAACATATAGAAACTCGTAACGACAAGTTTCTTCAACCGATGGTAAAAGTCAAATTAACAGTTTATGTGACAGTTTCGAGTAACGTTTCAGAAAATTCCTTTGTGACGTCACTTTTAGCTACTAATTTGAATTTTACCATCAAGCACAAATTTAAAATTTCATCCTGATTCCTGTTGATTCGCTCCATCGTTTGGTGAAAACCAGTTCAGCACCTACTTACCTACTTTATGAGTTTATAGGTTACATACAAGAAGACAGACAGACAGACAGAAAGACAGACGCGGCAGAGGAATATGTATTATTATTATGTAGAGATAAAAATATCACAATTTTGATTAATTTCTAATTGAATTATTTTCATTTTAGGTGTTCGAATGGGTTCAGAAACACGTGAAATACTTTGATAACGAAGTAGACATCATGTATGATGGCCCTCCTCAATACCACGAAAATCTGAAGAATCTAACATCTTCTCCAGCTGAGGATCTTCCATCTACCTCATCTGCAAACCTTCCATCTACCTCATCAATGAAGGCTCTACCAAAACCAATAGAACCACCGAAGAGAATGGTACATCCAACATATAGAGTTCATCCATGGAAAACGCAACAGTCCTTGCCGTTTATCTTGAATCTTGAGTTAGCACCATTTGTGGTCCACCCTCCCTTTAGGCTTTCGCCTCTTAGGCCTACGTGGCAATGAAAATGTACCTACCGACCGATGAACCTACTGCTGATGAATTGTTGTTAAATATAATATTTATTGTTTACATTATTTTTTTGTTTTTCATGTGACTTTCAACATAAAAGCCCTGCACATTATTTACTTCGATCTTAATCGCTTGATTTTTACTTTTTAATTTTCTTACGTCGAGGTTAGAATATTAAAAAGTAAAAATCACGCGATCGTCGAGGTAAAAAAAAATAACTTAGTAATAGGGTTTACCTTTCTACCGTTTTTACCTTTTGGGTCCAAAGGGTAAAAACAGATACCTACCTTTTACTACAACTCTACTGTCCGTTTGTCTGTACGTCTGTCTGTCACCAGGCTATATCTCATGAACCGTTATAGCTAGGCAGTTAAAATTTCGTCGTTACCGCTATAACAAGAAATACTAAATAAAATACAGAATAAAATAAATACTTAAGTGAGGGCAGTGATTTTTGTGATAACGATACGGAACCCATCGTGCGCCAGTTACACTCGTACTTGGCCGGTTTATTTTGTACAATGAAGCCGCTATCCTGAAGAAACAATCTGCGTTAACGTCGCCTATAAGGGTTTTGAATCGACTTTAAAAAATGAGTAGATTCGCAATCCGAATCCATTGTGGCTATGTTTTTGTACTGTTTTGGATCAGCAGCTAAAGTGTAACCTACCTTAAAATTACGTTTTCCGCAGGCATCCCTCAGTGACTTTACCAATAAAATATGGGCCATTAAAATTTTACGTGCACACCAAAGCCACAGATCAGTTTAAACGATCTCTACATTTTAAATTATGTTTAAAACGTAATTTCGGTGATTGGTTCGAATTACTTCGAATTTAGAACCAAAGAATTATTGAGGAGGCGCGTGATTTGAATTTCAGTGGTTTAATTTATTTAAGGTAAGGTGTTAGGGTTTGAGATTTGTGTATTTAGTGTTTGAAATCAAATTTATTCTTGACAAGTTTTTAATGTAAGTGTTGTGAACAAATCAATTGGAATAATGTCAATATATTGGGCGCTACAAAATCAAAAACATGTTTTTATTTATTTTAGTGGTATATATATGTAAGTAAGTATAGCCCCACTAAAATTAGAAAACTGTTATTAAAATTATTTAGACAGCAAACAGTGGATGGGAACGACACGCTGTTCGTCCGCGCTGCCGGACGTACAGCGCCTCGCTACGGCCCCTGTCTACGGCTCGCCGGCGTAGCACTAGCGATGCATTAACCAATCATCCCTCGAAGCCCCGCCTAACCAGCCACGATGGTAGTGGGGTGCAAAACTGCGCACTTTAAAGCTATGCGCTAGTCTCCACTGGCGGTACGCTAGCGGAATGTTAGGGGAGATCTCACTTACACTTACAATCATTTTCGCTAGTTTCCTTTCTGATGTTTATTTAAACATATACGTTCTATAAAACTTGCCGGCTCCCGCGGTTTCGACCCCGTAAGTCCCGATCTCGAGGGAATTTAGATAATTCCCATCTTATCGGATGCCTACATTATATATCTAAACTAGCAGTGCCCGCGACTTCGTCCGCGTAGAATAGTCACTTTCAGGATTTGTTTATTTATTCTTCTGTACTTGTAACTTTTTGTTTTGAGGCGCGCGGCATGGTATCTCGCAGAGGCTACCGCCCGGCCCCCTCATACATGGGCGCGCATTACTTAATACTTATTTGGTTGAAACATACTTGCATTTTTAATATCGCGATATCTTTTGAATGAAATGTCCGAATTGAATAATTCAGAAATTCCTAGAAAGGTATTGAATTCGTCTTGAATATGAAGTAATTCATTTTGATAAGGATTAATACCAAGGTACAGAATAAAAGGTTAATAAAGCGACGGCATTTTAATTATATAAAAAAAATAACAAAAACACTTATTGTGACAACTACAATATATGGTGCCGCGATGTTTTTTTGTAGACAATCACATGTTCTACAAAGTTGTAATACATAGTTTTGTTCTCTATCCAATAGTTTTCGCAGCGCACGCGATGTAAGGAATTTTTGGGTCATTTTTTTCAAACCTTGTGTTGTTATATTATTAAACTTTTAGTAAGAATCCCTATTTTTTTTTGAAAATATAATATAACCTATAGCTATCCTTAATAAATGGACTATCCAACACTGAAAGAATTTTCGAAATCGGAACAGTGGTTCCTGAGATTAGCGCGTTCAAACAAACAAACAAAAAACATACAAACTCTTCCGCTTTATAATATTAGTATAGTTAACATATTCTCTCTAAATTTCTGCTCTTTACTATCACTTTTTACTTGTAGGTTGATTCGTCTCAGTCAGTCAGGACAAAACATTTTATAGATATAGAATTAACTCCTTACTAGGGGTGAATAAATAAAACACAAAATATAATCAGCAGTAATATTTTAAATTGCTTTGAATCACAATTTTGTAGTGTTTATAGATTATAATAAATACAAAGGAAGATTTTTGTCAAAGTACACTTTATCCAACAGACTTTATGTCACATACATTCTTGTCCAACTTCTTAAAAACTTAAATTATAAATACATTTTACAAGACACTATAACTTAGAAAAAATAAGTTTAAAAATAAAAATACCTACGTTAAATTATTGATATAAGTATCGGATATTTATTATACAGTATTCAAAATAGTATAATTATAATAAAGAAACAATGAAATAAAAACAAGAGTAGGTAATTAACTTATTTCAATATTTAAAATATTAAAATAATTAATAAATTAAAAAATATTTCATTTAGGTAATAAAATTATTCGACTTCGAATCTCTTCGAGTTTTCGACTTTAATAAAAAATCATTACAAGTTTTAATCATAATTAAAAAGAAATAAAATTAATTAATTAATTTATATATATATAGGTTATAATTTAATTATTTTATTAAACTCTTGGACACTCACAATCATCCATCCCATCACATTGGTGTTCGAAACTGGCAGTACGTCTTACAATTGCTAATAAAGAATATATTAACGCTTAATTTCGCATAATATTATACATATTTTATATATATAAATTATTTATTAATTAAAAAATAACATCATAAAATTTGCTATCAAATACGCTAGAATATAAAAATGTTTAAGCAATTAATTTTAATACTAGTACAATCTAAGCTAGAAAAATCGAAGGGTAGAACGATTTTCTACTTCACTTTTTGTCACGAAATATTATATCCAAAAAAAATATAAATATTTTAGAATTTACAGAAAAAAAAACACAATATACCTAGTTAAAATACAATAATATAAAACAAAGCCAAATGTACCTACTTATAACAAACATAATTAATTGATTTGTCCAGTTTGTATTAACTGATCCTTACTCTTCTAAATACCAAAGTAAACTTAGTCATACACAGTGTAACAGTGAATAAAGAACATCGTTCTAACCTTACCTTACCTACATTAAAAACCATAATGTAAAAACAAAGCAACTAACAATCTAGCACTTTATATAAAAAATACAACTAACATAATTAAGTAAACGCGAAAGTCAAAAATTTCAACAATTCATAACTTTATCTAAGTGATATGCAATATACTTTTTAGGCAGGCTCATTTTTATATAAACGAAAATATACATAACATAAACGTCTTTTATAGGACTACGACGCAGTAGAATCTGCATAAACATAAAATCTAACATAGGCATTTCTAACTGTTTAAAGCGAAAGCAAACTGCCACTAATCGGATAATATTTAATTTATTGTGCTACAAAAAGTAATGCAGCTCATCCTTTATAGAGCTAAGTCTTTAACAAACAGTTTTATAATTCTCCATTATTAGAGAGCTACACTACTTAATTAGCCGCGATAAGTTATCTATTCACCGAATCATCACTTCAGATGCGCTTATACGTCACTATTTTCCTACTCGGCGTTGCCGCGTTGTCATAAAAAATAATTATGAACCGTTCTGCAATATCAGCCTTTCCTTAATGCCAATAGTTCTATAAAGGCGTCTGTAGCGACGTTTTAATTCAAAAAGACTCCTTACGTTAATTTCAATCGCATGACAACTGCCGGCAATATCACATACGAAAACAAAAATGCCTTTGGCAATTGCTAATGTTCCAGTTTACATTTGATTTTCGTTTAAAAAACAAGTCTGACAAAATTTTGATGTCATTTGAAATAGTGCGTGTATATTATTATTTACGCACAAACTGTCAGATCAGATCATTATATGCATATTTTAAAATAAAACGCGTATCTTACTATTCACTTGTTTGTTAACTTTGCTCACGTCTTTCTGGACGATATTGAAATCTCTTTCCACGCAAAAATCACGAAATATTAAAGATTCTTCGTTTTATACCAATCCAAAACCAGTTTAAATTTTCTTACCATTTTAAGTCTTACAAGTACTTACTAAATATGAAGTTAAAATGTGTGAACAAGCTTCTTAGAATAATATTAAAAAGTATTAGTTAAACTTTTAGTTTTAAATTCTATGTATAGATTTCAAGATTTTTTTTATTTATTTCATAATAATAGTATTTTTTATCTAACTATATCTACTTCTAGTGCTCTAGTTTTAGCTGTGGTCAATTACTAATAAACCTTAGTCATTGTGACACTTTTATAAGAAAATCAGACGTATATGTATATATTATAATGAATTTATAATACTAAAAAAAATCAAAGTTGACAAGTCAAAATGCAAACACGCGAAAACGGTTTTGTCATATTGAAATACTATTAAATTTATGATTTTTTTAGCAAATTAGTTCTATTTTCAAAAATACTAAAACCGTACTATTTGTCCCAAATAAGTGTTTATTCCCCTTGGGTATGTAAAGGGGGCGTGTCGCGAACTCCCAATATCATTATTTTTTTCGATATAACTGAAGGCGATTATAGCGCGCCAGATCAGGTAGTATGTTTACAAAAATGAAATAGGTACAATATTCGTTTCACTTCAATTAAGTATTGGAACACATATTTTTTTTTGCATTTTATTTGTTTTTATTTATTTTTGAAAGTATCACAATGACAATAGGCACTAAAAAGCTTCTATTTACTTTATTCGTGACGACCATGTGGTTAATAAAATAGATACTTCTTTACAAATCGGAATTTATTGATCACCACAAAAATATTATTGCTTTCAGAGGTTTCGCGTTACTGTGAAAAATATTCATTAATAATAATTTTATTATTTTTTTTCCTTTTTTCCCCGTTTCTTAATTACAAATTGTTGATCGGCGCTCCAAAAGCAACAGTGCACGCTATCCAAAAATATACGCATGACCACTAGCTAAAATAACTATTTTACATTCCAAAAATTATATATACGAGTAAATTATAACATTCAGAACTTTCATGGAAAATTAATACATCAAAACTTTTGGCGTAATACGTTCAAGAAAAACTGGTAATTGTATCCGCCAACACTACATATATAAATATAATATCTTAAAATTAGCAATCCAAAAATATGAAATATACAATGTTGTATACGCCCCAGGTGCTCCGTACTGAGCGAGCGGTTTCTCTGTACGACTATACCACAACACAGGGTCTAATGAGCCATTCACACATCACCGATATGCCGAGCCCAGCTAAGCCACAAACTGACTGAAAATCTGACCGAACAGTAAACCAGTAAAAACACAAAGTACACGTTGCTATTTTTATTGGTTTATTGGGGCCGAGGGCTTGGCAATCAGCAATGTGTGACTGGCTCTTTAGTACTATCGCTTGCGACTGTTATACGACTTTTGCCGTAATACGCCACCACTATAGGAGCGAAACAAAAGCCGCCTTTAGCTGGACGGTAAATATCAATTTCGTCGCGCCGTCGCTTTTCTACACTTGATAGCAAAAAAACCGGGCCACCCGCTACCTTGGAGCTCTGGTTCGACTTTTAACCGACTCCAAAAATAGGAGGAGGTTCTCAATTTTGTTGTGATTTTTTTTCTCTCAAAAAGGAATAGACCTTTTAACCTTCTTAGCTTTTTATGTTGAACTCTTTGACTGCTTTGAAAACACACACGTGTCTTTGAGATTTTGATTCAGCAATTAGCGATTGCAATTTCAACTACAGCAATCAAAAGGTTTGACTACAAATTATTTAAGTGTTATAAACTACCGTCACCTTACATTGTAATGTAATTAAGCAACAAACTCAATCCTAACGATTTGCTATTAACTAGAATTTGCAATTAGCGTTCTTTGTTTCCACGATGAGGTCTAATCTGATACTTTTTTGTTTTTTTATTTTTTGTTTTTTTAAATCCTTTATTACTCCTTCTTTACTTTGACTGTCGTAAGTTTAAAACTTTTGAGAAAATCGAATCAGAGTTATAAAGAAATAGGTGGGCCGGTTTATTTGCTAGTCAGTGTATAATATCGTTCTCGTTTATTGAAATAAAGAAATGAATCACTAACTATAATTTTATATATCGAAAACAATCCCACGATCTCAAGTCAATATCAATCGGGCCTTCCATAACCTAAAATCTTAAGAGAAATTAAAGCAAAGGGGTACTACTACTCATATATTTTTCTCGACTCAATTTCGAACCTTCTAGTTCATACATATTGAAAACTTTTTGGAAAATAGTTAATTAGGTATCCAATCACCGGCCCTGCTCAAGCAAAGCACTTCATTCGTAACTTTTGCTTTATAAAAATACGAATCGAAAACATTTCGACGGCAGCACGCCTCTTATTATTAAGCTATAATTAAATCTATACTTATTACTATTACTATTTTCCTACATTAAAATATCAGAGAATTCAGAAAAAGGGAATAATTAGGTATAGTTTATTTCTATATTTAAGAGGTGCACAACCTTATTTTTTTCATGAACGCTAATATGGCTTTTAGGCTATAATGGGTCATTTAGATGCTGCTGATTTCCGAGACAACTATCCTTTAATCCAATTCAAAAAAAAAACATCGCGTAAATGACAATAATACTGCATTGAACTGTCCTCAAGCCATCGATGAATAATTTTGAACTGGCACCGTGAACTGGTTCGGAAATCGGCATCATTTAAGTGGCCCTAAAGGGCTCCAGCGTTAATCAAACAAACAAGCCACAAGCATGAAACTAACCATCGATTTTACCATCACTTCTAATTTAATCTTAATGACTATAAAAAGAGTCAAATGCAATGCAGAATTACCTATACAGCGAGCGTCATGCTTGAGACTTGAAACTTGATCTTTGCAGGAGCATTTAACAAGGTAAATACTAAGAAAAACAAATATATCTAACTAACGAACTAAGTTGAGGTTTAAAATATTCAAAATAATTTAGTTATTTTGAAATAGGAACTGGAGGAATCGAAATTAAAAACGAACAGCAAATAAATGATGTAAAAAATAGAAAGAAAGTTTAAAACGAACGCTTTAGTGAATGATTTTTTTGAAGATCATAAGATAACTTCTAAACTACGAGTTTTCAAAGATTTAATAGTTCTTTTCGATGATAATTCTAAGGCTTTAATCACTGCATAGACTAAAATGATTTAACCTAATTAGGCTGGAATAAAAACTATAAAGTTTTGATCCGAAGTCAAAACTAACAGCACAATTAACGTTTTCAATCTTAATTATTTATGATAAAATCTCAAAATTGTCACAGCTCATTGGGTTTATTGTTTTAACGCTAAGGTGCATCTACAATATAAGAACAGTGGCTTTATAATTTGAACTTTTACTTAATCTACATTCATCTCCGTCGTCTATATTGCTACAGCTCAAGACTGCATCTAGCTAAAACAAAATTTAAAAACAAAAATGATGTCTAAAACTGTCCACGGTTGACCACTCCGAAAGTTATTTTCAAAATATTTATATTTTTTAACTTTTTTTACAGCCAATGCGTTGATGATTTGATTAAATCACTAATTGCAAATTTTGAGTTTTCAAAAATATTATGATTCCAATAAAAATTGTTTTAAATGAATATCTCAAAAATACGTTTTGAAAATATAATACAAACACGATAAATTTTTATACTAAATATAACCCTGTCTATGACCTGAAGAGTTTAAAATAAAGTTAAGAACAATAAATAAAACTCTAACCAAGTCATTTGGGAAATCACTATAAAACTCATAAAATGGTAACAATCCTCCAAATTTATTAAAAAGTCATAATTTTCAATAGACAAGGCCTGAAGTAGTTCACAACTCTGAAAAGAACCTGCTTTTGATCGTAGAATAATGATTTAAAGTAACTTTTAGAGATACAATAAAAGTAGAAATATTTTCAGGAAAAATACCTCTTCAAAAGTTCACTCGCGGCGAGGCTTGGCGTTTCTGCGTTTCCGTCACAGCTTGTTAACCAATTACACCACACGAGTTCTAACCCAAAAAGTAACTTCGTTTTGGATGTACTATTTAATCTCTTTCAAAAAACGCCTAGGGCTTTTTCTGACTAGCGTTTTATACGAGAGTGTGTAAAGTTGGTTCTTGTAAAATTATGAAGCTTGACGTGTTCACAGGCTCTTACAATCAACGTCGGTTTAAAAACACCCTTAGTTATGCGTAAGTATATTTGAAATGAGGTAACTAAGGACGACTCCGATCGGGTAATTACTAATTAGTCATAAAGTCGTAACCATAAAATTCATTGGTTTAAACGAAACAAATGTCGGATCGAAGAGACGGTTACATTTTAAATAATAGTTCGAGTAGGAGATCTTCATCAGCATTCATTGGAGTGCCAGGTGATAGGTAATCGACGACTCTGCAACAAATGGCTAAATTAACTCACATTTACGTATTCGCAGTTTTCGCAGGCGGGATGTTATGACGGCCAGTAGTTGTGGATTCCAGCCTCTGGCAGCTATGGATCAATTAGGTAGGTATAGCATAGTCGTATAATGGCCAGTGGCTGTATCTGGGTTAATGTTCAAAAATAAATATATACCTACAAGGATATATATAAAGGAGGTCTACAAACTTCCTATTTTCGAAAAAATCAAAGATCGTTTATTTCAGTCGAGTAAGATTTTCTACTATAAAATTATCGTTTATTCGCCATTCCTGAATGAGATATAGCTGTAGTCGGAAATATACGAGCGAACGAAAGATAACGTTTTGCGTTTAAATAGAACAAACCCCTGTAAAATAACAGTAAAGTACTCTTTTTTACAACTGGTAGTTGAGCGTGGTTCATCTTAATGAGCTACGAACATTTTGACTCGCCATCTTTTTAACCATGTCTAATCAAAAGCTTACTAAATATTTTGGTTCAAAACACTCTGGCATAGCTATGTAGGTAGCTGCGTTCCAGTGTCATTTATATAGAAACTAGCTGACCCGGCAAACGTTGTTTTGCCTTATAAGATAGTAGCCGATTCTCAGACCTACTGAATACGCATATAAAATTTGGTAAAAATCGGTCGCGCCGTTTCGGAGGAGTACGGTAACTAACATGGAAATTTAGATACCTATTATGATGGAAAATAGGTAGGTATCTAATATATAAAATTTCCATGTCACAATGTTAGTTACCGTACTCCTCCGAAACGGCTTCGCCGATCTCCACCAAACTCCACATGCGCCTTCAGTAGGTCTGAGAATCGGCTACTATCTATAATTTATAAGGCAAAACAACGTTTGCCGGGTCAGCTAGTATTAGATAAAAACAAAAGACGATCGAAACAGAAAAAAAATGAGATTGGAATAAAAACAAAACAGCCGGGCAACGCTAGGTAAAATCCCAAAGTCGTTTCAAAGTCACAGGTTACAGACAAAATAATAACCCCAAATTCTAAAGAAACAAACCTAATGAAACAAAATATCAATTCACAGAACAGACGTAAAGATTTTATTACAAACTTTCTGTTCTATAGAAAAAAAAATGGCAATTCTTGAATACAGATAAAGTCAAAGATGATAAAGTTAAAAGGGAAGTCAATAGACCACTGATTTTTCTATCGCTCGATAGTGTCGACTGTTTTTAAATAAAGACAAACCTTTCGAATAAAAATAAAAGACAACCTGTCTTCAAGTGATAATTAATTGCAGTAAATAATAAATAACTGCATAAAAAACGTATTTAACTAAATTCAAAGCTATTTTTAACCGACTTCAAAAAAAGAACAATTAACTGAATTCATAGATAGGTATAAATTTTTTCCATCATTGTAGTTAAACGAAATAGAGTCGACGAGCCCATCGGCCGATACTATATTTGGGGTATAACTACAAGTCTTCAAAATTTAATGGCACTAATAAAAATCAACTTTCTACAGCGGCTCAGGGTTTCATTTTCCAAAAACTTTTCCAATATCAAACCTTTAAGGCTGACCTGGAGGAAATCTGATCATAATGTAAAGGCCCCTAAGGAACTGTAAATCGAACAGGTAACTTACATAAGGGTGGTTACATAATGAACATAATTTTCAGTAACGATTTGTCGGTGTAAATCGGGGAGATAGATGGTCTATTTACGATAATTATAGGTGAAAAAAATTACATTCTTCGACTGGAAGAAGACAATATTAACGCCACTACTTATGTAGCTATACTGTTACTTATTATTACAAAATAAAAAAATAATTTAATGAAGTAGACGTCAATGTTGTTATGGAAAATTTTCACAGAAGTTCGATGGGCTCTGTGGCGCGTCGGGCGAATACCCGGCTATAATGTAAAAAAATGTGGGTTCAATTCTTACACGAGTCAATTATTTATGCTAACTACAACACAGTTTTCGTCCAATTTATTTAAAGGCTTGCCGCACGAATGTCACAACTGCCTATTTACCTGCACTGGTAAATCAGTACTAGACCGTGCCGACTCATTGGTACCGGTAACTTCATTATGTTATCTTTCTTCTTCTTCTCAGGGTGCCTCTCCAACTAGTGAAGGCTGGCAGTCAGTTCAGCATATATTACTCGATTTATGTTATCAGTATCACCCTACTATAATTTAGCAAGATTGGTAGTAAACTGCTGATTGCAAGAGGACTAAATGTCGAATCTTTGATGAATAGAAATTGTGCCACACTAATATCACAACTGCCTAATATAGAAAAATATTTCCCTCAAGTAACGTGTCGTGATGCGTCAGTAGCCTATCGGTTTCATATATTTTGTATATAGATAGATAGATAGATAGATAATCATTTATTCCGCAACAAAAAAGCACACTAGTAGGTACAACGGTGTAGATACAACAGATGTGAGGTGAGTTGTGTGCTGAAGTGGTGCAGATGGGATACTGCTCAGTGATGTATTTGCTAATAAAAAGCAAAACACTGATTTTCAGCAGTAACCCCAAAGTAAGGACGCTGCTTGTACGCTTAGAGACACATTTTAGGTCGTGTCGAGACGCAAATGTGTCTTAATGCGTACAAAATATATGAAACCGATAGGCTACTGACGTATCACACGTCACATCAGGTAAATATGTTTCTACCTTTACCCGCACTGATTAGTACAAAACCGTACCCCGGTACCGACTCATTGGTACCGGTAACTTGCTCCGTTATGTTATGACCCTTATAACGTTATAAGTTAGGTAGTATACTGCTGATTGCAAGGGAACTAAAGGTCGGATCTTTGATGAATAGTAATTGTAATAGCTTAGCTTGAATTGTTACAGTGTAAATTCATGAATCGAGGGTTTTGCTAATTAATGCTGATCACGCCTTAATAGCAGACTGGTAATTACCAACGTAATTTAGCTATTTTTTGAACATTAATCAGGTACGTAGGTAATTACGTGATTTCGTATTAATTAATTACGTTGTAGAAAATAGTTTTTTTTTATAGTTCTGCTTCAACCCTATCTCACAAGACGGTTTATGAGAAGATACCTACTTTCGTAGTTGGGTTTAGTCATTGAGATATTATGTAACTAGTGGTATAATCATTCAAGTTGGTTATTTCTACAGACAATTTGTTACAACTTGCAGATGATGACGCGCTGGGTCGGATTACCAGTAGTCACGGCTTCGAATATCACTAAGTGCGATTTTGAGACAATTTTTTTCAAAAACAATATTTCCTAACTGGGGTCAACCCTTTTGGAAATAATCCCTTTTGGAGATATTAAGTTTGTGAACGGTGACTACAGAAAACTATAAATAATAATAATAAAATCATTTATTGCAATAATTAAATGTTTACAGATCATTGTCGCCCTATTATCTGAACTATCGTTAGCTGTATGTCAGATGATAGTTCTTCCCTTATGTGACATTATTTTTACATTTAACATTACAAATTATTATATTCAACAAGAAAGCAAGTAATACATTTTCATTACTGACCACTTGACAGGATTCACTTTCAAATTTCATTTCTCTAAATTTTAAATTCTAGTCATTAATTTTTTTTTTTTTTTTTTTTTTTTTTTTTCACATGCAAATAATATCATAAATAATTAATGATGTAATATATTGATGTAATATATTTATGTTTATACATATAATTTACTCTTTACGTACCTATTAGGCGTGGGTGGTGTACTGATGGTGCGCGGCGATGAGCTTCGGCGGGCATCCTGTGAGAGCTGGGCCTCCCTCACGCTTGCGGCTCGCGCGCTCTGCAACCTATGTAGGACAAATAAACGACATCATTTAATACAGATTTTTCCATCTGTTGTCGCGATTTTGCCAAAATTGAATAATATTTACGGTTATAATCGTGTAAAATCGGAAAAAAATGTTTTAAAAATGGCGTCGTAATTATCAATGCCCTACGTTTCGAGATCGGGTGTCTTCCTCAGTCTTCCCCTTGAGAAGAAAAGTTAACTTCAAGGATAGTAAAATACTTCAAGGATAGTCGGCCAAGTGGGGGTCAGACTCGCGGGTTATTCCACTAATCCCCATTGATAATCCCCATTAGTATAAAAAGTTTATTTGAATACGAGATTTTTTTTGGGACAGAAACTACACAAACCCCTATTTAAAATCGGGATTAGTGGACGGAATAATAGGAACTATTTTTTGTTCTTACACATAATTAAAAAAATATATATTATTATGATGGAACAAATTATTCGAAGAAACAACCGCCTAATTTAAATAAAAATAAAATTATGTATTAATATTAGGTATACTTACAGCGGTCTTTACACCTACCTACCTACCATCAATGCTGAACCACAAGTATATGAAAAATAAAATGTTAACTATTTAGGTAGGCTGTGACTGACCTATTATTTTATGACTGCAGCACAAAAGCACACTTTTGTCCACTTGTGATTGACCTGTTTTTCTAGGGTCTGGAAGTAGTTCTGGAATACATTAATACTAAAACTAAAAGTGTACAAATTCCCATCGGACAAAAAACTTATTTCAAAATAGAGATCTGTGGACAAAAATCCCATTTTTTTTTTAAATTTAAATAAGAAAATTTGTGGACAAAAGTTCAGAAAATCCCAAAAGTTTAAAAAAATACTTGTAGACATAAACTGCACAAACCGCTATCAATTTATAGTGTTTGTTCATAATAGGGATTAGTAAACGGAATTTTACACATTCATTTACAAAATTTTATTTAAGCACACTTTTGTCCACTTGCAAGTGATTGGCCTGTTTTTCTAGGGTCTGGAAATAGTTCTGGAAAAGCATAGTATCATTATTACTGATAGTGTTATGCACATTTGTAAATACTAAAATCTGTGATTTTTTAAATTACTTTATTTCAATATTAAATGCAATGTGTTTTCCACATTTGTAAATTACCGAGTCGATTATACTTAAATCTGAGATTTTAAAATTACTTAAGATCCATATGTTGTTGTGGAGCGTATTTTGCACATTTGTGAATTAGGTACCTTCTTAAAGCTGTGATTAAATATTATATAACTTTAACGTCAATAATAACACATCTAGCAATATAGACAATCATTCGTCTGACTATTATTATATCCAATTATACTAATTCAATTTGAGAATTAAGTCATAAGAAATAAATATTGAAGTAATAAAATATAACAATATGTTTTATTTTTGATTTATGTTTTCGAAAAGTCCCCACAATTTTTTAATATAATTTATAATAAATGGATGACAATTGTAAAATAAATAAAATTAGTAAATGAATGTGTAAAATTCCGTTTACCTTTCCGTCCCTATTATGAACAAACACTATAAATTGATAGCGGTTTGTGCAGTTTATGTCTACAAGTATTTTTTTAAACTTTTGGGAATTTCTGAACTTTTGTCCACAAATTTTCTTATTTAAATTTAAAAAAAATTTTTTTTTTTTGTGCACATATCTCCATTTTAAAATAAGTTTCTTATCCGATGGGGATTTGTAAACTTTTAATTTTAGTATCAATGTATTCCAGAACTACTTCCAGCCAGACCCTTGAAAAACAGGCCAATCACTTACAAGTGGACAAAAGTGTGCTTTTGTGCTAATCCAAGTGCATTTTTGAACTAGAAGCCCGCCGCTTTAACCAAAAGATAGGTCAGTCACAGCCTACCTAAATAGTTAACATAATATTTTTCCTAAACGTGTGGTTCAGCATTGATGGTAGGTAGATGTAAAGACTGCTGTAAGTATACATTATATTAATACATATTTTATTTTTATTTAAACTAGGCGGGGGTGGAAACGTTGGGTGCATGGGGGCCGAGTGCGCTTGATTTTTTTAAGGATCTGGCGGGGCGTCACAATGCGGCGTCGGGGGACCGTAGGGCTGGCGGTTTCTTTTTCCAAAGGATCAGTTTAGCGATCCAGAGGGGAAATGTCGCCAGTGTCTTGGGAACGATGCCGCGGGGGGACGCACTCGAGGATGTATTTTATTTGTAAGTTTAGTTTTAGTGTTTTAATGTATTTATCTTTCTATTAGGCGGTTGTTTATTCGAATAATTTGTTCCATCATATTATATTTTTTAATTGTGTAAGAAAAAAAAATAGTTCCTATTATTCCGTCCACTAATCCCGATTTTGAATAGGGGTTTGTGTAGTTTCTGTCCTAAAAAAAATCTCGTATTCAAATAAACTTTTTATACTAATGGGGATTTGTGAACTTTTTGTCCACAAATCCCCATTTTTTGAAAATCTGAAAATAATGGGGATTTGTGGACAAAAAGTTCACAAATCCCCATTAATGGGGATTATCAATGGGGATTAGTGGAATAACCCAGACTCGCGCACGAATTTTTGGTTCCGTACCAACAACATAAAAAAACACGTCTTCGGGCCTCAACTGAAAATATTGATTCTCTTCTCTTTTTAGTATATATTTTGTTATAGGGGCAACAGAAATAGGCTACATTATGCACTCCGTTGTACCCTTTGGGTACGGAGCCCTAAAAATTACTTGTTACTGTACATCATCGTGATATTTCTACAATATCTAGACTTACGCAGGTGAAATCAGAGGCGATTCTAGTCACTAATATAATACCTAAGAAACGTTAGGTAAAGAAGAGGCAGCCAGACTCGAGATAATTCTTGAATACCATCGAGACTGCGCACTAATCAAGAAACCTGAATTAGGAATTCTAATGCTGTAGTTTATTCTGATATAGAATTAACTTAAAGGCTGCGCTACACGTGACCAGTAACATGCCGTATAGTCAGTCCAGTCCAGTCAGTTCTTTTACAATCGAAAGATAAGCCTGTGTATTTGTGTCTATTATTAAAATGCTTACATAATAATTCTAGCAGCCGGCCCTCGATTTTACCCGCGATAGTCCTGTTCTCGTAGGAAATTCGGAAAATCCTTAGTAGATACCTACATATGACAAAGAACACGCTCTCCAAATTTCATGTCTTTAGGACAAGCAATTTCACCTCTGCGTTCATATTATATTTCAGTCATTTTAAGTCCTTCGTTCAGTGAAAAAATCAGTCAGAACTTTGTATCAACATTAAAAATTGATGACCATAATATTATTCAGATTTTAAAAATCGCTATTGCAGCTGATATAAGTTTTACCTATGTCATAAATTCTAATGTCATCTATCCAGGGAGAAAACAGTCGACTACGTTCGACGTTCATATGGAGAAAGAGTAGGTATCTTTTCCCCTAAAGGTTTCATTTTCACAGGTTATCGGAAGAATACGGTTTAATTCTGTGAAGAGAGGTATAAATCTGTCTCTGGTTTAATTAGATTTGCCGTGTTGAGTCCCGCGAAATAATTAATGAGATGTATGTACCTACTAACTCTCCGGCGTGTTTTGACGAGGGGGATTCAAACTAAAAAAGGATTGTTCTAGATGTCTAAGCAAACCACTTGTGTTGTACGACTTTTGGAAGTAAGATGTTGTTTTTTGAGTATTTTTACCTGTGATTTTCAGAACCATAAAAGATTAAAAATTTACCTGAAAATCAGTTGTTTCTTAGAGTTGGAGGTCTTTTACTCAGAAATAAAATAAAAATACAACTAAGTTGTTCTCTTATTTAGTTTGGATAACTAAAAATTTTAAAAATAGCAGTTTTTTGAGTAAATCTAAAACCAAAAATGTCGAAAAAAAAGAACTAATTTCCATAAGTCCTAAAACAACATTTTTTCGCTAGGTTTAAATTACCGTCCCTAAAACCCACTGTACAGAAGCGTCTCTGCTTAAATTTTGATGATATCACAAGAAATGTTCATGTTCGGGAAATGTAACGAAACACGAGT
Source organism: Idaea biselata (assembly GCA_958496205.1). Taxonomy (NCBI): domain Eukaryota; kingdom Metazoa; phylum Arthropoda; class Insecta; order Lepidoptera; family Geometridae; genus Idaea; species Idaea biselata. Next base: position 12,108,357 of record OY292395.1, read on the forward strand.
TTAGTAGACGCTTTTATCAAATTTAAATAAAAAAATATATTACCGGTTTGGTTGCACTTAGCTCAATCCAGGCTTGAATTAAGCAACCAGGCATGTACTATGGGACCTTCTAGACAACAGATATCCAATTAATATTCTCCCATTTCCTATTAATATTATAAACGCGAATGTTTTCAAGTTTGTTACTCCTTCACGCAAATCTATTAAACCGATTGCGATGAAACTTAGAATATAAAAATCTGGAGACTTAGGAGTTATCCTAAGTCTCCATAATTATCTCCATAATCCTAATTTATCGAGATAAAAAGTGTCCTATGTGTTAACATAGGACACTTTTTATCTCGATATTCCCGAGGGATCAAGACTAACGCAGGTGAAATCGCGGGGTGGCGTTAATACTAGTACTAATAGTTTTTGCGTGAAAGAGTACCTACGAGTAACAAACATACCTACTCATTTACTCTGTAGGAATAGTCCTTATCGTTAGCATAACTTTGCACTTAATAATTAAAGTAGGTATTGTAATAAATAGCAGCTGCAGATTAAATATTAATCCATAATAAACAGTTAAGTACAATTTATTGTTCAATTACTAACTAATTTCACTCGAAAATGATGAAATAGTGAACTGAAATGAAATAATTGTTAATAACGGACTAATTTTAACTAATTGACTGTAATAGTAAATTGCCAAAGACTGTTGACAGTCAATCAAAATTCTAAATTACTTCTGCAATGCGAAGCGGTGTTGAACGACGAGATGCGATGCAGTCATCATACATACATTTATTCTTTCAAGATTTCATCAGACATGCTACTTTTGGAAGATCTGAAGATACATTCTGACTAAAAAAAATACGTTGTACATGCAGTGGAAGTTGCCTAACGAGGCTTTGGAAAAGGGCTCTTTTCTGAATAGCCCCGTCTTAATATGAACCGTTTATACTTTATACACACAGCGACACCGCACAGCACGTCATGGTTCATAGGTTCGTAATTTCTAATTCCAATTCATAATATCAAATGAGTCTAAAAAATATCAAAAAATAAACATAGGTCTGTGGCGTCTTTAAAATCATAGCTAATAAACTTTGGAATATACAAAACGTTCAATGAAAATTAAATAATACACAATAATAATAAAGTAAAATGAAATTAAATTAAGAACATAAACACGTATGTAATTTCTAAAACTTACGTTAGTTGTGAACTCCTCCCAAGTACTGAGCGGCGTGAAATTAAATTTTGAATTAAGTTTTAATTAAAACAATTAGTAGACATCTAATTAATAAATCTTATATTATAATTAATTACAGACAGATTTAAATTAATAAAATAAAATTAGCATGGCAACCAATTAGGTAGGTAAGTAGTGCTTTGAAGTGGAACTCATAGCCCGCGTCGCGTCGTCGTCGCTTTATTCCCAAAATTACAATCTTGGAGTCTTCGAGTGTAGAGTGAATAGGTAGTATTTATCTTCTACAAATCTAGACAATCATGATACCTACATTGTCTTTTTGTTTTTGAATTCTTTGTCTTCTAATGTGTCGTGCGTTTGAAGCTAATAAACATTATTTGGGGTTTCGTAGTCAACAAGAAACCCTTTCTTATGCCGCCGACCTTCAACTGCGAGCGGAGCGGAGTTAAAAATGGGTCAGTTCAACATACAACGGTTGTTTTCTTAGTCATACAACTCTTTCGCGCTATGGAAACAATCGTTGGATGTTAAGCGCAATACACACTGAGCCCGCCGGGCCGGCGACCTATGTCGGCAACTTTTTGTCGGCGGGCTAGTTGGCGGCTTCACTTATTGCAAGTCGGAAAATTTTGTCGCGTCGCCGGGCAACTGAGCGCAGGCGTACGCAAGCCGCCGGCGTGGCGACGTGTCGGCGGGCAACACATGTTGGCGACATGTTTCTTTTCATATAGGCCGCCGGGTTGTGTCGGCGGGCTGTGTCGGCGGCCCGGCGGGCTCAGTGTGTATTGCGCTTTAAACTGACACATTTTTAACTTCGCTCCGCTCGCAGTGGAAGGCCGGCATTATAGTTTTGTCATGTCCGTCTGTCCGTCTGTATGTCCGAATGTCCGCCGCTTAGGTCACAGATGCTTAGTACCTACTTAGAAGCTGTATCTTTACATGGGTATACATATTGCGACAAAGTGCTACAATAACAAAAAATAAAATAACATTTTTAGAGTACCTTATGTAAAATGTGTGGATAGGTCCTTGGAAATCATTATGGGTTTTGAAATACAACTTTTAATTATAGGATTTCGTTTTCGAAATATTGAGCTTTAAAGTCATCTGTACAATATGCACATTGTACTCCCAGTCTAACAGTTAAAGGCATTTACTTGGTTACGGCATACGTCTTCACTATTTTCACCAAAAAAATAAGCCAAAAATATTGATTATCGGCAGTAGGTAGCCGGCAGGATCGGCACTGGCAGACCTGATTATTTATACATGCTTTAGTATCGGTTAACGATATACAGATAGCCTGATGGGGTACCTGATGGGGTAGATGATTTTGCAGCCGGCTCTCCCACTACTAGGGCAAAACATCAGAGAAACCCTCCATTATTTCATTTCATATTTTTCACCTACAAAACAATGACAATCAAGTCCCAAAGCTTATTCAACTTTATGAAAAGGATCCGTAACTCAGTTAAAATTTATTTAGCATCGAAAACCTTGGAATTTAAGCATCAACTTCTAAACGAAACACAAAAGTTTTCGAGTAAAAACTTTTTCACAAATTCTCTTCGTTAAAGTTTTCTAAAAAGGAATTGGCGAGATGAAAGGTTTTAGTTTATTTTTTCGTTATAATTTAAAGAGCTCCAGGTTTTTGATGTCAGTTTCGATGTTTGTGTTTTTTTTAAATAAATAATTCAAGTGACTTAGCACTTTGATCATGAACAGTATCTAGCTACTGAAAAAAACTTGAAAAATTAAAGTTATTATTTTTGGGGGATGTCTAGAACAGTATTATGTTTTTGAACGATGTAAAAAATGTATTAAGGTCACTAAATTTCTTTTCTTTTTCATTTTCATGTCAAAGACCCAATTTTTATATACTGTGCCCAAAACTTGACAACGGATTAGCGATCACTAAAAAGAAAGGTACGAAAAAGGTAGTATCCTAAAAAAGAAGGTACTAATGACGATGGTAAGTAAAAATATGATTTACAACTAACACGCTTATTTTCACACATTTAAAAAACCGTGAATGTACAATTGAATGAATGTCTTTTGTAGTTTCACATTAATAATAATAGTGTCGAAATAAAGACCGCCCCAAAACAATAATCAAAAACATTGCAACTTTCTCGTTATAGGTAATAATAATTTTAGAGAAGAAAACTGAAGGTCGATTTTTCTTCAATTTTCGCATTGTTCAATTGTAATAAAACCCATTTTAGGTTTATGGACTATATATCCTGAAGAAGAGACCTGAACAAACTCTCCCAATTTCATATCTCTAAGACCAGGGGTTTGGGCTCTGCGTTGATATATAGGTGAGTCAATCGGTCAGAACATTGAATTTTATATTATACCTACTTACAAAAGAAAGCCACAATAAAAAGTCTGGTACCCACTCAATAACTCATGTCATTTTATAACATCCATAAAAGCAAATGGCTCACAAAGTAAACCTACCAAGTTTAAAAGATCTAAAACTTCGAACAAATAGAGAAGGGTCAAAGGGCTATCCGCTATTGAAAGAAGTATGAAATTACAAGAAATGAAGACGATAACTTGTATTAAAAGTTTCATATGAAAAGGAAAGATGGAGTAAATATTAATCGATTGAGTTCTTTTGTTACTTTGACCGATGTTTGAAAGATATTTGTTTTGTCCCCTTCTTTGAAAGAGGATTTTCTTACTGACGACCCGCCCTGGCTCCGGGTAGGTTTACAAAATAAAAAGGAAGATGTAAATGTATATTGCTTCTTAGGAACTTTGTATAGAAAGTGAACCAGGTAGGTAGCCAAGGCTCCTGAAAACCTACTTTAATTAATACGAACGATAGAACATTTATTCGTTTGAACATAATAGGCCTTCAAGACTTTCGTATTTGCAATGCCCAAAATCTCATTTTAACGTCGTGCAATTACTAACAAATAGCATAGTTTTCATTTTTGAGTAGTCTATCTAACGTCTCAACTCAGCCGACCGCGACCCTATTACGAGTTCTTCATATATCTTGTCTTATAAAAACCGAACACACCCTTTGCCAATTCAAATCTAATGGTGTAGCGGCATTAGTTCCGGGCAAACAATTTAGATTTCCCAAAAGGGTAGAAATACGAAGAAAAAATCGAAAATGTTATTTTGTCTTCCGTCAGGTTAGACCCAAAGGACTATCCGATAGATGTATAATCTACTTATACTAAGGAAAATTTATTTTGTGCCGTTCATTTGGTGAAAATACAGGGTTATTTTTAAATGTCTTTTTCCTAAAGGAAGTAGGTAGAAACTCCCTTTTAAGAACGATAATTGTTTTATTTTAGCAGGGCCCCGCGGTTTCCCAAAGTCGCAATGCCGTGAGAATATCAGGATAAAGTGTAGCCTACGTGTTATTTCAAGTCTCTAGCTATCTATATTTCAAGTTTCTTCGCAATCGGTTCAGTAGTTTATTTGCGTGAAGGAATAACAAACTCACATACATATTCACATACACACCTTTATAATATTATAGCAGCTCCCCGCGGTTTCACCCGCATAAGTCCCGATCCCGTGGGAATATCGGGATCAAAAGTAGCCTATAGCCTTCCTCAATAAATGGACTATCCAACCCCGAAAGAATTTTTCAAATCGGACCCGTGGTTCCTGAGATTAGCGCGTTCAAACAAACAAACAAACAAAAAGACAAACAAACTCTTCCGCTTTATAATAGTAATAGATATTTCTGTGAAACCCCAGTGCAGCCATAAGCACTTATAATAATTATAGGGTTGAGAAAACGTTTCGTGTGGAAACACGTTTTTTTTTAAAAATTCCATACAAAAATAGATGTTCCAGAAATAATCTATCAACTGAATTAAACAGATAGGTTCGTTACATTACTACTCCTAGTTCTATATTTATTATCACCTCATCACATCATATTCACTTATGAATGAATATTCCACTAATTAAATACATTCATTCATATAAGTAAATTAAATATATTGAAGTCTTAACATTAAGGGTAGGTTACTTTGAATTTAGTATTTTGCGATAATAAAGCGGGTTATGAGAATATATGGAACCAATTCTTTGTAATGTGTACAGTAAAACACGTAAAAAGATACAGTCAAAATTTGGACAGAAGGCTAACTCGAAATTTTAGTGGTAATACTGATTCCTAAAAGCCTAATTAATAAACGTGGAGTAAGGTCGGAGTAGTGATAACATGCTTTGTCTTTTTCCGTGACAAGAACTCTCAAACTTGACAGACAGAAACAAAAATTACTCCGATCTTACTCCACGTTCATTAATAAGGCTATAAGGGTTCATACCTTTTATATTGTAAGTACTAACCAAAAGTCAATTATATCAGGCAAGTCTTGAAAGTATGACGTGCCACTATACATTGCATACAACCACAACAAAAAAAGGTAAAAATTGTGGTAGGTAATTTCAACTTGTACACAAATGTAGATGTAAATGTCTTGACTAATTGAGACTTGCCTAACGAAATCTCACTTAAATTTTAACGAATTTAAAATATTTCCTTGTTTTTAATGATTACGGTTTTTGAATGGATATAAAAAAAACTATAAATTACACAACTGTTAAATTATTAGGGCACAGAAAGTCGCAATAGCACAAATCGAAAAAGTACCACTGTAGTTTGAAATTAAAAAATAAAGTACCTATAGCTCTGCAATCCATTCATTTGTCTAGCTAGACTGTAAATGGCGATGAAAACTCAAAAGGCATCACATAAAAAAAGTTTTTCTTAACAATACAAACAAAAATCCAACACTTCGGAATAAAATGAAGTAGGTAGGTAAGTATGAGCATCTGAACTTAAAACAAACGAAATTGGCTTACTGACATCACCTTGACTGTGACCCGTTCACAATTACAATAGCGTGCCTATTTCAGCGTAAAATTAGGTACAAATAAAGGCAAGTTTTCACGATTGCTATAAAAATGCTGTATCCACGTATCTAACTTACCGGACTCCAATATCGTTTAATCGACTTCAAAAATATATCGAAGAGTCATAAAATTTTATTGTTGTTTGTGCTCCACGACTTGTATTTGGGGCTAACCTATACTTATCCGTGTACGAGGAAGTATTACCTACCTATTATTACAATAACTTATGACACAAATTGTGCGTAGGTACTTCAGTAGTTGGTACTTTATAGAATTTAGGGAATCAGGGTGGTTTACGCGTAACTAAGTCTTATGATATCTAAATACAAAGATATGTAGGTTTGTATAGTGTGTTTCGAGATAGCAATTTAAGCCAAAAGGGGGTCGTCTAGGCGAACAAGATTATTTTAACGGCTTGTAAATTGCATTTTTTTTTATCGAGAATAATAGTAGATATAATAATATATTTGACTGGAATAATAGTGTTTTTACAATGCAATAAATGTTTGGAAAGTATTAGTCTAACTAAACAAAAGGTTAACTTATGGCTAATGGCCCCTAACTCTACAAAATCAGCTGGTTTTCAAATGAACTTTATAGTCAATAGGTCGAGTTTCCATTCGTAAAACAAATTTTATCTGGGATGTTTTAGACGTCTAGATGAATTACTTTAAAAGTAGTTTACTTATACTACGTTTCAAATTCTAGACTACGATCTGACAGTTTTAGTCATTGCATTTGTTTTTTTTCTTAGGGGAGATGTGTCAATTCGATGTCTATAGAGAAGTCTAAAACACCCCCCCCCCCCCCCCCTCCCCCCCTTCGGCTTATATTACAATCCTCGAAACACGCCGTTGAGTTGCCGTGTTTGTCGTTTCCCTATAGAGTAACTCAACGTGTGTTTACAACATTGATCCTATTTTTGTACTAGTACTAGAGGGGATGTTTCAAACATACTCTACATGCCTTTTACGTAAAATATATATAAAAAGCCCCTGCAGTTCCGTCAATATTGCTACGTCTTGTAAAATGAAATGAGCATAGCTGCTGGTGCTAAGATGTAGTCGATGATTGACGATTTAAACGTCAAAAGCATCATTGAGTTTGCGGTAGAGTTACCGTAGTGGCTGTTTACAACTGTCTTCCTTCTGATGTCATATCTACTGTTAAGGTTGAGATCAATGGTTTACCACCCCTTAGGAGAAAAGTTCTAACTTATAGCCTCTATAATCTATTTTTATAAAACGGTATAAGTATGTACTCACTTGATTTTAGATTGCCTCATGAACTGCTGAATCTTTCTGGCTGCTTGGTTTTGTCGCCTTTGAGAATATGTCCGTCTGTGAACAATGGTTTTTGTTAATTTTATTCTAAAAAAAATCAATATATTGTTATATAAATCGTCTAAGTCTAATCGTATAAGTCGCTAAAATATCAATGTATTGTTATATACCGAATTTAAAACAAAAACGGACATCTACAAAAACACATAGCAAAAAAATCGTTGCAAAAAACAAAAACACAAAGCAAAAATCAAGAAAATAGGTAGGTAAAAAAATAATGACAAAAAAATAATGAAATTTCTGATTCGTTCGATACGTAGGATGGTTCAGCCACTAAGGAAGAGTGGTCTGAACTTGTTCCTCTAATGATATAGGTAGGTAGCTACGTTTTAGTTTCAAGCGTTCTGTGTTGAATACATTCTCAACATTATTTCTGATTGTTTACCCTCATTAATATTGATATATTGTTCTTGATATTGCAATATAAAAATACAAAAATTGTAATATTGTTGTTGATTGTTATATAATGTTTATGTGGTTTATTATTATTATTTCTGCGATGTTACCTGAGTCCCTCTCGGAAGCTCGCGGGGTATCTTAGTTAAATTTAATTGACCATACCAAAATAGTTAAAATAGCCAATATATATTTGGCAATGTTATTACGGCCTGCCTGATATCGAGGAATTTACCGGCCATCGCGTCCGGAGAACTCGATGTTTGCTAGAATCTCCCAAATCTATTTCAAGTCTATCTACAAGAATAGACTTGATCTATTAGTATAGATAAGATAAACTTACTTGATTGGCGTGTTGGCCATGCTGCGTGCACGCATCGAGCGGTACCCTCGCTGGATCACAGTCGCCGCTGCGTGCATTTGTTTCAGATATGCAAACTGTTGACAAAACGAAAAACTTTAGAAAATCGGGCTTACAAAAAAAAACAGTTATAATTCGATTGATATTAAAATTTATTCGTAGTTTTTGAAAACTTTTTAAGATATCAATAAATACTAACAGCGTCTTCAGCTATCTGCATACCAAGCTTCGTCGCAATTAGTTAAGTAGTAGTAGTGTTAAAGAGTTACTTCTTCACGCAAAAACTACTAAACTGTTACTCGTTACTTTTTTACCTACACAAACTTTCACTTTACACACTACACAAACTTTAGGATAGTAGGATAAATAATTAGACCTCAGTCTACCCATGACCAGAAAGCACTGTAAAGTTCTCGAAATATCGGGCGTTGAAAATGCTAAAATAATGAAGCTTTAACTAATGAAATGTTTAAAGCTAAAATACGTCTTCAAAAATTCACTCGTCTTATTAGAAGACGTACTTTTCCTTTAAAATATTTCTAGTAAAACTGCCTAGAGATAAGAAACTAATTACGAAATATTAAGACTATACCTGTTTATATCTCCTATAACAGTTCTGTATGGTAATAGCGGCAGCTGCAGCTCGGCGTTGCAGCTGGCGGCCGCGGTACTGGCGGTACGCCTTCTGGATTGTTATTGCAGCTGAATACAGCTCGCGTTGTTCACGATCTGTAGCAAGGAAATGTTGCTATGTGTGTGTCATCGATACCTACATACATAATATAAAAGTTAAAATTCTGATTGACTGAACTATATATCAACGCACAGTCTAAACCACTGGAACTAAAGATATGAAATTTTAAGAATATGTTCTTTGTGATGTGAGTATTCTCTAAGTAAAGGTTTTTGGAAAATCTCGCGGTATCGGGAGCACTCTGCAGTCGTAAATCTAATGACTTCATGCACGGCCTATAAACTCGATGTTTCTTCGTACAGCAATCGCATGGCTCTGTTATATAGGTGAACCATTATCCATATCCAAATACCGCGCTATTTTCTTAAAAACTATCCAGTACTTAAACCAGAAAAGAAGCGTCGCCTCGACCTCTGGAACAAGCCTCACTCGGCTTAAATTACAGTCTTCAAAATATGCTTTATTATAGTGGAAGCTAAAATTTGAACAACATCGACTCACCATTCAAAGTAAGACTAGAGAAGTGCGTGGTAGCATTGAGAAACTCTTGTAGCGTTGCTGAAGGCGTAGTCGATGAAGAGTGAGAGGTTAGAGCTGATCGAGGAGACGGTGGCGGCGGAGACAACGCTGAACCCGGTGAAACTGACCCTGATGAACAGGGTGTGGAACCGCCGCAGTATCTAAGGATATAAGAATGAAACTCAAACTCAAAAATATGATAAGATATTCAGTTTTAAATCCTCAATAATCGAGTGTGTTCAAAAATAATTTAATGATTGTAATCTGCTTTGTAAACTGAATAAATAAATAAAACGCTAATGAGAAGAAGATACAAGAAACTTGTGGAGACTTTTTTGCAGTGATCATGTGATTCACATTGCCGCATATTTAGAACTAAAGTCGCTCTAACGGTAAAGGAAAACATCCTGAGGATACCCACGGCTTTGTTGTCTCCTGACGTATTGACCAGTTCTCTCCTCTGGGCATAGCTATCTAGGCTGAAAGGATAGTTGCTGGCTTACTACATCTAACATTTGTATTATCCTGGGCACAGCGCCAGGATATACAAAAATAATATGGATTAAAAGTTGCTTGCGGTGTGTAATATTAAATCACTAAAATTAGATGAAAAGGCCCATCAGTAGAGTTCAAGAGTGGTTCTCCACCGCAATGTTCTGAATTTGTTAATAATAGAATATTTTTTGTTTGGCCTATTTAATAAAATGGTGATTATTTAATAGTTGCTTCAAACGGAACCTTACCTATAAGTATTATCACAAAACTCGAAACTGAATTCGGTGTTGAAATTATTAGAGTCATCCAATAGGGGAACCATGAGTGTGTCTTCCCCGCCACTGCCACCGTCCATTCCGCAGCCAAGGAGTGACGAGCTCTCGTTCTTGAAGGAAACGAAGTTTTAGAATTGATATAATATTATAGCTTTAATTACATTAAGATATATATAAAGATTTAGAAAAGGCTTACAGAAACCAAACGAAAGAACAACAATTAAAAAAATGCTAATAGAAAGACATTAAACAGTGATTGAACAGACCAATTATGCATAAGATAAATTCTTACCTTTATTCTTTCTGGCATTGCGGCAATGATTTGCTCTGCCAGCGTAAACACTCTGTCATCCTGCTCCCCTGAAACGTATTTGTACAGTAAAATCTTCGAAATATTATTAATATTTAACAACTAGCACGCCTAAACACCAAGTGGAATTATTTTATCCGGACTCGTACAATACAACAATAATATTTTAAGCAGGTCAACTAATGTACTGTGTATTGAATATGATTGTTAAAAAAATCGTACGATACGGTACAAGTTTCAAATATTCATCATTATTAACACGTCCCACCGCCAACAATAGTTCCGTTGCTGAGCTATAGGCGAGTGAGCTAATGCGACGGGTTATTACTCGCTCAGGGTGTTTTTGGTCTCTCAGTGTGAAAACTGACCACCAAGTGAGCATCGCCAAGTTTATCTTACAGCAAGTATATCTTTAATAGCTAGGACAAACAAGTGGAGCAAGTACTCGCAGGCGGTGTGGACACTGTGGACAGTTAGTCATCAATTCATCATCTCCATAGATGACCAAAATAGATGTATAGACTATTTATTTGTGCATCTATTTTGTTCATGGAATGCATATTTATTATTGAAACATTTCAAACAACCGAATGGTCGCTTACTCACCGGGTGGGGCGGTGGGACAACAGTCACTGTAAGATTTTATAGTATTTCTTCCTGCTTAGTAAACTGGTTGAATATTCTGATAATTTAAGTGTTTTAATTAATGTCAATAAATTCGCAAATACAACTTTAAATAAGTGAAGATGAGAGTGAAAGTTGAACTAAATTAAAATTGATGTGTAACAAAGTGCTCAGATGTGACAGATGTTGTAATCAGTGTAATTCGTAAACCCACAGTGCAATAGCACTTACCTTGATACTAAAAGAGCTACCTCAATATCACTACACATAAAAAGCTTGACGAATATATAAGTATATTGAACCATGCAAGCGATATAGCCACCATGCAGTGTCATTTGTCAAGTTTATCAATAATTTTCAAACAAGTGTAAAAACATTAAACAACGTTGTCTTGAAGTGTACTGAAGATGAAGAAATTGTAATGCCAATCGATTTGGTTATGGTTCAAAGTACTGTGATAGTGGATAGACCGATACGAACCATTGAAAGCGACATCGAGAGACACAACATCGATAAAGCTAAACCGAACTTTCTGACCCTGAAAATAGAGTGCAAATTCGGTTCAACTTATAGGATACTACGGACACCAACACTGGGGAACTCCGCTCAGAACTTGAATACAAGGTAGAAGAAACTACAAGTAGTCTACCGACACAAAGTGATCGTTGAGATCTACAGACTGGCGACAAAGAGAGGGATAGAGATATATAGATGTTCTTGGTAAGAAGAAGAGAATCGAGCGGCCAGAGCGGCGATGCAACTACTACATTCACAACATCGACAGTAGAAAGAGCGGAGGGGTTATTGCTGCCACTTGAAATGGTATAGAACATCGAATAGAGTTAACCAGCCAATTTATTTTATTTTAATGTTTCGTTAATATCAGAGATCAGGCTTCTAAGAACCTGCCTGCCTATATTTCTATATGCAAATTTGTTATGATATCATTTTTCTAACAACTTACGTCTATTATTAAAATCATAACAGTTGCAAATGCATTCGAAACTTAATTGTTATCTCTGTTTTGATATGAAATTAATTTTTTTTTTTCGATTTTAATCACGTTGCTTTCATTATGTTAAGCATTTTTCAACGCCCATCGAGTTCTTTTCAGACATCCTGTTCATGGGTCTGTGTTGATGTTAAATATCAACTCCTATTTCAAGTACAATTTAATTATCATTAACTTGAGCCATTTCATTGTTCAAATTTTCAATTATTTTATTTTGATTTTTTTCGTTTTTCAAGATTATTGTTAATTTAATAAATTTCACTGTATTTTTTTTAATTTATTTATATAATTCCTTTTGTTTACAAATTCCATCAATGTTATTTTCAATTTAGACTGTGATCTATACCGTTTCATATTGCGAACACAGCGTACTGACCTGGGTGCGAGGCCGGCGGCGGAGGAGAGGCGGGTGATGCAGGCTCGGAGACCGCTTCCACGTCTATGAGGGGGCTGGCCGCGCGGCGCGGCGCCGTCTCGCCTGCAACCACCCCTCTCAGTCCTTCTCGCTCTAACACCTAAGCCTGTGTGAGTCCCTTTCTCTTTTCCGAAACCTTCTACTATTTGTACCTATCTAATGAGTCCGTATTTGGGAAATTAAGTAGTAGGAATCAGGATAAGCTGTTTTATAGAGTAATGGAGCTTTTTAGTCAGAAGTATAATTACCTAAGAAAATTTGAAGTGTTTTTTATTTCTCGTGGTATTTCATATATTATACTATATGAATTTTGTTAAATTACATTAATGAAGTCATAGACATCCCATGCCGTTATTACTTTGCTCATCAAGTGGCTATAAAATTAAAATCATTTCTGCGTTCCTTTCATGAATTCAAAGTTTTTGCTAATTCTATGAGTATCTACTGATATAGGTACTACAACTATTTTATCTTTACCTACCTTTTTAATTTTATCTGGAAAAGTAGAAACTCACACCGCTTCAAAATAATTCAGACCGCATTGACAACGTAGATAGTAGAGACCAACTCAAAATTCTTCCAACAAATAAGACCCTAAACTTTGACCTTCCAAAAATTATCAGCAGCCGTGCCGATATAAATAAATAATCACCAGCAAATGAAAAATTAATTGTCTATTTGATGAGTTTCAGTCTTGATGGTAAACTTACAAAGAGCAAGGTCCATGCGTCTTCCGATCTTAGAGTCTCCAAGACTATCTTCGGATGTGTCAGAATCTAATGGTAATGACATGCTTCGTTCCCACCTGAAATAATAAGAACTTCTAAATAAAATACTTATTTACCAATACCATCAACCACTGACGAGAAAACAAATTCTACTAATATTGGTTATACAAATTAAAGTTTGTTATATGTAAGTAAATAAACGAGTATGGTTGCTTCTTGTTTATGTATGTTCAACGACATCGATAATTAATGAATGTTGTCTCTTTTTTACCTAGCTGTGGATTTCTCGATGGCCGAGTTAGACTGGAAAGCATCAGCCATATTAATTCCGCTGTCTATCGAAGGTCTCTTCACGAGGTTACTCTCGAGGCTGCCAGCTCGGCTTTTTTGTAACAAACTGTAAAAATATGAAAATAAAAGAGTTGTTTTTATTGTGAATAGGAAGCAGGAATTTAAATTTGGATCGTTTCAATTATGGAAGCTGCCTTAGAAATAAGGTTTGACTATAGTCTCAGCAGATGGTACGTAACGAAGTATTCTAATAAAATCTTCCTTGAGTACTTATTGTTATTGCCATAAAAGAGGATAATCCATGTTTAGATGACTTAGATGGTGAGTATTCTAACAACGAAGTTCAAATTTTGATCCGTCTTTTTTAAAGGTGTCTTAGTTTGACTTCAAAACTGGTGATACTCGTCCGTCAGAGACGAGTTTAAAATGGACCTTTATCCTTCTAGTCTCTAAAAGAGACCAGTCCAGTTCTATGAATCCATATTTAGTTTCGACATGTAGTTTACTCACCTATTGGGCCTCAAGAAGACCCCATCTTTAGCAGGCGGATGTATCCTATCCAACAAGTTGGCCAGGTTACTGTGTCCAGCTCGCCTGGCCACTGCCGCGGCTTGTCTAGCGCCCGCCTCGGTGCGGGTACCGGCGCTCCATCGAGCCAGGACCACTGCAGTTTCGACATGACCTGCTGCACTTGCTACCATCTGAAATTGGTGAATGACAAAGAGTTTAGAAATAAGATATTAATAACTGCTACATTCTTAGTATGTTGCGATCGAAATTTGTTTCTGTTTCGATTTTTCTTTTGTTTCCGTTTCGATTGTCATTTGTTGTTATTCGATTATTTTCTTTATTGACATTTTTTTTAATCCTTTTTATTCATTTTTTGCACTCCCTCTTAAATGTAGTAAAGTAATGAGACTCGAATCTATGATTGCCATAAGAACCTCATATTTTTTTGGTGTAATTACTACTTGCGTTTCACTTTTTTTGTCATTTTTTGGGGGCTACCCCCAAAAAAGTGACAGTCTTTACGCCATCATGGCGAAAATAAATTCTGTTGTTGCCGAAGAATGTATGTCCAGTACGCAAGTAGAATATAATAATGAATTTAAATTGATTTGATTTGATATGCGTATAGCTAATCGCGACAGACAGACAAGCAGATAATTCAATTAATTTAAAGTCAAAACGTACCAAAGGCGTGCAATTTTCGCTATCCCTCCCTCCCAAATTGACTTCCTTTTCCAAGGCCAGGCTGCTATCATCCTGCCTCCATCTCAATAACGCAGTCGTCAGCTTTGTATATCCCAAGGCTGCTGCCAGATGCAGAATGGAAGAACCATCCTCTCCAGGTTCGGTTGTGAAACCTTCGGAGATGCCTGAGGATACGGTGCTGAGTGTCCGACAGAAGGATACGAGACGTTCTTCGAATTTCGGGTTGGAATATAGTTGGACGTCTTCAATCTGAAATTTGGATAAGAGAAGATAATAAGTGCGTCGGATTCTGTATGTTTTCTTTAGATAGTCTAATGGGTTATTCACGCTTAACGGCGCGCGTCGCAGCAAAAATTGAACATCCGTTAAGTAGTTCAGGTCCACATCTGCATGCAATTTAAAGGGCTTTCACAGAGTCTGAGGGAAGCCTGTTGGCTTCATAGCTGCTACTCGAAGCTGGACGTTTCGATCATCATTTATTTCTGTTTGGATTTTGTTTCAGTTGTCATTTGTTTCTATTCGATTGCTTTTTTTGTTTTTGATACAACATTTATTGACTTTTGTTATTTTTTTGTTCGTTTTATTTTTGTCTTTAAATTAATGAGTCTTTTTGCAAGCACTTAAGCTGATCTTCCACCACCAAGTAAACTAAGTAAATTTAGATTAGCACAGATAGTTGTGCCAGTTTTTCATACACGTGCAGCATTGCTGGCTTAGTTAATTTCGATAGACGCAGATGTATGAAAAATTAGCACTATGTAAGCTAAGTTAAACCCAACTTAGATTAGTCGGCAGTGGGCAATCGGTTTTGGTCTGCAATTTTCTTATTTTTCAGTTTACCTGATTATTATCATCCATGGGTTCAATCTTGATCTGCAATCGACCGTGAAGTCGTTGCAATCGTTGTAGAAGAGAAAACCTTCTGAAATCCAGGGTTGGCAACGATGCTGACGCTGGTGACGACGGTGCAGGGGTAGGCCCTGCTTTGTACTCGAACACCACTGTATCGGAGACAACTCTACCACCTCTGGCGACTTGGAGAGCTGCTAAGCCTGCTTCGTGGGCTGGAAAATTAGAGATATTGTTAGGTTAATAACTGTTTCTTAATAAACGATTGATTGTAGTGTACTAGTTTATTTGCAGAAGTAATAGATCTTATAGAGATACCAACTCTTATGAAAGCTGTGAAACGTGCTATTATTCTAAACTCAGAGTTGTTATTGCGATTGTCTTTCTTTTAAGCTATTGCTTAGCTTTTATCGCGGGCTTAGAGCTTTGAATGAAGAAATTTCGTAACGAAAAAAACCTAACACCCCCCACTCCGCCTGTTGCCATGGCTACGATGTAGCTCGGCCGAGCTACATGGTAACCATGGCAACGTGGTACTCGGTGGTACATAATAAAAAAATAATTATAATTGCATATGTTGCTTTTTGAAAAAATGCTTTCAAAGACTGTAGTACCCGGTGGGATAAACTAAACTACTACTAAAGTTTTTAAAAGCATTTTTTCAAAAAACAGAATTCCTAAGTGTGGATTAACACTAAGAAATAATGTATACATTGCATAAGTTGATAACAAATGCTATGCAATAGCTTTACCGCGGCAGTCCCCGAGTGCAACACGTTTTTTATATATTTAAATAGTCTTTTGTTTTTTTTACATGGCACAGTCACCAAGAACGACACAAAACACCCTAGTTATTATTAATTAATTTACCTACCTGGGCAATAACACCTCAGCAGCCCATTCTGGACCAATATTGACGGGACCGGGAAGTTATCAAACAGCACCGTATACTGATCAGAAGATTCCGTCCAAGGTCCTGCGATTAAAACTTTAGCTCCTCCTTCAGGATATGCCCATTCTGGTGAATAATCCGTGATGTTTAAAGCACCTTCACTTCCACAATCTGTTTGCATTTTTTCTGTACTATGTTGTATTATTGATGTTTTCTCACATATGGTCTGAAACAGAAAATGTATTAGAATTTAGTTCTTCTTTTTTATTATCTTAATTTATGTAGTAATTTACACTATGACCCTTACCCTAAAACGAAGTCTAAGTTATGTATGCTTGCTTTAAGGTGAGATGAACAAGGAACATTTGTTATAATGTTCAAAATTCTCAGTTTACTATTTTTATCTTTTGGAAATCTTTCGTTTATTTTATAAATCATAGTTTACACATAAGCCAAAGTCCACAGCCGATTAAACTCAGTTAATTTAACTTAGCTTGCCAGTTCCTTAAGAGGATAGTCTCCATTCTCTTTCTCCATACAAACGTAGTTTAAATTTTCCTCCCTGGATAAAGACATTAGAGCAAATATGTTTATGCCATAAAACCTATATCTGTCATGACAATGCATCTACCTTTTTATTTTCTAATTAAAATAATACCTAATAAAAAATAAAAAATTAAAAATAATAAAATGAAATAAATAAAAAAGTAGATGCATAGTCATGACAGATAGAAGTTTTATGGCATAAACATATTTGCTCTAATGTCTTTATCCAGGGAGGAAAATTTAAACTACGTTTGTATGGAGAAAGAGAATGGAGACTATCCTCTTAAATACATGAACAAAGCTTGCAAAGTTTGGATGCATATGTATAATAAACTGGCCTGACTATGCGAAGCTAAGCTAAACTAAGTTTAAGTGGCAGTCGACGTTAAGCTTCAGACTTCGTTTTGAGATAAAGGTGAACAAGTACTTACCACTGGATGAGTAGATATCGTACTAGGATCTAGAACCTCCAACTCGGGAAAGTCACCCAACATATCGAAGGCGTCTAAATTAACAAACACATTATCATCGACGACATGCGTGGGTGATGCCACAGCCTCACAACTCTCAATAAAGTCCATCGTATCTATCCCTGACACCATCACATTAGCCGTATCAGTAGATCTAACTGCGTTTCTATCTAAATCACAAGTAGGCATGTTAGCTGATAGGGTCTTCTGTATATCCTCATGTGATAACTCTAAAGTTTCATCGAAGAACCCACTAGAAGCTAAATGACTATCAGTCCCAAGCAACACTAACGTATCATCACAGTTTTCCGTCAAGACTTTACTCTCTAATCTTTCAATTAAATCAGGATACCTCGATGGAGTCGCGGGAGCGCTGGCTATAATTTGGTTCCTGTGTTTAGGTTCTATCTTAATTTTTCTATCAAAATCGATTTCTATTTTCTTTTCACGCAAACTTTCGATTTCTATTGTATCTGAATTTTGTATGCAAGAACTTGGTTGGGTGTCTGGTAGTTCCCTTTTTAACACGAAGGTGGGTTTGTATTGCTGTCTAAATCTATCTCGGGGTTCTTCGCAGACGAAGGATGTGACGGATAAGGGGGACACTATTGAGGAGTGCTGTTGAGCGCTGCTGGTTCCATTTAGTATGAGAAGACCACCTCCGCCTTGGATTTGTCCGAGAGACAGAAGTAAAGGTGAAGATTGTTGTTGAGCTGGTCGGTGATCTCTAGTGTACTGACGAGGAGGATGTGCCATAGGTCTTGGAGAAGGCCCAGTTGTGGAAGAAACATGATGGTCTGATGGTGGCGGTTTAGCAGCTTGGATTCTTCTGAGTGGATGGGCACAAGTTCTTGAGTCTTGGCAGGTGGAGTCAGGGCACCCACACTCCAATTGCCTAGCTAGAGCAGCAGCCCGGGCAGCTCGTTGCTTTTCCATAAGTTGACCAACTATGGCTTCAACCGTTTCTGCAGTCTGGAACATCTTGCCCTGAAAAAATATACCCTGGTTTTCAATCTCCCATTGGTCAGCGATTACAATGTACAAACAATTGTTTTTATGAACCTGGGATATAATGAGTCGCTTAGCGACACTACTACTACTTAAAGAGTGTGGAGCTACTTGTCCTTACTCGAACGACAACGATAGGCAAGCACAGCCACCACAGTGGGTTCACTACAGAGGTCAGATTTTGTTCCACTGCCGACTTCCTATAGTCAAGGTGTGGTACATCTTAGATCACATCGTCGTTCAGCATCTGATGAAATTTAATCGCTCACCTTTCAATCAGATAAAAAAGTACTAGGTACTTGTTTTACGACCTTAATAAAGTATTTAAGAATCCTTACCGAAATTTCCAAATCGCTATTAATATCCGGTTCATCTTCGCTGAAAACTGAAACATGAATAAACTTAATGTAAATATCGATCTTCATAAGTATAATAATGATCATACTCGGAAAAGTGAAAATGATCAAAGTTCAGCTTGGTAAAACGAAGCACGCCTCATCGCGAAATTTCAGGAAGGCATAAAACCAAGACCATTACTTAACACTAGTTAAATAATAATTAAACAGAATTAAAACCAAAGATGAATATCAAAATTAATTATAAATTAATAACAGCGAGAGTTCAGGAACGTTATACCGATGCGTATCGTGGCCATTAATACTGTAATCTAATTGAAATTTACTACCGATTTTCATAAATATTCAACATGTTTGGTTACTTTTCGTGTACGGGAGCTATAATCGTTGTTTTACGTAGTACGGTTTACTGAGTGTATGAAAACTAGGTAGTGGATTTAGGCTGAAATTAGCAACGGACGGTTAAAAACCATCATAATATGAATGTATTGAGTTTTGAGGTGGAAAAATGAAAAATGTAGAATTTTCCAAAATTAAAAAAACCGGTATGTCCTGTTTATGCCAAACTATACATTTATTTCAAAAAAAACCTGATATTTAGGAAGAAAACAAACGTTTGTATAAGAAGAAGAAGCGCCCTTAATACGTCCTTAGAGTTACTCTCTACCACGTGTATTCTTTGAGAATATTATAATTTATTAAAATCAGCTTTATTATTGAAATGTTCTTTTTGTTTCAGTCTCGTAATAATGTATTCATAAGACGTTAGTTTGACGAAAGTAAACTTTGGGATATGTTTATCTTAGACCAAGTTAAGGTGAATATTAAGCTGATTTGCATAGTAAAATAAGGTAACGAACTGATGATTGGGCTTCAGTCTGGTCAAGTGACTTTGAAAAGGCGAGGTTAGTAACTCAATTAAGTTCAAGGTTAAGTTATTATAATACTCCTAATAACTTAGCTATAAATATTTAAGAAAGAAATCCATAACAGAGGTTATAATACTTATAATAATTGAAGTCATAATTTTGTAGTTAAAACTTGTAAAGGATATTTAGACCTCGTAAGTATTTTAATACGTAACTGTCCATTGCAGTCACTAAGTTAGTAAAATCGGAACTCGATCTACTGACTAATAAATAATTTATCTATGATACTGTCGTCTTCCTACTCGGGAGTAACAAGCTATGAACAGAAACCTTCCAGTTAAGCTACATCTTAGATCAGACAATCTCAGTAATTATTATATGATAAATAGTGGTCAAACTCTTATCTCTCAATAGTATGACTATCATTGATATAAAATAGCCTTTGCACGACTAATTTCCAAAAATAAAAAGGTCCAAGCCTTCAAAAATGTCCAATCAGAAATTTGCCCAGCCATAAAAATGTCCAACTATCGAAACAACCGACCAGATACATGACCAGCTATAATAACGTCCAGTTATAAAAATGTCCAACTTTAGATATACCGGACTAGATACATGACCAGCTATAATAACGTCCAGTTATAAAAATGTCCAATAAATAAATAGACTCGAATCTACTTCGGTATTATACATTTATATATAAAAACTCTTTAGAGTGATAGTGATAGATACTGGCCACTTGTATGAAGTATTGCTTGATTTACAGAAATGATATACAAATTGCAATGTGTCACGTATGCCACATGAGACGTCTCTGAAATTAGTATTAAAATAAAAATAATTACCGTATTAATAATGAGTGACGAAGAAATATTATTTTTAAAAAACCAAAAAGGTAAGGAAACCCTATTACTGGGAGCATCGCGTTACAACCTTAATGTGACAAATCCAAAATCACGCAGCACTTTATGGCGATGTATAAATCGCTCGGAATGTAGTGCATCGGTAACCATAAACCACGAAAGAAATAGGGGTCTTTAAGGCTATGGTTGCTTTAAAAAAGGATGTATGTGAAGATCTGGGTTCTGTGCAAAGCTTGTATGAAAAGCACACTGATCCTTTAAAGGCCAGTAATAGTTCTTACGTAGATGTTTTGCCAGATTTCAAAAATGTTGAAGATGGACTGAACAAACTGCGAAAACGTTACCTGGAATGTAATAAGATATCATTTTCTAAGTTGTCAGAAGTTTATGTACCAAAAATTCTGGCAAATAACTTTTTAGTGTGCGATGATGCCTCAGAAGAAAAGATTTTAATTTTCTGCTCACCTACAGCAAGAAAATTTATAGAAAATGAAAAGGCCGGTTTCTATTTGGGAGATGGCACATTTAACACTGCTCCGCCACCGTTTTACCAATTTTATACTCTCCATTTAGATTTAGGGTCTGACGAAAAAACAAACAATGTTGTTCCGGTAATCTACGGTTTATTACCAAACAAATCCCAAAGTACATATGTAAGATTCTTTGAATTGCTGATGACATGGTTGAACATTCATATGAAGACATTTAAATGTGATTTCGAGCTAGCTGTTATCAATGCGGTGCAGCAGGTATTCCCAGAAGTCCAGGTTAAGGGATGTTTCTTTCATTATCAAAAGGCAATTACAAGAAAAGCAGAACAGCTGGGACTTATAGACATAAAAGACTGCAAAAAGGTTTTAAAACTAGTTAGAAACTTGCCGTTATTACCAGAAAACTATATCAAAGACTGCTGGTTGACAATACTGAACATGGCACCCGACTGTGATCAGTTCAGAATGTTCAAAAATTATTTTGAAAAGCAGTGGATTTCGAAAATTTCAACCGTTTTATTGAGTTGTTCGGATGATAAACACCGAACGACAAATCTCCTAGAAGGATGGCATCGTCGCCTATCAGTAAAAATTCCCAAAAATCCCAATTTATGTAAATTTTTGTATAATATGAGAAAAGAATCAATCAGATACGATTATAAAATGAAAAACAGCGTTTTTTATTCAACCCAAAAAAATCGGCGAAAGTCTGATATTGAATTCGATCGAAAATATGCGAAATATTTGAAATTACTGCATAATAACGAAATTACAGATCTGCAAATGATTAAAAAAATCATACATTTACGATTTTCGTTAAATTCAAACGAAAAAAGCGACTCTAGCGATCAGAGTGCATGTTAACATAATTATTACCTAACCCCCTTCCTTTTATGTTCTGCATACTTATTTTCACTTATATTAAGAGGATTGTTTTTGTTTTATTTTATTATAAGGTGCAATATTTGAAGTTTAATGGACATTGTTGACTAATGCTTAAGTAATAATAATTGTTTTATATTTGATATATGCCTTTTATTAATATGTAGCCTAAACATTAAAGAAAGCACATACTGTCTCACCGTTTTGTCAGTTTAGTTCGCTACTTTGGACATTCGTATCGTAGGACAATTTTATTATTGGCCATATTTATCATTCGACATTTCTAGTATTAGGTAATATTATTACTGGTCATTTTTAAGTTTTGTCATTTTTACTATAGGTCATTTTTTAAATTGGGCTATATTAAATTATGGTAATTTTTATATATGGGCAATTTTATCATTGGACATTTTTATGGTTGGGTAATTTTATCACTTGGACATGCCTTTGGACATTCGTCTTTTGGGACGTTTTTATTTTTGGAAATTAGTCGTGCAAAGGTAAAATAGTGATTAATTGACTTATAAACTGACTGACGTGTTCATCCTTTGTTCACTCCTTCTGGTCGGCCCAAAGCGCCAAGCTCGGGGCCACCGTGGCCAGCTTATTGTCATCAGGATATGGCACGTTTAAGTAATAAGTTACTTATACATAGGCTTCAACTGATTGACGAGTTCATCCTTCGTCCACTTCTTTTGTCGGCCCAAAGCGCCAAGCTTAGGGCCACTGTGGCCAGCTTGTTGTCAATATGATATATGGCACGACTTAGTAATAAGTTACTTACACATAGGCTTCAACTGACTGACAAGTTCATCTTTCGTCCACTCATTCTTGTCGGCCCAAAGCGCCAAGCTCGGGACCACTGTGGCCAGCTTATTGTCGTCAGGATATGGCACGTTTAAATAGTAAGTTACTTACACATAGGCTTCAACTGACTGACAAGTTCATCTTTCGTCCACTCCTTCTTGTCGGCCCAAAGCGCCAAGCTTGGGGCCACCGTGGCCAGCTTATTGTCATCAGGATATGGCACGTTTAGGTAGTGCACGAGCACGATGTCCGGGTTCTGGAATTGAGGATTCCATTTTGGGGTTTGAATAAACGTACAAAACATGTGTCTAATAGGTATATATATAGGTACATAATCACTATCATTCCTATGTGATATATAAACCTTCCTCTTGAATAACTCTCAATTTATCAATTAGAAAAACCGCATCAAAAATCTGTTACATAGTTTTAAAGATCTAAGCATACAGAGTGACAGACAAACAGCGCGGAGTGACTTTGTTTTATAATATGTAGTGATTATTCATAAAATATTAAATATACTACAACACAAATAAACTGTTCAGCTGATTATGAATTGGCGTTGTGATGTGAGTTGGCGTTGGTGAGACGCCGCCCCTCTGCCATTTTTACGTCTTTGTTGGACATTGTTACGCCAGGTTCTATAACCCCCAGTACCCGATCCACTACCATCACAGATAACTCAGCTTTAATTAGTGACAGAGCCTAAATCTTATACAAACAATAAATTGCAACTTTATAAAAGTAAACAGAAAGTAACAGAGAGCTATAAACCAGGGTGTTTGCTTAACAGCAAGTGATGTGTGAGTATACAGGGGGATCGTTTGTTACTGCACAATCGTTTCACTCGTAAAACGTTTAAAACTTCGCCTTCGGAGGGTTCCGTGGGTATTTTACTCGAAATATTTTTAGAGGACTTTGAGTTGGTTTAGGTCGTATAATAGACTATTCTGATATCACAAATTATTGTTTCTCAATTGATTCTAAATTGAGAAAAAATATTATTGAGTGTTTTCAAATAAAAAGTAGGGATGATAAATGAGGGACTTCTTCTGTGGGTTTTTGCGTGTTCTGATAGGTATACCGGTGAAATCACTTACGTCTTGCATTGAAGTCTTTCTTTATAGAAGTTCAGCGTATTACTAAATTTTGGGCAAATACTCGAATAAATAGTCAAGTCAAAGTCAATAGTCTAGGATAATTGGCACCTAAGTACATACCTGGAATAACTCAAAGCCTACTTTTTATCCGAAATTCCCGCGAGACCCAGACTTACGCAGGTGAAACTGCGGGGCGCTGCTAGTCCTTCCATAACACAAAATCGACCCCAAAAACATATCCAACGAAAACAAATCTACAGAACACCGAACAACCGGCCCACTAGGGCGTAAACAATCCAACACTCGTAACTACCACTAAATCGACTCGAGCGCAGTTCAAACAACGTATAAAATAAGTAATACACAATATTTTAATTTTCAACGCGAAGAGAGAATGTAAAATGGAGTGCGCAGTAATAACTATCCATTTGTCTTCCGAAATGGTGGCAATAAACATGGCCTCGCTTATTTATGTAATAGCGTCGACCAGGGTTGACAATCACCGCGTGTGTTTTATTATTATACGCGGCTTTTTCATTAACTCGTTTTGCTAAAGTTTAAAGATATATGAGAACTTTGTTGGTCTAGTGGTAGATACCTCGACTTTTATTCCGAAGATGATGCGTTCCAATTTAGGCCGACCGCGCAATAATGTTTTTTTTTTCTATGCGAAAATGTTTTGTGGACTAATCCCATCGCTCTTACGGTGAAGGAAAATATCGTGAGAAACTCCACGGCCTAGTTAGCTCCTAGCTCCAAAAAAAACGATCGTGCCAACCTATAAAATACAAATGAAGTAATACATAAAGTGAAACCTCTTTGGCGCTTTGGGTGAATGCCCGACTTCAATGCAGAATGTGGGTTTTATTCCCGCCGGGAACAAGTATTAACGCTTAAAAATAAATATTTGTCTCTGGTCTGGGTGTGTCTCTGTGTATGTATAATAAGCATGTACCTATTTATAAAAAAAAGTATTCAATGCATCCGTTGTCTAGTACCCATAGTACAAGCCTAGTTGCTTAGTTTGGGGCTAGATAATAGACAATTATTTAGTTACCCACCCTAAAAAAATAAGTAGTTAATGTCTAAAGCTATATAAAGCGCCGCTATTTAGAAGTTTTTGTTTAAATCTTATAGCTCCACAGTAAGTCGACAGTAAAAATACGATGGGCAGAGGGATACCTCTGCGTAAAAGCCATATTCTATCAGACTCGGGCTCTAGGGCCCATAAAGTTCGTTTAAATATACTTATTTATTCTTCAACCTATTCTATTTCTTGAACTAAGGAACTAAGGTGACAAAAGTACAACCCTAACTCTTTTCCGATCTAAAGTTAGCCATCGCCGAGCTAAGCTCTCTCCACGACTTAACGACGACGCGACGATCTGGTGACGCGAAATAAAAGAATTGGTTAACATATGACCCTTCTTGTTGCGACTCGCTGAAGTCTAGATTCTATTAAAATCCTACTACACCACAATATTCATTTACCATGTGTCTATGAGTAACAAAGTAAAGTGTGTTTGTTACTCCTTCACGCAATAACTACTGAACTGTTTGCGATGAACCTTATTATGCAGATAGCTGGAGATCAGAATTAACACAAGGGTTACTTTTATCTCCATATTTCCGTGGGATCGGGACTTACGCGAGTGAAATGTATAGAATTACTGGACCGACTTTTACTCCCATGTGGTCCGGGCTTATGCAAGTAAAACCGTAGGGCACTGCTAACTAGTATTTTTTTATTAAGGCTAATGTTATTTGATAGTTGTTTTTATTATTAACTAGCTGCGTCCCGCAGTTACACCTGCGTAAATACAGATCCCGCGGGATTATCAGGATCAAAGTATCCTATGGTACTCTCCATTACTTAAACTATCCCTAAGCAAGTTTTCATACGTTTGACCGTGAAGAGGAATCAAACAAATATTATATTAACAAATAAAATTTCCGATTTATAATATTAGTATGAAATCATTAATCTGTTAAGCACAAACCAAATTATACCGACCAATACAATACAGTGTAATTCAGAGCGCTTCTGTCGATACCGAAGATTGGCTTAACATGTCTGTCACTGTCCTAATGAGTCGCAGTGAGCGAGACGGAAATAACTTTTCCGACATCGGTTTCGAACCGAAACTATCTCTCTCAAAATACCCCCTGCAGGTTTCAAAACGAATTTGAGTATTCACGTACCTTTGTAGGTATTCTATAAGCAGTAAGTACATCGGAAAGTTCAATTTAACTTGCTTAATATTTAACTAAGTAATTAACTCGATGTAGGCGCGTCAATCCCAAGAGGATATCTGCTTTGTATTCGATGAACTAGTAATTAATCGCGTATTTACTTACTAACCACTCATTACGATTTAAGTGTAGTGTCACGGAAGTGCTACTAACATAGTTTCAAGCTATCTATTAACACATTCAGTTCAGTGTAAAATATGTAGCTGGCCTATGTTAGTTTCTGACGTATATATTTTCTGAAATAAATTTTGTGCATAAACCCACAACCCTCAGCATTGCAGTCGGGCTTTCGCCCGACGCGCTTCAGAAGCCGTCAAATAGACGAAAAAATAATCTTTATTTATAAAATTCAAAGTCCTGACTGATCTATACATATATCAACGTAGAGCCCAAGCCGCTGGTCCTAGCGCCATGACATTTGGAGACTGTGTTCTTTGTGATAGGTAGACTTAGGCATCCACGAAGGATAGACCTAGGCATCCACTAAGAAAGGGTTTTTGGAAAATTCCTTTGGGATCGAGTCTTATGCGGGTAAAACCTCAAGCCGCAGCTAGTATATGTATAGATACAGCTGCTACCGTCTAACATAACTAACTGTAAAACCAAGATGTTTACTCAATTACTTGAACATACAAACCCACATCGACACCAATAACAATTACAACAACAACAACTCCGTCACATGGGAAATTAATTCAATACAATCATAGTAACACGTCTTGAACGTTACATTTACTTTACAATACTGGGTCTCTGGTTCAGCGGTAACTTTTAAATATATCGTAGTAAAGGTGGTTTGGTGCCGTGTAGCCCCAGCATAGAATAGGGTTATCTCTTCCCATGGGTGTCGTAAAAGGCGACTAGGGGATCTGAGGGAGATTAGCAAACCTTAACTTCTACCCGCGCGGTGGCGGATAAACTACTTGATCCCTAAGAGGGTTGGTGTGAGGCAGGCGGCCGGCCGTAAAAAGATTGCTAAATCAAATTGCAGAAGGTATGGTCATTGATGACTTACCGACTGCGTCGACCCCAAATTAAAAAAAACAATTTGGGGATTAGCGGACCCCGGGCTCCCGTGAAGGATGCAACCAGGAACAACGTTAGGATGAAAAGGAGAAGTAAAGGTGGTTTGTGCATATTCCTACTAATATTATAAATGCGAAAGTTTAGATGTTTTTTTGTGTTTAAATAACGCAAAAACGGTTTAACAGATTTGGATGAAATCTGGCACATTTTATCCCGGCATTCCCACAGTAACAAGAACTATGCGGGTAAAACCGCGAGACACATCCAGTAAATATTAAACATTAGTTTTTGCAATTAAAATCTGCGTACACAGGAACGTAAAAAAAAAATGCGGTACCACTTACACTAATTTATTTTTACTGTGTTGACTCAGAACCTTGATAGGTCCACCCGTTCCTTAGAAATCAATGGTGCACGCAGACCGACAGATAAACAAGACAGTGATATTTACATTTTCCCGGGTCGGGTATCCCCTCGCGACCAAGACCATTGTAACATGGTTGAAACGTCGAGGTAAGAAAATAAATAATAATATCAACGCAATTAAGACCCAAGAAAATTTTACTATGTTAACAAATCGTGTGAATTTAAAAAGTTTACAAGATAAAATAATATCATTGTAAAAAAAAAAGTCCAGTAAAAGTTAACAAACAAGTTTAAACACAATTCGTAAGCAACAATCTAAATCCACCTTTAAGCCCTATACTTATACGATTACATTGATCAAAACACGATGCATTTAAAATGAATGAAATTGATTGCAATCGCTCCACCCGCTTACCTTTAGGTACGGTTAGCATAAAAGATTGGGTGCATCCCATTTGTCCCGTTGACGGGGAAAATTGGATATTCTTTTTTAATTTATTTTGCCTTCCATTTATCCCGTTGGAAATTCAACCGGCTTGCGTATACAAACAAGGTGGATAGGACGATACGACATTAAACAAAACCCTGGGTTGTTAAAATATATTGGAATAGTTTGGAATTGTATAATTAATCAGAGAACTGAAATTAAAAAAGTAAAATTTTCAAACTAAATATCCCAAACAATTAAAACCAATACGAACACCATGTAGCCATGTGCACAGTGTAAGTACGTGCCGCGGCCACCGAGTATTAATCCTACAGAGCAACAGCTTCGTACAAGCCCGCGGTGGAAGGTACTCCACTACATGAACAGCTATGTGTGCGCAAAGCTGTGAAATGTTACTCGCCGCTTTCCGCTCGGGTTTGCCGAGACCGCCCGAAGAGCCTACTCGGCTCACGTACGTGAACCCGTCGGCACACTGTTGGTGAGAAAGGTCTCACCGCCATAACTGCCCATGTAGTAAAGTACCTACGCCGCCGCGGGCTTGTATGAAGCTGTTTCTCTGTAGGATTATTACTCGGTGCCGCGGCCGCCTGGCGCTGGTGACAGTTTTGTTCATAAATACATCGTGTAGCATATTTCAAAAATGGAAAATAGTGTCCTGTGGCTGAACTACTCAACCGATTCTGTTGAAATTTGGTAGGTGGACTTGGAACGTGTGTAGGTAGGTATGTCCAGTTAAAAAAATATCGTATTATCCTATCCACCTTGTATATATAAATATAACAACATAAGTAACATTCATCCATAGTCAAGGTGTCAGAAACGAATCAACTGCCTGTGATGAAAGTAAATTATTAAGTGTATTTCGTATTGTATTTATAACTAGAAAATTCATGCGGTTTCATCCGCATAAGTCCCGATTCTGTGGGAATATTGAGATCAAAAGGGAAACCTATATTACTCGTTGATAATGCAGCTTTCCATTGGTGAAAAATTTTTTCAAACTGGTCCAGTAATTTCGGAGATTACCCCCAATATACATACATACAAAAATACACGTTACCAACGTTACCTATTTACAATATTGGTTCTGATGATGAGTAGTTTTTATTGATACGATATATATAGATAATTAAATGTTAAATAGCGTCTCAGAAAATGACCATATTTCGAAGATGGTAAGGTCTCGCGACCAAGACCATTGTAACATGGTTGAAACCTCGAGGTAAGAAAATAAATAATACGCGATAAAAATGTAATTATGGTAAGTTTATTATCAAATATAAATAAATACATAAATATTACACGATATTACACACAGCGCAATTTTGGGGCAAATAGCCCCAAAGTAAGCACTAAGCTTGTACTATGGGTACTAGACAACGGATATACCAGATCTTTTTTGAAAAAAAAACCAAGACCAGAAACAAATATTTATTTTTCAGCATAAATACTTGTACCCGGGAATCGAACCTGCAACCTTTTACATTACAGTCGAGCATTCGCCCGTTGTGCTACAGAGGCCGTATTGACGGCCTATTCATTCTATCCAATCTATTGAGAATCGACGCTAACATTCTAAGCTTTACTGAAAAAAAAACCATGTTTATTTGCTGTCTCTACTTAAAGTCAACATCGACACCTGTTAACTCAACAAATATGGTCGGGAACTGATAGAAAATTCAATCAAAGCTGACATTTCGAGCGATGCAAGCTTCATGCTATTTCATTTTCACATTAAATGTCATTTTATAATTGGTCAGTAAACGAAACGATTACGCGGTAGCTGCCGTCATTCGACGAAAGCTTATTATACAACGGGTTTCGAGGTCTAACAAACCGCTTTGGTTCTACGACTTTTGGGAATGCGTTTTTTTTTTAAGTTTGCCGTAGTTTTACTGAAAAGTAACAGCGCTTTATTGTAGTGGGCTAAACTAAATAAAAGGACACCTTAAGATCAATGACGTGAAAATCAGCTGTTTCTTAAAGTTTGAGCTTTAAGAGATAGCTTTCCAATTTCCAAAAGTTCTCGCGGACTTTTGGAATTTCCCCGCGGTTACCCAGATAATAAGTACCCCATGTGTAAAAAGGTGCTTATTATACTTTGTATCAGTTGCCTATACGTTATTCTAGGTTTCCATATATCTACATACCGAGTTTCATTGAAATCGGTTTAGCGGTTTTTACGTGAAGGAGCAACAAACACACCGAACGAAGTGCTACGGCTACGAGAGTGCTACGTTTACAAATTGCTACGGCTACGAGACTGCTACAGCTACATGATTGCTACGAAACAGTGATACGTTTTTTTTTATATAATTTTCGAATGGACATCGTGCGAATGTTCCATAATTAAAGTAACCATTCACACTTTTCCGACAAGTTCCGTTACGTTTTTACTGGCTTAGGTACTTTAAGATTTGAAACAAAACTCCTATTTTACATCTCAGCCTACCCGTGAGCAACCGAAACTGACGTTGGACGTATCAAAAATGCTTAACATAATATAAGCAACGCGATATAAACCGAAAAAAAATAGTTTTATTTCAAATTAAAATCACAAAACCAAAAAAAAACTACTTTATGATTTCCAGTGACTTCGCAACTGTGTTACCTACTAACTGACTTAAGCACCGTGTGAACAAGCCGTAATACTAAAATGAAACCCCAAACACACAATGCCAGTCGCGACTGCATTACCTTCCCAAAATTAATGAAACTGCTCCGAATTAAACATTCAGACGTAATACGCAGTTACTGGCTTAAATAGCGGGAACCAAATCTAGACGATCTCTAATTTAATTAATAGGTTTATCTGTTTTGAGGGATTAGTGATATTGTGATACGTAATTGTTTTGTCTAATTAGGTATTTGGTAGTTTAGATTAGATAGGGATTTGTGTGTTTACTGACTAGCTTTGCTCTGCGGGTTTTTTTATTTAACTACGGCGAATCTAAAAAAAGGGTAATGTTTATGGCAGTCTATATGTATGTATGTTCCACTATAGCGCCTAAACTGTTGAACCGATTTTAATAAATGAAGTGTCAATAGATTTGTAAAAATAGCCTGAGTACTTGAAGTTTAACTTTTTTACAAAATTATAGAGGGCTAACGCAGCGTCCTACGTGGGCGATCGAATGCGAACGCGATCCGATCCGGTGCGGTGCGGAAACAAGGAACAGTCGAGAATCGCACCGCTTCGCACTTTACGTGCATTTGGTCACGTAGGACACTTCAATAGCTATCGACTGTTCCTTGTTTCCGCACCGCACCGGATCGGATCGCTTCGCAATCGCGTTCGCATCCAATCGTCCACGTAGTACGCTGCGTAAGATTTGGTAGTGTTAATCTGAAGCGCTCGAATAACTTTACAAATAGTGACGTCGGCTCTCCTACCCGGCCATGAGCCAAACTAGAAATGTTTTTCAAACACATAATGGTAGGTATTACACATGTAGGTATTATTTCTTACATTTAATTTTTATTATCGAGGCATATCGACTAGATATATTTATCAAGGAAAAATACATTTTAAAAATACGTGTCGCAAGTGAAGATGTAGGTACTTTTCTTAGAAATCATATCTACAAAATGCATTATTATAATGTATTTGAGTGTTTTTGTATATGCCAACTAGATGGGCGCATTGCTTGCGATATCTTTGCAAAAGGAATAAAGAATCTGTATGAAAAGAAGCTATTTCTCAGCGTCTCAACTGAAACCTCTCTATCAATCGCGAAGGCTTTGATAAGTGTATTGATGAAACCGACTTTAAGCTTTCAATATTTTTCAAAATATTTTATCAAAGGGTTCTGGCAGACTAGACTAATTATGGATTTTTCTTCGGTTGTCGCGATACTGCTATGTTGTCTATACCCGTACCCGTGGACAGTTTTTAAACGTTTTTATTATTTAAGAACGATGTTAAGTTACATGAACGTTTAGAAATGTCAAGATTTTACTGTGGTTTTGGAACGCGCCCTCTGATGAGAAGAAACCACAAGAAACTCATGGGGTTAGGCGATACAAAATGCTCAAAAACATTAAAAGTTAATTAAAAGAAAAATTTTATTAATTTCAAATTACCTACTTATATTTTATGTGTAATGTTGGAATATAATAGCACATGTTACAACCAAAGATTCAATAAATGGTAGTACCAAAGTTTTATTAAAACCACCTGATGATATACGAGTAAACAATTTCTGTGAAAATATGGACATTGTTTAAAAATCCCTTTTTAAAAGATTCAAAAATTTTTTTTGGATGCATGTTTGTTTATGGACAAAACTGCAATTATTTTTGTATCGTAAAAGGCGACTAAGGGATCTAGGGATAGACAAGAGAGCCTGGAATTCTCCCCGCGCGGTGGCGGAAAAATTACTTGGTCCTAAGAAAGGTTTGTCAGACGGCTAGCCGTAAATATATTGACAAATATATTTGCAGTGGGTATGGTCAATTACAATAACCAACTTTGTTTAAGTAGACCCCTGTCTGTCGAGAGAAAAAGCAACCGAGGAACGACTTATTTTTGTAAAGACATTCAATGATTGAACGATGAAAAGTCTGTGTTCTGAGACGTGCCTAAACTTAGCGTCAATAAATACAATTTCCAGACTTTGCGGCTGAAAATTTTGAAATAGTTTCGTTAGTTTTTAGTTTGATTGAATTCGGTATTTGAAGTAGTTAAAGTTTTATGGAATTTAGGCGGTGGTTTACGGTTATTAATGTGGTTAGTTTGTAACTGAAAATTATACGTTTCATTTTGTAATGAATGAATTTCGAATTTGTTCTTTCTTTTAGTTACTCTAATTGTGTTTTTATAAGGTTTTTTACTTATAAAAATACATAATAATAATAAAAGTAGTTGGCAACTATTGCTCTTGAAAAGGGCTATGGTTTAAATATTTCCGAAAGTTAAATAACGTTACTTAAGTTAAATAATGGGTAACATTATTTTAAGTGTATACATTTCAACAAACACCCCCAAAATGCATAGAAAAATCTAAAAAAATATATGCTAAGGCCTCGCTGGCCTATCCTTTCCGAGAAAACGATGATGTCACGAGAGGACGGGAAAATTCGAAGGGTAAACGGGAACACCCTTGACTAAGTCACACCACTCACATACCGATAGTCATTTATTGAGTATTTTGGCCTTTATATCCCCTGACTATTAGAAAAACTCGGGCTCGTTAGATTAAGTGGTTAATACGGTTGATAAATTACATGCTTATTAATTCAAAATACCTAAGTTTGGCCGTTTGTGCGAGAGAGATTCACAAACTTGGGATTATTACGTTAAAAGGTGCGTATGAATACGGGATTCTAAATGAATACGGCAATATTATCAAACAGAATATCGAAATAAAAAGTAGCGTATGTGTTAATCCAGATCTACAACTATCTGCATATTAAGTTAAATCGCAATCGGTTCAAGAGTTTTTACGTCAAGGTATAACAAATACACTCGTTAACTTACTTGTTAACTTTGACACACACTGTTTCATTTCTGATTAGTAAATGAAAAAGTCTGTTTTACACCCCTACCCCCTAGGAATTTGTTATTTTACAGTTTCACTACATTTTTTTCATACCAGGTATTCTGAATGTTAATACTTACTTGTAATAGCCAGTAACACCGTCTATGAAACGTCGGCAGAATGGCAGAGTGGACGTAGCATCCGTAAATGCACTGTGGACAAAAAAACCAAGGGTCAATATTTTGATGAAACTTATTTGTAACACGTCTAGTATTTAAATATTAAACTGAAACATTGTTTTACGGAATTTGGTATGTGCTAAAATATTGTCAATATTACTTTTAGTGAATATTGTTTTAAATTTTATCGTAGTTACCTATGCTGGAGTGGGCCGATTTAATACCCTCTCCTCCAAGTTCTACCCTCTATCCGTAACAAAACCCAATTGTAACTTTAATATCTACGAATATATCCAGAAGTTCTGTGTTGGTTTTATTATTTTGGTATGGACCAAAATGCTTCTTTTTGTCATTTTCGTATAGTGGTGTAGCTCACTTGGTGTTAGAGTATTCAGAACGCACTAAGACCTCTAACTTGACCCAACGACTGCTTTCAGAGATAACAACCGGGACCAACTACTTAACGTGCCTTCCGAAGCATGGAGGAGCTGGAGAAAATGATTTTTTCCAACACAAAATACCGATCACTCATCCAAGTAATGACCGCGCCAAGCGTTGCATAACCCACACGGCCGTTTAAGATCAGCAAGTACAGCTAGGCTAATGAGCTCCTGCAATAAATCCTACTACACGCATATGGCTCTTTTGAAACGAATTCGAACCTATAGATCTCTAAAACATTTCTAGCTCTCTACTACGTACAAATGCAATTATGGCCAGTTACCATCGAGTCGAAGAGGACCCAAAAGTCCGGTCCAGCTGAGAGATATCGTAAAACAAGGCTAACCAAGCCGAGCCTGGCATTGGCACCTGACTTAACTTCGTTTACAACGAAAAGCCTCTATTTTGTATGGACCAAGGTAGAGGTAGAAGCGATTTGACCAACTATGATCTAAGTTGTGTTTTAACTAATATTAAAATGTTTATTGCCAAATAACAACGGTCCTCAATCGGATTTGACGCCCGGCGCAGTACCAATCGTGCCATTTGAGCTAATTATAATTACAATTGAAGCATAGGGGTTTCTTGATGAAAGGCTTCAGCCCTGGCTTGTTACCACCCACCGGCCTAAGTCTTAGAGTCAAGCGGATTCGGGTGTGATCATCAGGTGAGATAGTGACATATAAAATTAAAAGTCCTGGCTGATTAATTGACTGAACTATATTTCAACCCAGTGCCCAAATCGCTGGTCCTAGAGATATGAAATTTGGAGAGTGTGTTCGTTGTCGTATGTATATCAACTATCCACCAAAAAAGTTTTCCTCGAAATTCCAACGGGATCGGTACTTTCGCGGATGAAACCGCGGAAAGCTGCAAGTCGTTTGTAAAAAAACGGCGGTGATGTTGACTTCTGTCTTAGAATTCATCGCCTCAGCTTACACCTCAGACGGGTGGCAAGTACTCAATGTTCGCAGTTGTGCCGAATGTATTATTCAGCGAGTCTGTACGTGGGTAGTCAGCGCGATCTATTGCCATCGGCGCCACGAGGCTGCTCCGGTGGTGCCTTCCACCCGGTGGTGGAGCTAACGAAGCACTCCAAAAATTGAGACGAGAATAAAAATTGAAAATTTTATTGATAAGATCATATTTTCTTAGATTTTGGCGGTCAAACATTAATCTGTGTTGGTTTTGTCATTCTTGTTTCTAAAAATTGGAGGGGGAGGGGGGCTATTTGACACGTGACTCGACACACAAAAAGGACCTCTAACCTCTTTTTCACTCCCTTACATTATCCGGTTTCAGTGATTTTTTTGTGTGGATCTCACATTTCAAACTTAATTAAGTAAGGCCTAATTGACACCTTGTTGGGCTTGAAAAAGGTAGGCTTGAGACGAAATGGTAAAGTATAGTATTGGGTACACCAAGACTTACAAAATCCTATAACTAGCTGGAAAAAAAACAATAAACATCAAGGTATGAGAATTCCCAAAATAGAAAAGTTCAGGGAAATTAAAATTCAGATTTTAAATTAATTTTACTTATTTAATTAGTTTGTTCTCGAACTCACCCTTAAGCGAGAGCTTTCAATGTTTCAATCAAAGCTTTCGGAACCTTCAATTAAGGCTTAAAAAATATATGGGGTTTAATAATTAAGTATTTGCCTATAACCTTCAATGTAATTGAATCTAAGAATTTACCTCCAATCAAATATCCGGGCCTGAGCGAAACGAATGGACACTGAAATCTAAATCGGGTGCCCATATTGCCGAATCGTATTTTTGCGAGAACATTTCGCCCAATAACCGCGTGTGTAGTCGCCTTTTTCGAGGGGGATATCCGTCTTCGGGTGTGGTTTAAGTAACGAGATACTGGCGAGGATACAAGAAAATAAAATACCCACCCAAATGCGTAATAACTGTAAAATAAACTAAACGTAAAAAAAAAACAAGTCCAAATATTACCAGACACTACTAAAAACCTGTTTTTACTTTTTTTCTTCGGATTTAATTGGATTTATTTACAGTTATCATGTTCATACTATTCGCGTACACGTTGCGTCATTATTAGCATGCCAATTTACGCACACAGTAACAACGTGAACGTGAATCCGCTCACACAACCAAGACTGAGACACAGTCATGAGATCTGCTGTATCAGAAAAAGCTATCGTTTAAAATCGCTTGAGCTTATTATTTACGTCCGTTCTCAATATCCGTAGAAGAACTGCCTCGTGAGTGAATTAGACTTTTACGACTCCAACGAACCGAACGAGTGTCCAAAATAATAATGACGTAACTGCACTTACGTATCTGAATTATTGTCTATAGGGCCAATTGGCCACGTAAGCCATAAGTTTGTTGGGATATATACCTAACAACTAGTTTCGCCACACGGTTTTATTCAGATCCTGCTAAAATGTGTTTCGGGGACGGTTTTATAAGCCGAAAGGAGTTCTAAATGTTTTTTTGACTTTTTTTCGGTTTCGGATATGAATTTGAACTTATTTATCGATCTATTGTTATATTTTTTTTAATGGTTATAGATACCTTATTTTTTGTTGGTTATACAAAGACGTACTACTTTAGACTTATTTACCGTCTCCAAAACACATTGTACATATTTGTGGAGATACAAGTAGATACATATTTAAGTAGATGCATATGTTCCGACAATATTATAACCAGAATAAAATAACAGAAAAATTTAAAGTCTGAAAAAGAAAATAAATAGAACAAAAAGTTAAAAATCACTTGAAGAATTTCAATAAGAAAACGCATTCGATTCCACTTTGAAACTGAAAATGAAAAACTTATTTCAACTTTATCCCTGTTTATTCAATTCTTTGCTATTGAGAAAAAGTTATCAATTTGAACACAGATTAATTTGTTATTGCGTGATAGATCGATTTATTTTAACCAACTGTAAAAAAGGAGAATATGAATTTGAAAGTTTATGTTATGAAATACTTATCTCCCGATTTGAACACCAATTTTAATTTGTTATCGATAGATCCAAGTGTTGTTTGAAATCATTAATCGTAAAAAGTTTAAAGTTCATTAGCCATTTCGGCCATTGCTTGTCGCCACTTTTGAGTCTAAGTTAATTCTCCAATTTATTCCGATACGTAGATCGGAGCACCCATGAATAAAAGGTAAAGTCGTTCCAGCTCAAATCATTGGACATACAAATAGTATGATTCATGTAATGTGTTAAGAAAATCATATATGGAAAATCCGGCTTATTCCCATTCGGGCCATTTTTTTTCCTATTCGGGCCTCCTGCATGATCGGAATTTATTAACACAAGCAAATCCACAGGAAATAGCTAGTATAATGTTACTTATAATGGTAGCCCGTTTATTTATCCCACTCTAGGGCAAGGGGAGGCCCTGGCCTTTTAGAGACGTTATGCAGTAAGATACCACAGAACTCTACTCCGGGCGAATGTTACCCGGAGTAGGGTTCTTAGATCGTGGTTTCCTGGGACATTTCGGTTTCTGAGCAATATTTTCGTTTACATTGAGAGCTATATTTTTTCTCTCGCTCCTAATTTTTCCTTAAGAGGACAGTCTACCTACTCTTTCTCCATATAAACGTAGTCGTTTGTTTACTCCCTGAATAACGACATTAGAGGAAATATGTTTGCCATAGGTCCTATATCAGCCATTACCATGCCCCTACGTTTTGTTTTCTAATAAAATTAGAAAAAAAAATGAAAAAAATCAAAACGTAGGGTCATAGCTGCATAGTCATAGTTAAAGGACCTATGTCATAAACATATTTTTTCAAATATCTTTATCCAGGGAGAAACGTTTCTAAAGTTTGTATGGAGAAAATAGTAGGTAGACAGTCCCCTTAAAGAAAAAGACACTGATGCAGATTTTTTACACGACCACCAGAATTAAAAGTCGGAGTATCTGCCACTAGACCAACGCCGCTTTAGCGACTTTATGATAGCTTGAAAACATGTTGAATTCCCTAATATCTTCAACAAACTAGCAAATTCACTTAACTCCGTTTAAACCGCTCGATTTAGTTTCCACCAGCCCATTACGGTTAATCAGTGTGTTCAAATTTTTAACCTGTTCCTACGTGCTGGTTTAACGCTAACAAAACGTGACCTTAAGTACTCCGTCCTAAGGTCTTATATCGCTTAGCAAAATTAAGTCGGCGCTCACTTAGGCTGGGTTTCTATAATAAATTACTATTCGGTTTAGATACGAATACCTACTAGGTAGAGACATAAGTATATTTTACTAGTAGTTCTGCAAACAGAAGACCTCGCGAGAAAAAAAATTGCCCATTAAAATCGTCACACTGTAGTAATTAGGCAGTAAAACGCCACTGGAACCTACTCCAGATTGGCGTATGTTCTATGCCTTTGGACCCTGGTTAAGTTATAGGACAAACTTACTATATCTTTCGTAAAGTTTGACAAGTTCTTTTTACAGCATTTAGCAACGTTTGCACCAGTTTTGATTATCGTCTCGTCGAAAGTACTTTGTCTACTGCCCGTAACCGAAACGAATCGTTTGTTTTAATGTAGAAACCCAGCCTAAACTATTTCACCTCTATCTCCACGTAACAAGATTGAAAATTAGCGAGTTTTCTTAAAGAATAAGTTAGTTTCAATTTAAGACTTTAAGTTCTGAACATTAAGATAGCAATTCGCTTGCCATTTTCCACTAGAAAAGACTGGAACGAAGCCAGGGTTAACTATTATTGCGATCAAAACAAATGTTTTGAGGCGATTCGCTCTAAATACTAAGTGTGAGTGAATTTAGTTTCTTTTGGTTTCTATCTCTATTTAGGAAGAATTTCAATTTAACGTAATGTTGTAAGTACCGGATTCCCACCCAATTCTGCTCATCTGAGCAATGTCCCGGTCGCATTCCTCTCTGGAGCCCGGGGTCCGCTAAAACCCTATTTTTTTGCCGCCGGCATAGGAGGTAATTCATCATAGACCGTACTTACAGGTAATAATAAGATTCTTACGGACTGCCGCCTGCCTGAAACCAAGCCTCGTTGAAACCAGGCCAGCCTAGGCTACTAAGGAAACTGGATAAAACTCTGTTAGTTTCCTTAGTAGCATTTTACGACACCCACATGAAAAGATGGGGTAGCCCAATTCTAGGCCGGAGCTACATGGCACCTGCCCGCCCAATCGTACCAAAAAGATTCAGGGCGGACTTGCATCAGGCTCATAAAGTAAACTCAAACTCTCTTATCAACAAACGTGGAGTAAGGTTGGGGCAATTTTACCACTTTTTGTTTCTGTCTGTCAACTTTGAAAGTTCTTGTCAAGAAGACAAAGCGTTTTCTCACTACTCCGGCCTTAGATCTCTCGAGCACTAGGCACCCTGGCTGCGGCAGCCAGTAAAACATATGACGTTGTATGGGAGTCCGCGCACTAGGCAGTCGACAAATCCCAGCTAAATTCTAGCTGCCGCAGCCTGGCTGCCGCAACCAAGTTGCCTAGTGCGCGGGGTGCCTTACTCCACGTTTATTAATAAGACTAACAGAAGGTATTTAGAATCTTAACTATTTCAAACTATTACAAACTTTCACTTTTATAATGTTAAGTCGAATTCACATTTATTATATACCTAAGTAGGATTAGAATAAGTAGTACAAAACTAAAGTTATCTGCCTAATATAATCTTTTTTACGATTATGAAAATCTACTTTGTAGGCTAATATCGACGAATTTACGTGGAAATAACAGCCACGAATGTGAACATAAAACTGCAATAACTTTTCCTTGAATAACTTTTATACAAAACGTAAGTATTATTCCTTCACATCAGACAAGAAGCTATGACGATAAAGACGATTGGACTTGTTAGTTTTACTCTCTTTTTAGGGTTCCGTACCCATAGGGTAAAAACGGGACCTTATGACTGAGACTTTGCTGTCTGTCCGTCTATTCGTCTGTCACCAGGGTGTATCTCATGAACCGTAATAGCTAGACAGTTGAAATTTTCACAGGAGATGTATTTTTTTATACATTTTTTTTTTTTTTCAGAGGGCAGATAATCAGATATGTCCAGCTTTGTCGGTCTCGCACCTTAAGTCGTCCGTATTTATACGATACATAAGCCCGTGCAGGGTTTAGCGGAACACGGACCAAGCCTCGTGAATTTGTCGTGAACGATGTGCAAGCTCTCATCGCGTATGGGGGGGATGACCCCCGGTGGCAACCTTACCGGAGTAGACAGACGTGCCATCCTCTGCGGCTGTAACCACAGCCCCCACGAGATCAAGCCTAAAATGTTGGGCGTCGTCCCCTACCCACAACGACTGATAGATGCAGCCTTTCTGGGACGCACGCGCTGGGTTAACCCAACCCCGCGGATCCTTGGTTCTCCCCCCGTACCCAGCTGCCTCGGGTGGTGACAGCCGGGCAAAATTTCTATAATTGACCACGCTCCATGTAAAATATTACTACCCATTCATTAATTAGGCTAAGGATATAATTTTAAGTTATCTAGTTCTGTAACAACATAATCTTGGAAGACCGAGGTACAGGCGGAGTTTACTGAGGCTTTTTGCACATTAAGTGACAGTGTTGCGTGCCTTTACCTGTTGTGTGGGGTGAGGGAGGAGCGCTTAGCGATCAATTTGTAAAAAGGTGATCATTCCTCACAACACAACACAATCCACACACACACACAACACAATCCTTTTAACATATCCTTAATCCCGAGAACTGTTTGTATAATTGAAACTTTTGTAAAGTCGGTTACC
Source organism: Idaea biselata (assembly GCA_958496205.1). Classification (NCBI taxonomy): domain Eukaryota; kingdom Metazoa; phylum Arthropoda; class Insecta; order Lepidoptera; family Geometridae; genus Idaea; species Idaea biselata. Next base: position 12,149,201 of record OY292395.1, read on the forward strand.
CGCGATACAGGTTCAGCTTCGTGCGGGAAGCCCATGTTACTTTTATTGCGTTAAGTATTTTTTGGCAATTTAAATAATTCTGTACTAATACTATGGGTACTAAACAATATTGGTACCCATAGTACAAGCCTAGTTGCTAAGTTGAGAACTACATGGCGATATGTGCAATGTCCTGCAATATTTATTTTTAATTTACATGGATAAATAAATGATTTGTTAGCACAACAAATAATTAAAATTAATATAAATCAAAACGATGACAAAAACACACAGCGTAAATCAATAAAATAAATCAGGCACTCAATTTAGAAATCGAAATATTAACAACGCATCGGACGTGGTTTAGAGTTTTCAAAGAAACCCATAAAAATTTCAACCTCACTCGAAATTACGGCAAAATAAAACAGTTTTACGTTGAAATAACAAATTTACCACATTTCTGAAATAAAACTCAATAAAATTACTTACTTTCTTTAGTGTAACTTTAAGCTATAACCGTAAAAAGATTCATTGCGATTTTATCTCAAACACCGAAAATATCAGGAACATAAGAACAACAAAAACAGCCGAATACAGAACCTCCTTCTTTTTTGAAGACAGTCAAAACTGGTACCTACTAGAGAAACCGTAAAGGAGTGTAATGAGTTTTGCAAATAGCATTACATTAGCTAACTTACTCGAGAAAGGTGAAAGTTGGTACTATACAGTTTAACGACTTAATTAGGAATGCATACCCAAACTATATTATAATATATAATGAACAGGCTTTCAGACTTTAACAATGTCTAGAATGATAGTACTAATATTGTTATTATTATATGAAATACTGTTTGCCACACTTATTATTATAATGCTCAGAATTAAAGCACTATGGCACAATATTTGTTTCTGAGCATTATTGTGCCATGAGTGTTTTGGTTTTGAATCGTTTTAATAAAATTGTAATTGTAGATTAATTATTTCTAATTCTTATGTACCTGGTATATTTCTATTTCTTATGATTTTTTTCGTTTGTTTTGAACTCTTGCAGAGTTTAAATTGTCACTATATTGCAAACGTTTCAACCGGGTCTACCTAATGCCTGAGGTTTTTAATCCCGAATCAATTTTAGGATATAGGTACAAACAAATTTCATTTACTTAACCTTTTTGGAACGCATACATGTTTAAATTCGTATCTTCAGCAAACGTTTCTATCGCCATCAGTTTATAAGTTTTTGCGTTAAGACGTAAAACATATATATATATATATACATATATATACATTAAAATGGGTTTAGTGAAGCCAATATTATTAATGGTCTTTAAAAAAGCACTTCTTGACGGTTACGGCTATTGAAAATTGCAAAGAAACAGATCGAATACAAAACATGTAGCCTCGGTGTAAAATAAGGCTACCCCATCTCAACCCTTCGGTGTCGTAAAAAGCGACTTAGGGATCTGGGGGAGACTAGCGAACCTCGAGTTCTCCCAACGCGGTGGAGGGTAAACTGCTTGGTCTCAAGGAGGGTTGTGGTCAAGCAGATCTATCTGGGTCTATAAGTATGATCAATGAAGACTTACCTAGTGACCCTAAATAAGTTGAGGTTTTAGCGGACTCCAGCCTCTCGACAGGGATGCAATTGAGAAGGCTCAGGTGGGAGAGAGAGATCGCAATAGAAACAAAAGAATTAATGTATCTTGATTTGAATTGAAAGATTCAATAACGTAGTCGGATACAAGAGTCGCAATACATTGTAACTACGTTAACGATAAAGTTAATCATTTGCACAAACCACTGGAGAGTGATTCATAAACTCCATAAATGAAATCCATAATTTGCACCTAGGGTGAGAACTTGTGTGGTGTACCTAATGATGAGCAAGATGCGACAGAGACGCTTAACGTAAGTTCGAGCCTCGCCGCGAGTGTATTTTTAAAGATGTATTTTTCACTGAAAGATTTTTCTAATATAGATTTTATTGTTTGCAAAAAGATTTTACAACCGTTTCTGCACCCTGCTTCAACCCACCAACTTGCGCCCTAGTAATTAACACATCAGCTCTCTAACATAACTCGTCCGAAGGTCGCGCCCGCTCGTCACTCCGACCGCACCTGGCATCATTCCAACGGACTTACAGCCACAAAACACAAGGTGGCGTGTCGCGATATCCCCGCTACAATAACTAATCGGGAATAGAGTTCAACTATTAACAATGAACCGAAATACTAGTAAGATGTAATTATAATTTACCTAATTATAATTTTAACTAAGTTGACTAATTTCTAATTAACTAAAACGTAGTGTCGGGACTAAAAACTAAATATTATTCTTTTACAGAGTAGTTATGGAGTTCCGAAAAGTAATGCCTAATACAATCAATTAAGTATAATAAACACTTTTTTAATATTGAAATTTATTTTAATTTCATTTTATATTGTAAATTAAAATTTATAATTTAATGTAATTATTTAACGAACGGCGCCCGCGCCGGTTTAGTAAAGTTGTGTGCGATCCAAGGCACGGAGGAACTGGGGAATGATATTTTTTTTGCACATGTATTAAAATGTTGAATTTCTAAAATGTAAAATTATCAAAGATTTATCAAATACAAAAGGAATTAAACAAAGAGAAAAGCTTAAAACTAAAAGAAATTAAATAAATAAAAACAAAACAATAACGAAAAATAACAAAATAGATAGACTAAGGAAACGGGCAAAAATAAACAAACAAAATCACACACAAAAAAGACGATTACCCACCCGACCCATCCCCATTGCTGGGGAGCAAACACTCGGCGTTACCCTTCTGAATGTATTCTGTGGGTTTTTCTTGTATTTTCCAATAAAGTACCCGTGTCAAAGAGTTGAATTTCCCAAAATGTTTAATTTCAAATTGTTCAACTTCCATAATATCAATGGTCCCACTTCTCGACAATTAGGAATGTCCTTCTTCAATTAAGGCCAAATTGAAGGGCTGGACTACTTAATCCTCCCTCCGACAACGATTCTGATTGATGAATAAACAAACGAAACTGTATCAATTAAACGGGACCGATATCACTAATTGGTACCGATACAATAACACAGGTTCTATACCACTCGGCACTCGTTTCCAGAACAAGCTAGTGGAGTGTCGACATTTCTATTTTACCTATTGTTTTCAATTAATTTATAATTGTTTTGTATAATACCTAATAAATCGAATATTCAAAATAATTGAATAAAACTCTAAATAATAAAACTCAATTCAAGTATAATAGCAGTTTCCCGCGGTTTCGTCCCGATCCCGAGAGAAGGGTATCTACATAGGGATAAAAAGTATCATATGTATTAATCTAGATCGCCAGCTGTTCATCGCAATCGGTTTAGTAGTTTTTGCGTGATTTAAATCCAAACAAACAAACATCTAAACTTTTGAATATTAAATATTTATGTGATAATTAGTGTTTTTGTAAAAAAAAATGTGAATTACTGTGAACCTGTGAATTTACTTTTATAAAAGTTTATTACTTAGATAGAATTTAATTGTAAGTTTTGTGCTTTCGTATTTTGTTTATTTTGTAAAAATCTAAATTTAAGATATATTTTTTACTTTATTTTTATGGCGTTGGCCAGACTTAATTTAGTTTGTAGTAATAAAATAAATGAATGTACAAAACAATATTTTAGAAATAACAAAAAGCACCCTCTACGTTACAATATATTTGAATTTTGATTTATTACGGTTTCTGTGACGGGTCCGGCGAACCTCCGACTGCGACGCAAAAGGTTGCAGGTTCGATTCGGTATTTGTGTTGTACCCCAAATATTTGGGTCTCTGTGTGTTTACTACATGCGGCTTAAATCGAACTGCAACCGACATTCGCCCAACATACTACAGACATCGTGCAAAGTAGTAGTATTCAATTAAAACTCACAATAGTTTGGCAAAAATAGAAAAATCTAGAAAGCAATCAGCCTAAAGTACTACCTACTTGACTAAAATTGGTCTAATTCGTTCGTTCCCTTCGACCACAAAGCTTTCTTTAATTTCGTTCATCGCTCAACCTGTCTGCCAGTTTTCTCAGCTTTTGTAATAATTATCTTCTTTTTACCCTTATTGTAGTTACAAATTGAAGTTTTGTAATCTTGTAAATTCGTTTGCTGCTTCGAGGAAAGTAATTTCTGGTTGTATTTTTCTAGTTGAACATCTATATACTTAGTTGGAATATTTTCTGGTGGGAAATCTATATAGTTGACATAGTTACATTTTATTTACCATATCGTGTTTTCTCGCGACCAAGACCATTTTAACATGGCTGAAACGTCGAGGTTAGAGAAATAAAAAGTAAAAATCACGCAATTAAGACCCAGGAAAATAATAAATTAATTGTAACCCCACTCTTTTTTACTGCGTTAAATAATTATACCTATTGTATTAAAATCTAGAAAAGTCTACACCTGGACAACATACCATCATAGAATTTATCTAACAGTTTATAATAAAGCTTAATTCTACTCACTTCAGTTCCCTGGACTTTCAGCTTCATGTGATCTTCCCTGGTGGTCTTCCCGTCCTTCCTTTTCTTCCAGCAGTATCCATCTCGTCTGTATCGAACCTTTTTCCGACTGTACAGAAGCATCGAACCGCTCTTTGGCCTGAAACCAAATAATTTTGATTTAAAAAAACTTTACACTTTCAGTATTTTGTGTCAGTTCGCTTTTTACGCAGTCGGATAATTTATTTTTAATGCGTTTTTTATGAGTTGCCAGAAATTATATAGGTGGCGACGCATGGAGAAAATGGGGGAAGCCTTTTTTAGCAGTGAGCCTTTTTCACAGCAAGCTAATTTATTTTTTTGGCTTTTTCATAATCTTCTGCTTTTCTCATAGCGCTAGAGTTTTCAGGTCGCCTCAAGGCCGACTTGACCTAACGACTGCTATTAGAGATAACAACCGGGACCAAACTGTAGCACGCGTTAATGATTTTTTAACATACACATTATCGGCCACCCATCCAAGCGATGACCGAGCCAAGCGTTGCTTAACCCGCGCAACTATATTCATAATCGGCGGCTCAGAATAATAGACAGTTTATAACCGATTTGTTGCATACGTAACTAACGACGAAATCCACCGCAAGACTATATTAAAAGCTCACGAACTTTGCACCAAAAAAAAAAATCAACCATTAACAAACTAAAATACAAAAAGTCCTTTCGAGAAACTAAAAGGGACTGAAACGATAATTTACTAGCCTTAGGACAAACAAACAAAACCTGCCTAGTTTTAGATTTATTACCTTTGCGCCGGGTCTAGCCAACGTTTCTAATTTCTCCCTAGCGAGTGGAGGTGTTGCCTCGATCTAGATACTAAGCGAACTCGAGACTTTTAGTCCTAAATAAGTTAGAAATTTGTAACTAATTGTTGTTTGTTGTAAAAACTTCCATCAAGCACGCGGCATGCGTAATAAATGCAATAGGTTGTTGTTTAGTTAGAAAAGGCAGACTTCTTTCAACAACCTTAGAAACGATTGATCTTCGAATAGTAGTTTCTTTGTAGAAATGACAGATCTCTTTATAAATCCATGTTTGGCACTGGTCTACATTTTCACAGAACTGAATTGATTAAAATGCCACCGAAACAGGCATTTTAACTAGGTTTCGTAAAAATAAAAATTCAGCAACACATTGCCTCATCGCGTTTCTGCCAAAAACCTCCTACACTTACATTTATTTCTATTGACAGAAAGAAGGAGACTGAAAAAACCCAACCTGTCTTGGTTTGAGTTTTGTTTGTGAGATGATGACGGATAAGACAATCACAACTTTATAGGTCGAAGGCCACATGCCATATATCTGTTTACATCTCAGATTCAGCCGGTTACATTCAGAGAGAATTTTACATTTTACGTACTAGCATTTTTAAAGCTCTTGGTGGGTTCACCTTTCAATACTACTCTCAAAATTCCTTAGAGATCAGACAATCAGTGCAAAGCTTTCTGGTAATAGATCTTCGGTTTGGTGAAACTGTGCGCACCGGAATACTAAAGTTTTATACGTCCAGTATAACGAGCCTGCCCTGGAACGTACCTATATATGAAACTGGATCATACAATTAAGGCCCTAATATTTAATATCACTATGATTTCACGGTATTATTACCACCAACTCAGCTTATAATAGAGGAAGAGAGGACAAAAATTCTGTGCTTTGAATATTTTTTTTTAAGTCCAGTAGGTGAAGTGGAACAAAAAGGTGAAGGTTGCAGGTTCAGGTCCTGCAAACTTTTGAAAAGCACTTCTTCAAATAATTAGAACAAGAAGGTATAATATTTGAAATTCAAATCTGCCTGTCTTTTTCTCTGGTACCTATTTATGCATTCACAAACTACTGAACCGCTATTGGATAGATTTTTTTAATGAAAGGTCGTGATAAAATAATATCTAAATTCAACAAGTGGAACCCAAGAAATCGACGTAAGACTGCGGTCGCTCACTCCCTTACTGAGCCAGCCACGAGTTTTCCACTAAATCGAAACTAACACAGGAAAAACCGCTGGTCGCAACTAGTGCAAAATAAATAGGACGTGGATCACGGTGCGTACCTATATTTATTTTACCATACCCATCATTCAACGTTCGGTCTAATCCCGGAATCACGAACAAACATTCCGTTTATCTAAACAACCAAACATTAAAACAACAGCGATAGCAAAATAACCGCTAAAACTGGAAAAAAAGGTTACAAACAACAAACCTTTTCCATTTTACCCCCTCACCCGATGACATTGTTAACCCTCTGACGGATAACTGACGACGTTGTTCAAAACACCGACAAAAAATCTGAACTAACATAGATCGCCAGATTTATTAGTCGGAGGGCAATTTATTAGTAGTGTCAGCAATGAATCGCGCGTGTTTTTGTCGCGAAATAACGCATGGGGATGACGTCACGGAAATATTGCGTGCCGCCAATTTTATTGCGCGAATAAATAAAACTCTGCTTGATCTGGCTTGATGGTTGATGATTTTGTTTTGATAATCTGTATTGATCTTGTATTTGTCTAGTTATTGAAGTGGTTGTCTGGCAACTCTCCCATTTCTTGCTTGCCTTTCCTTGGACAGAAATGACTTACGAATCTGTCTATGCAGACTACCAGATTTGAACAAACAAACACTTTTTATCAATGCAGATTTATGCTTGCTTGAAATGTGTTTTAGTTTGGCAAATAGTGAATTTATGTCGTTATAAAATAATTGTAATTATCAGTTTTACCTGACTAGATGTATGGTAATTCATACCCGACCAATTTTATGACACTCTATGTCCATTTTCCAACATAACAATAACCTTAGTCTAACGGCTGAATACTGAAACGCCACTTAAAATTTGAAGGTCACTTAAATAATTAAGCAGCTTTTAAATTCATTAATATTCTGTTTTTTTTTTAAGTTTATGTTCTGATTCATTGTTACCCCTAAAATTATGATTACTGTTTAAATATTCGGCCGTAATGGCCCTAATAATTAATTGGCCTTATTTTACACTTTTTAATCAATGTAATTACTAAACAAAATTACCACTCACCGACTTATCAAAAACTCTTGGTTTTGAATAAAATTAATGAATGAAAGCCCAAAATAGAACGCCAGTCTTGAAAAAATTATGAACAGACAATGTATTAACTTTAACACAACGTAAAACTTTTGATACTTGGAGCTCGAAGTCTTGTAAACAAAATTATGAATAATAAAGATACGATGGCTAACGTCGGCGAAGCTCCGCGAAACCGAAAAATACTCGTACACATATTAATTAATGTTGGTAAGGACAAAGAAATTAATTTATTACTTGTGGGACAGTTTCTAGGACAGGATAGCGTGGTGCGAGATATGGGCTAGAGCGATTTAAGTTTTAAAAAGATTTTTCACTTTGTAACCCCGACAAAAAAAAAGGTGTGTTTGAAAAGAAGAGTCGAAATACTAGCATAACGCTAACTTAAGGACCGTTTTGCAATAAATTATGTTTATAATGTAATTTTAATCATAGTTTATATAATAATTATTTTTGAATGCGAATTAACAATTATTCAACTCTAAAAAACATACATCTGCACGTACTTATAAACTCTATTTGCCTTAATAATAGACGTAGAGTAAGGTCTGAGTAGTGAGAACATGCTTTGCCTTTTTCCGTGACAAGAACTTTCAAAGTTGACAGACAGAAACAAAAAGTTGGAACATTACTCCACGTTTATTAATTTTATATATGTGGAAGTCGATCGAAAAAATCAGGTGATTACCTACTATCTGTCCATCTGCATGGTTTTTTGAACAAGGTCTTAATTACTTTAAAAGGTTTTCAGCATTAGTTTTTGTAAACGATAGAGGATAGATAGATTAGTGCTTATTAGTGACATAATGTACCTACAAAAAATATAAAACTATTAAAATAAATTTAAAGCTGTGTGGTTTTTTTATAGAAATACATTATTATAAAATATTTTTAGGACCGACTAAAAGTTATTAACTTGCGATTATTTGATGTCACGTCATGTTAAAACTAAAACTTTAATTTTCTCTATGCAGGTATTGTAAATTGTACCACTCCAGCTTATGCCCTGTACCTCAAGCGATTTGGGACAAATTCCAGTGCATTTTAATCTCCTTAAAACAGACAAATAGACGGATTTAGAGGGGGATTCTCCGACGATTTGTCAACGAAAATGCACTGATCTTACAAAAAAGGCATGTGAGAGGTCTCTGAAGCGGTTTTGTGAGGTTTATCTTGCTAAACGATTTGTTTATCACATTAATAGTATAAAACGAAGTCGGTTTTTGCGCTTGTTTGGTGATCACTTTTCCTCCTTGATCACACAACGGGCTACATATATGTAGGTATGCACGCATGTATATCCTTCCAATAGTCATAATAAACGAATCAAGTGAATCATCTTACTATAAGTTATCATTTTTTTTTCCTTTTCAGGTAGGTACTATACGGCATCTTGTTTTAATTTCGCTATTAGTTCTATATTCCCGCTATGCTCAGATTCTAATATTTATAATCCTGACTGATTGGCAAACTTAATGACTCACATAACAACCCAGAGCCCAAACTGCTGGTCCTAGGAACATGATATTTGGAGAGTATGTTCTCTGACATGTGAAGTATTTTTTGGACTTACGTGGGTGAAACCACGAGACGCTGCTAGTACCTAAACAAAAGTGCTGCTATGCTACAAATTTGATTCTAAATCATCACGCCTGAAGTATAGGTACATTAACTCTATGACTAAACTTTTTATAAGCCCCGGTAAATTCCGCCATGGTACCCCATCATTTTCAAGGACATAATTTGAATGGAAAGTAGGTATTACTGTGTTGTATCAAAATATGCAGTAATTCATTCTAACTTTATGAGTTTATGAGACACCTGAAAGGAAATACGGACACAAATAACATTACAATCACAATTCGTGACCGATTATACGAAGTTCAAACTTCGAATAAAATATCTAATACTTAGGTATGTACCTCAGAATAAATAACTGGATTCGTATTTTTATGCTAATAATTTTATTGGTACCTACATCCGTCGCCTCACTATGGAAAACTTAAGGCACGTTACGCAATGAAAACTTACCATACCTACCAGCACCCGTGTAAAGTCTGGCGCGATTTGGTAATGTACATTTATAACACATTTGCTCGTAAAGGGCCTCTTATTTCACCAATTTCAATATCGTAATGTATGTCATTACGTACTTGTGCGTAATCGTAAAGTAAAACGCACGAGTTTCTTTCTAATAAGGTAACACGTACGGTTTATCATGCTCCGTCTAAAACCAACGGTACTTTTTTAAATCTTAAGAAAAAAAAAGCAAAGAAAGCAAATCAAAAAGTTTTTATGTCAGAAAAGTGGTCAATATTTTATGAATAAAATTAACTTTGGGAGATAAAATATAAAAAATAAACATTTAATTCTTTAATTTAATTCATTTTGACAGTAAATTACATCTGTAACAGAAACAAAAAAATATTAATTTACTTTATTAGTAATACTGGCTGTTTTTGTACCGTTGCCTTAAAAAAAAAAAGCACTGATGCCCGCGCATCGCTAATTTGTGAACAAATAAAAATTATTCCGCGCGCTTTTTCTTTTCGCTGTATTGTTTTTATTTGATTTCCTCGCAAATGTGTTATAAAACGTCGTATGACATACGTGCGCTTTGATAATTACAGCCTCTGCTTTCTTGTAGCCCTCGCCTACGGCTCGGGCTAGCAATATCGCCTCGGCTGTAATTTTCAACTTACCGCACTTATATCATAATGTACTATTACATCGGTAGTGCTTCATCTAATCTAATCTATACTAATATTATAAAGAGGTAACGTTGGTAACATGTATGTATGTATGTATGTATATTGGAGGTAATCTCCGAAACTACTGGACCGATTTAAAAAATTCTTTCACCATTAGAAAGCTACATTCACCCTGAGTAACATAGGCTACTTTTGATCCCGATCCCGTGGGAATATCTGCGGTCATCTCAGCGTTCACACCCATCTGTGCCATTTACTATCTCACACAGTCCAATCTTCTTCTCTTAAATCGTCCTTTCATCGCATCATCTAGGTATATTTATACATAATTCAATCCCATCTGCCATCTATGCCTCAATAAACATATGTGCGGTAAAAAGGAACAATTCTCGTTCTCATAAAATGGCAATTATACCGGTGAACCACGCAGAAATACCATAAAACTGAATCCGAACTCATAACGGGAAGACTAATGGTGCTGAAGGTCGAAAACTCAACAAAAATTACCGACATGCAAAACCAATCTGCATATTTTCACAATCGCATGATAAATAGTCGATAATAAATCAAATTTTAACAGTAATTTTAACTGTACTTTTGGGTCGGTGGCGATGAAAATAGGAAATAGGTTTTAAACTAGTCATTTGCGTGATATCCGCAAGTTTTTCGATTTCAAATGCGAATAATTAAACGGGTAGAATTTTCAGGAAGCGGTTTTTAGATACCTATCTATTATTTTGGATACCTACTTACTAATTTACCTAACATTTGAGACCATTTAGATGATGTTAATTCTCAAGTTATTCCACTAAACCAGTCAAAAAATGTCAACGGAGGTTCCTATTTATTGACTTCTAGCCTGTGAAATTTGCAGCAATTTTGCATTATGGCTGATGTTTGGTTTCATTTTTTTACACTTTCTAATGATATAGATTTAGAACTTTTTAGTAGATGTCACAGTGAAATTCTGTAGATTTCATTGACGACGATTAACAGTCGTTAACTAAAAAATCAATAGAATTTCACAGTGCCATCTATAAAAAAGTCCATAATTATAAAACTGAACAGCTAATGGAGTGCTGAAACCTTACTCAGGAGCCAGATACTTATTAAAGTGTAATTGCAGTTAAATACATACACAAAAAGCCACAAATTATGATGTGGCTTCGGTGCGGGAGGCAAATCAGATCGTTTTCAACGCACGTCCATCAGCTGAGGTTTGACAGTGAAACCGCCAGTCTGGCGTGATTTGTGATAATGGCTCCACAAGAGTGACCGCTAACCGACGTTTTTGACACTTATATTCGGTGGCTTAAACCACAGTTTACCCTCTTTAATGGTCAATCGGAACATGTGCGCGGTTTGGTACTTCTAACTCGTCACAAATGGTTACCTACCTCAGTAACAATTTATTGATCCTAGTCGTTGTTATATATTTTTTTCATTGAGAATATGTCTTACAAATACATCATTATTTTGAAACGTCTTAAAATCTCAAAAAACAGAATTCCGTGATTTATTCGGCTTGTTGCCGAACGTGTCAAAAAGATAAAAAATCCATTGTTCATACATACGTTCAAAACAAGTTTAATGTGAAAATATTTTCATACTTCATAATCCATTCGTGTCAAAACGATTTTGGTACGATTAACAAAAAAATATCAACCGTCTAGCTATTACGGTTCATGAGAAACAGCCTGGTGACAGACGGACGGACAGACGGACAGACAGACGGACAGACAGACGGACAGACAGACAGCGAAGTCTCAGTAATAGGGTCCCGTTTTTACCCTTTGGGTACGGGACCCTAAAAAAAGAGAGGTAATATGTGATGAATAATGATTGAATAAAGAAATAATTAAAATAGGAATAATAGTGTGATGATTTGTAGTTTCGGAACGCGCCCCGCCGAGTTAGTAGACTAGATCCTCGCTGTGAGTGAATTTCTGAAGATGTATATTTTTCCTAAAATATTTGTAGTCATATTTAATTTGCATAAATAATAGAATTCTTCAAGATCTTCATTTAAATTAATAGCTGTCAAATTGTCGGTAAAAAATGAAATACTGTCAAAAACCAAAAAGTAAATTAAAATAGAAACATAAGACAGTCAATATTGAAAGAAAATACGATCTACGTCACGATTTTTACAAGGCCATTTCACAACCAAGCTGCGACCTCCAATCCCAAAGAATGGAAAATATTCATTCTAAACTATCATAGCTACGTAAACTTTTTAAATTCACACGATTTGTTAACAAAGTTACAGTTTGTTCTAAATGAACCGATTAAACAAAATCTTAATCGGAAAACTTACAACTAAAATTATAAGAATCCACGTACAGTTTACAGAAAAACTAACAACACCATTTTAACTGAACCAGGAAGATATAAATTAGGTTTAATTTAGAGATATAAATGTTTACCAACTGTACGTACATTCATTTAGACGTTATCGTGATAATAAAGTGTGCATATTAAAGGTTGGAAACTGTTAAAGAGTTATAAATAACTCAATAGAAACTAAAAAGAGTAATGTAGTCGATACACGAACTTACAGCTCAGATTATTGTAGTGTGGTACAAGGTTGATAAATTGCCTAAAATTTAGGCTGATATTATATTAACTTAAATTCGCTACGTTGGCAAAATACGGCGTTATTACAGTCGCAAATAGTGCTTTACGTCCATCTATGGGTACATATATCCATAAAAGCTTGGACCCGCTGTTTTATCCCCGCCTGGAACACCTTGAAGCTACTAAGTGAAGACGCTATAACATATATTTTTAATTCAGTTGTATCATGGTTGTAATTTATCCAGTTAAGTCCCAATCACGTGGGAGATTTCAACAACCGTGGATACCTACACTATTGAAAGAACAATATCCTTCAAACTTCATGTCTAAAGGCCCAGTGGTTTAAACTGGGCGTTGATATTATATAGTTCAGTCAGTCAGTACATTGAAATTTATGTCTAGATTTCACACAAATTGGTCGATTCGTTCCTGTATACTCTTAAGTATACAAACCAAATTGAAAAGAAAACATGTTTTACTATTGAGTGGCATATTTATTAGTTAATATAAACATCGTCCCCCAATTTCACCTGATTTTGTCAGAGTTTTTGAAAATACCTATGCATCCTTGACAGTCCTCCCGTGACAGGATTCGAACCAGTGCCCTTCTCTTATTTCTAGTAGAATGCCTTGAGCAATAAAAATAAGAATTATTTTCGTGTTAAACTAATTAATATTAAGGCAAACAACAAAAAAATGGCACAATCCAAAGTCGACTGACACTATGAACTAGCCTGCAAAGATATTGCAAAGTTAATTGCATTCCACATGCAAGCCCTAGGTTTACGAATAATTCGTAAATATAAAGTTTTATCTACAGCTTTAAATTCTTTGAGGGTTCCGCTCAAAACTAATATTATTGTACGTGCTACTTATTCCACAAATATTATAATGCGAAAGTTTAGATGTTTGTCTGTGTTTCAATCACGCAAAAACTAATAAACCGATTACAATGAACCTTGGTATGCAAATAACTGGAGATCTAGATTGTCAAATAGGCTTTTTATTTCGATATTCCCGCGGGATCCGGATTTATGCCTAAGTCAAACCGCGAGGCGCAGCAAGTTTGTTATAATCGTGAAAATTTGTAAGAATGTGGAGATGTATGTCTGCTTGTTTGTGAATCCTTCACGCTAAAACTACTGAACCGATTTCGTTTAAACTTGTAATGTAGACAGTTGGAGTTTTGGACCAACACAAATGCTGCTTTTTAGGGTTCCGTAGCCAAATGGCAAAAAAACGGAACCCTTATAGATTCGTCATGTCTGTCCGTCTGTCCGTCCGTCCGTTAGTCACAGCTACTTTTTTCCGAAACTATAACCGCTATACTGTTGAAACTTGGTAAGTAGATGTATTCTGTGAACCGCATTAAGATTTTCACACAAAAATAGAAAAAAATAATGCATTTTTGGGGTACCTCATACTAAGAACTGAAACTCAAAATTTTTTTTTCATCAAACCTATACATGTGGGGTATCTATGGATAGGTCTTCAAAAATTATATTGAGGCTTCTAATATCTATATTCTATATTCTAATTTCTAAACTGAATAGTTTGCGCGAGAGACACTTCCAAAGTGGTAAAATGTTGGTCCATGTATCTTCTAAAATAATGGAATAATAAAACTAAAAAAAAGTATATAATGTATATTACTATGCAAACTTCCAACGAAAATTGGTTTGGACTAGATCTAGTAGATAGTTTTTTTTTAAACGTCATAAATCGTAAACCGCAATTTACCTTTCAAAACCAAATCTGTTGTATAGATAATGGTCCGACTCGCACTTGGCCGGTTTTTTATCTTAACTTTCTTGCGGGAACAGGACATACTCAGCCAAAACCGCTGGTTTCAGCTGGTGTTAAAGTATTAAACGACAATACCTAATTTAGTGACTCGGCTTTTATTATAGTGACCAGATAACGAATAGAATACATTATTATATACTATTATTGTAAAGAATACATACATATTACATACACATTCTGGTGATACATATAGAAATATCGAAAACAGGAAAAAAAATATTTAAGCAGAATAAAACAGAATACTTGTTCTATGCTTTCATCCTGCACCAAAGAGATCGTCTATAAAAAGTTCAACAAAAACATACTGAATCTCAGCAAAAAAAACCTACAAAAATCATGAACCCACACGGGAATAAAAGCCGCAAATTGAGAGCAAAATTAAATTCAAAAATAGAACTTTCGATACCCAAATAGTTCCAGCAAAAAGGTTTTCCTAATAGGGTTTTCGTTTTATAGAACTCTAAACAAGTTTAGCTTTAGGTACAACTCGGTCCCGGAAAATAAGTTGATTTGAAAACTTTATTTAAAAAAAAGTGATTATGAACTCTCGAGCGGGTTTGAAAACTAAATTTATTTTTTTAATACACGTTTGTAGTGGAAAATATTTCTAAATAAGTTTTCTTTATTGCTTAACATGTAGTAACTCTAGGTTTTATGTATGTGGTGATAAAAATTCTGTGTAAGTTTTAGGGAAAAAAATAGCTGTTTTTAAATAAACTGTGAAAATTGTGATTTATTTTTGTCAGCTTATTATAATACCAACATGTAGGGTAAATCAGGGGGAGATGGCCATACTAACTTTGATGACATAATGCTGAGAAACCATGATGATTAAGACAACCATTTCATTCATAAACGAAACTTTAATTATATTTCTTCTCAAAACTTAATAACAAGCAGTTTCATAATCAACCAAAAAATAATTATAGGTATTAAAAAAAAAACAGGTTTGGCCATCTCTCCCGGGTGTTCAGTCTCATAGTGTTCAGGGAGAGTTGGCCAGCACTTATTAGCCCTTTTCTTTGCCCATGACCTTGCCCTTTGCCTTAATCATAGATTCATTGAACATTTTTCTTTTATTTTTGCCACAAGTTGAACACATTTCTTAGAATTTTGTGAAATTATCATGTATGTACAGCATACAATTTTTGCACTGTAGTCAATCTTCGCCTATTTATGTCCTATAATAATTATCATCACAATCTATGCAGTTGTGGTGTTTTTACACACAATAGGTGAGCGTTTGACCACTCTCTAACCTGATGGTAAGTGATCATATAGATAACACGAAGAAAGTCGGCTGTGGAACATGATCCTGCCTGACTTCCTTAGTGACAGCACCGGTCACCATATTGGGCATCAGGAAAAAACATCTCAGTTAATAAGTATTCTCGAAATACCACTTAATATTGTATGGCCATCTGTCCCCTAACGAAATTGGCCAACTATCCCGATTGTCTGGGTGAGATTGCCATATCAATTCTAGGAAGAATAATACTAAATACTCCGAATTTCAACCCGAGGGTCGGGTGTTCGAAATCCCAGTCAATGTCTAATACTCTAAGAAAATTGTATGTACACTATGAACATCGCTCTTACGGTGAACAAAAACATCGTGAGAACACCTACCCTACATATCCTAGGACTCATCTTGGTCTGAAGACTTGGGACATTCGCTAATCTGAAGTAAGCTCTCGTGGCGTCTAGAGCTAAACCCTCTAAAGGAATGCCCTTGATCTACAGTAGGACTAACTAAAAATATTAGTCCCTGCCAGGAAAAGAACCGGCGGCAAACTTCTGCGTTTCAGCCGAATGTTTACCCAACACGTTACGGAGACTGTTAAATCTTAACAATATAAAGAAAAATCCACCATGAGTAATCATTAGTCAAAGGTAAGTAATTAGTGCCCGTCATACGGGCCCGTTATTACTGCATTCCTAAGTCTTATTTAATTATGAAAAATGTGAATTGTATTGCAAAATAATACGTTAACCAGCTTTAAGTTTCGAATTAGTTACTTATGCAGCCTTCAAGGTGCCTACTTCTGACTCTGATAGAATAATTTGTCACGGCGTTTTTTGCATGATAAATTATACGTTCTTATTACGTGCCTTATTTGATTAATTGAATGTACAATGATTACGTTTCTGAGTTGAGAAAACTAAACCACAGTTTACCTAATAGTTGGTGCGCCTCGCTGCGCTTTGTAAACATTTTGAACATATTTTTCTACCATTTACATGTAGTTAATGCTACATGATGAAAGATGTAAAAATGGCAATATTTTATTTTGCTCTCGATCGGTCCCATTTTTTCATATTTTGTTTTAGACTTACTAATCGTTTTGTTGTAGGTTTTTAAGTTTTTTTTTAATAGGTTTCTCGTGATTTTTTGTTCTTTTTCTTCATAAATAGTTTTGTTTTTTAAGTGCCGTGTGTTTGTTTTGTCAATATTTGTTTTCAGTCTTTCCTGTCGGCGTCATCGATATGTATGTATACCCATGTCAAGTTACAGCTGTTTAGTACTTAGCGTGTCTGAGCTAGCCCGCGGACAGGCAGACAGACGAACCTAACGAAAATACAAGGGTTTCTTGTTGACTACGAAACCCCAAAAACCATCAAAAGTGCTATTTAAATAACCGTTTAACGTACTAAAGTGTCGACACTTTCAAGATGATAAAATTAAATTTCCATAAGAAAATAAAATCAACATTAGTATTCTAGAGTATTCGGAATCAATTATAGCGGAGCTCAGCGGTTCTCAAATTTAATTGCATCGTCCGGTTAGCGTTGTACGTTATGCATTTTAATCAGTTTAGTTTGATAAAGTTTGGGATACCGATCGTGTACGGTTAGCGAGGTTATTTGTTCAGGGAAATGCATCGATTGTATTGATGACTGGTTTGTACAGGGCTTTATAGGGACATTAGTGAGCGAGCATTCAGTTAAGGGGTTGCTTCACGATTTTCACATTTAATATTAGGTACTACTTATACTATTTATGTATTCTGTGGTAGGTACTATCTAAACTTGTTTTGGCTAAACCGATTGGAAGTCAACTTATGTAAGCAAAATTTACGAGAACATTGGTTTTATTATTTTATTGGCCCGATCGGGAATAAGCCCACGCCAGCCTCTCTGTGATGACTTCTGTTGCGCGTCGTCGGGCGAATTCTGCGACGCTGAACATGACGGGTTCGAGACTCACAAAGTTTCGAGTTAAAACTAATTTTTCGTAGGAAATTGACCGAAAAACGATTTTAATTGTAACGATAACTAACAATAATATTATTCGTTAGTTTTCATTTACATTGGCGCAGCCCGCCGATGTTGTGTAGACGCGTTCATTACTTGGATGTGTGACCGTTGAAGTAGATGGTCGCGATTGTTATTAGTAATAGCAGTCGTTAGGTCAAGTTAGAGGCCTTAGGGCGACCTGAAAACTCAATCACCAGGTGAGCCAAAAAACGATTAACAATTTAAAAACGGTGTCGTTTCATTTCTTATTCCTCTTTTGCGATGAGGAATAGCTGTTGGATTTCCAAATAAATAAATAAATAATAAACACGGCTTTACAATTAGGTACCTATCGAACAGTCCCAAAACCTTCTTGAGATAGTAAACCCCAAATCTAATTTGCGAAAGGTGCTTACTAATTCAGGCCATCCATCCCAGGAATCTATTGAAGAAAGACATTTACAAAGACGAACCCAATAGGTAGTATCTATTGATCACCTATACCTACTCACAATACCTATCCGACAAACGTAGCTACGGGATATGCAAATTTATGTGAAATAGCTAACCGCGATAAAGGCCAGCAATCAAGGCGTTTGGCACAAAATAGAAACAGAAGATCTTCTTTTTCTTAGCTCACCTAGTGTAAGAATTTTCAAGTCACCCTATGGCGCACCATGACTCTAATACTTAATCTAATGACTGTTATCAGAGACGTCAACCGGGAACAACTGCATCCGAAGCTCGAGCTCGAGAAAATGTTTCGCCTCGAATTCTATAAATGAATGCACAAAGCATTGCTTTATTCACCGTATATATCACCTTATTGTAAGTACCTACCTACCTATGATTATGCAATAAAATTTTGAGTTCTATAATACAAGACCAGCTCCTCGAAAGATGATCGAAGCGGAAACAAAAGATGATCGAATTGTAAAACCCGTTCTTTCATTGTTATGGATAGCAGTCGTTAGGTTAAGTCAGAGGCCTTAGGGCAACCTGAAAACTCTAACACTAGGTGAGCCACACCACTATACGAAGAGAAGAAATAGATCATTCATTTTTATAATTAACCTACCTAGGGAAGAAAATATCTTAAGCGGCCACTGTCTTCTTGAAATATATATCAATAGGACCACAATTTTGAATATGTATTGATAAATTCCTTACTCTGAACATGCATGGTCGTCGAGCCTGGGGTTGTTCTCTGGTTGTTCCATCAGGATTGCTGAGCTGAACTCATGTGTTTTTTTTATTAGGCTCTCCTTGCTTTCACACAGAGTATAAAATATTTTAAATGGACGACGATTGCATTGCATCTCAATTAGATACAAAAGCCGATAAAAATATGATTTTCTCTCAAAAGTATTTATGAAAGCTGAATGGGCGAGTTTTGTCAGGAATAATTGATGAAATATACATAGTGCTGAATTTTTTGAAAATAAAACCTAGTTATCATGCGTGGAAATTATTTAATTTCGGTGGCATTATTTGGGTTTCGTGAAACATAAACTGTATCGAGTGTAGTGAAACCAAAAAAAAAACTGTGCGGATCAATTATTTGCGTGTTACTAACAAACTCACGCCGCCGATGAAATAAAATTCGTCGACAATTTGTTGTAGAAATTCTTTAAAATTATTTGATATCCATTATGTATAATACTTGCCGAAATTGCCCTATTTTGTTGGCTAAATCCCGTAACTAAGAACCTGAACTTGGGAGCTTAATGATGCGCGTAAAATGACGCATATTATTATTTGGTTAGGTAAGTATTATAGTCGTTTTAGATAGATAAATGTTTTAAAATGTCATAGTTGTTATAAAGAAAAATTTAAAAGTAATGTGTGTTAGACTAAAATCAATTAGTTAAAATGCAATTTAATTTACATTTTTATAAAGATTTATTTTAATTATAGGTGACGGAACTACCGATGAAAAATCTGTTATCTGCAGTGCTCGAATTGCTCGATAGGGACCACTTTGTTAAAATTGGTCGAGTGTACGAGATTCACGCAAAAGGTGTTATAAGTAGGAACAGTTTTATTGACTCTCATTAGGATAGACAGATAAGTATTTTAGGCTGTCTGGTATAATTCAATTATCCATTGATAGATGTGCAATGTAGTTTAAGATTTATTCAGTTGTTCTCCATATTTTTTGGCTAGATAGCGGTTTGAAGGTTTTGGAAAAGCATTTTATTTATAAAAGTTCCCTAAATATAATTTAAGACATATATCTACCGAAATTCCCAAAATAAATGCAAGGTCTCAGAACCGAAGGAGGCGCGTCGACGGCGACCGGCCTGCGACTTTTCAGTGCGCGTATCCACATAGTATGAGCTGAGCTGTGTATAAACCATTTCAATTCAAGGAACCACGTTAAAAATTCACTCGAACTCGGCTATCAAAACATGATAGTTAATAGAAAGCAATCTAACCAGTCCGCTACATAAATCAATGGTAGGCGAATACTAATAGTATGGAACATCGGCAAACAGAGCTCCGTATGAATGGAATAGTCGAAGCAGTAGTTTACTCTGGATTCTAGTGTTTAATACCAGAGCGTTGTCTAGATATTGATGGCTGTTTCGGGAGTATTCAATTTGTAATTTAATTAAGAGTCTACGATAAATTTATAGTGTTCTGGTCCAGACACTAATTTTGGAGACCGTTGGCAGGTTACAAAAAAAGTAAGAAAGAAAATATGTCTATTAGGACAAGCACACAGCAACAAATACAGAAAGAACAGAAACAAAAGTAAATAAATTAAAACAATTACACAATGCATTCTAACAAACATAAAAAGGAAATTCCAGGAAGCCGTGTGCGAACCCTTAATGGGCCTCCCGCCCTCAGATAAAAGCTGTGGCCAGTAAACATAATTAAACCACAGCGCTGGTCTTCCAACCAGGCCCAAGCAATTTGTCCCCAAGTATGCAGGGGTTTAACCATTGTCATCTTCTTGGGGAAAAAAATCGTACAGACATCATCTATTCACAAATCTAAATATTCGATTTGGCGCGATTTCGTAAAATATGTCAGACATCTTAGCTCTCGAAAATGTTGCCAACTAATTTGACGTCTATCCCTTCCTACCATAATACTTACCTATTTTAGAAATGCGAAAGTTAAGACTGTGTTTGTTGTAGCGCAGAAACTGCTGAACCGATTGCGATGAAACTCGATATGTAGATAGCTGTAAATGTGGATTATTACATAGGCTACATGGTATCCTGATATTTCCACCGAATCAAGAGTAGGGCGGGTAAAACCGCGAGGCGCTGCTAGATTACAATATTACTTTATTTTGCCAAATGCTTGTCGTTGTAAAATAGAAACCTGATAGAAGCCTACGACTCGTCTAGGAGTAGTATCCAAAAATATTCGTCATTTCCCACCCTTTTCAATCGTACGTGCGTAGAATAAAAGTCGAAGTCGAAACCCCCGTTACATGACTACAATCTACCTAGGGCTAGAATAAACTTAGGGTCTTTCACACACTACGCATATGGCATCAAAATTGAAAATTAAACGTTAGCCTATGGAAGCCGTTGCATATCTCGTCGGTTGTTATTTGCAATGTAAGCAATGGTTGTACGTTTGTTAGTGCTGCGTGAAGCAATAGTCGTTTATTTTACTGGTATTTCGCAGGTTGTACGAGTTTGTGACTGGGGCTTAAAGGATCGTATAGTTGTTAAAGGAGCTTTTGATGTTAAGAGGATAGTCTCCATTCTCTTTCTCCATACAAACGTAGTTTAAATTTTCCTCCCTGGATAAAGTCATTAGAGCAAATATGTTTATGCCATAAAACATATATCTGTCATGACAATGCATTTACCGTTTTATTTATTTTTTTATTTTCTAATTAAAATAATAATAAAAAAATAAAAAAAAATAAAAAAAAAAAAAAAAAAAAAAAAAGGTAGATGCATATTTCTATTAATTTTTGTATGTAGCTCAAGGCTATTTTGTTTAGAAAATTTATTTTCAAAGAAAAATAGCATTCAAAAATTTTCACTTGCGGCGAGGCTTGAACTCGCGTCTTTGGGTCAGTACCCCAACGTCCTTACCAACTAGACTACGCAAGCTCACGTCCCGTGCCGTGAAAACTTCCAATGCTATATTCTCCTTTGATTGTTTTTTACGATTAAGGCTCGTTAGAGCGCCATCTATCTAACGCTACAGGAACAACTTTCCAGTTGTTAACACCTGCGACGTTGGGGTACTGACCCAAAGACGCGAGTTCAAGCCTCGCCGCAAGTGAAAATTTTTGAATGCTATTTTTCCTTGAAAATAAATTTTCTAAACAAAATAGCCTTGAGCTACATACAAAAATTAATAGAAATTTATAGTAATGGAAAAAGCGACATCTTACGTTTAATGAGTTAACTGTAAAGTTAACCATTACGACACAGGTGTAAACAACTGGAAAGTTGTTCCTGTAGCGTTAGATAGATGGCGCTCTAACGAGCCTTAATCGTAAAAAACAATCAAAGGAGAATATAGCATTGGAAGTTTTCACGGCACGGGACGTGAGCTTGCGTAGTCTAGTTGGTAAGGACGTTGGGGTACTGACCCAAAGACGCGAGTTCAAGCCTCGCCCAAGTGAAAATTTTTGAATGCTATTTTTCCTTGAAAATAAATTTTCTAAACAAAATAGCCTTGAGCTACATACAAAAATTAATAGAAATTTATAGTAATGGAAAAAGCGACATCTTACGTTTAATGAGTTAACTGTAACGTTAACCATTACGACGCAGGAGTAAACAACTGGAAAGTTGTTCCTGTAGCGTTAGATAGATGGCGCTCTAACGAGCCTTAATCGTAAAAAACAATCAAAGGAGAATATAGCATTGGAAGTTTTCACGGCACGGGACGTGAGCTTGCGTAGTCTAGTTGGTAAGGACGTTGGGGTACTGACCCAAAGACGCGAGTTCAAGCCTCGCCGCAAGTGAAAATTTTTGAATGCTATTTTTCCTTGAAAATAAATTTTCTAAGGTAGATGCATAGTCATGACAGATATAAGTTTTATGGCATAAACATATTTGCTCTAATGTCTTTATCCAGGGATGAAAATTTAAACTACGTTTGTATGGAGAAAGGGAATGGAGACTATCCTCTTAAGAACTGACAACTAGAATCTGTCAGATTCTTAATTTAAAAAGTGAGATCCAAGAACTTGAAAAATACAGTAATTACTTATAAACGATGACTAAGTTTATCTTACGTTTATTAACTTTAAAACTAATGGCACAGTAAAAGACAAACGTTTCATAAAGTCAGTCATCGTTTATAAGTAACAGGGTTAATTTCCATTATTTACAGGCAAGAATACCTAGTTTGAATTAAACTCTACAATTATTATTATATAACGGGGTATTTACCATGCTTAAATTTGTTTTTAACGAAGCTCGATATTTCACCAGCAATCTCAACTGGCTTGTTCACGAGACTGGCTCCAGCCAGTTGCCAGTTGCTTATTTGCCAGTCTTGTGAACAAGCCAGTTGAAATTACTGGCAAGCTATCAAGCTCCGTCAAAAAAAAAATTAATTAACGTAAATACCCCGTTCTTTAATAATATTTAAATTGAAAACAACCATGTAAGTTAAAAATCGTAGAATTGGGATATTGAAAAAAAAATAAAAATTGTTTTTTTTTATGTATTTTAAAACTTTATTATTAATTACATTGATATTTAATGTAAAAAACTAAAAAAATGTTTTTTGAATGAATTATAAACAATTAAAAATTGATGAAATTTGAAAAATGATCACGTGACTATGAACGCGACACAATTGGTCAATTGTGACGTTATAATGTTCAAGTAATTTCATAACTGTACGGTGTATACGACTACTACACGTAAATTGACAAAAATATTGCAAATTTACTGCTAAATAACGATTTGTTAAAGTTAATTCCGATTAGCTATGTGTGATACAGGATTTATAAAGGCCAATTCTGATAATATTCCTGATGTTGACATATTTATGATAAACATTTTTTTTAAAAATGACGTTCGGTTCAATTCTGCTGATGTTAGAGGTGCCAAAGCATCAAGGTAAGTCTATTAAAAAATTATATTATAAATCAAAATATCTAAGTATTAATTCTCTATTGAATATAATTATTTATTTCATTACTTTACGTTTTCATCGTTTTTGTAGTATTTGTACATAATGGTACAAAACAAGATGTAGTGGACATTTGGTCAAGCCTATACTTACCGCAAAGGAAAGTGTTATTTCGTCAAGCCGTGAAAAAGTGTCATTTGGTCAAGTCTTTGAAGAGTGTCAACTGGTCTTTTGTTTCCATTCGATCGTCTTTTGTTTCAGTTCCGATCGTCTTTTTTTTCCATTTCGATCGTCTTTTTTTTCGTTTAGATCGTTTTTTGTTTTTCGTTTTGATCGTCTTTTGTTTCTACTCCGATCGTCTTTTGTTGTATTAAAAAAAACGGGGCAAGTGCGACACTCGCGCATAAAGGGTTCCGTACCACTATCACAATTGGATACGGAACCCTAAAATGGTTTACAACAACCAATTTTTAAATTTTATAGGAAAATATGAAATATTTATCTTCGATTCTTACTCCCATCAAACGACCGAATCACTGAAAAAAAAAAAACCTTGGCACAAAGAAAATCTGAAACATAAAATAAACTCTTTGGTAAGTAAGGCAGACTAGTGTATTTGACAGATAGGGCAGCCATTTTGAATTCCATGACCAACTCGATTTGTCCTCCTGTCCTTCCTGTCCTGACTCGACTCCTTGTTATTTTTGAAACACGTTTGTTGTATGAGAGCCCCTTTTAAATAATTGTTTTATTTCGTTTTTAGTATTTGTTGTTGTAGCGGCAACCGAAATACATCTTCTGTGAAAATTTCAACCTTCTAGCTATTACGGTTCATGAGATACAGCCTGGTGACAGACGGACGGACGGACGGACGGACGGACGGACAGACAGACAGACAGACAGACAGACAGACAGACAGACAGACAGCGAAGTCTCAGTAATAGGGTCCCGTTTTTACCTTTAGGTACGGAACCCTAAAAAAGGACTTGACCAGTTGACACTCTTCGAAGACTTGACCAAATTACACTATTTTTTGGCTTAACCAAATGTCCACTACATCCAAAACAAGAGCGATAACTTTTAAGATTCGACATTTTCGATATATTTTTGAGTATTTAACAATAGCAACAATGACAACAGAATTAAATTTTTCAATAACCAAAACACTGGAGGTGCTTTACTTATTATCTGTAAACTGCAATGAGTGCGGCTGTTTGGTACTAGATTCAAAATTTAAATTTTTAGTTTGAAATAACTTTTTAATTATAGCGAAAATAAAAAAAATAAAATTGGTTTGTTATAAAATTCATATATGATCTTTCCATTTTTCACAAAAAAAAAATCAATAACCCAATTAAACTCTATTTTCGGTTTTCATCACGTGATGTTTATTACTTTCAGCATTGTTTCAGTACAATTAGTTTAATTTCAATCCAACATCGCGAAAACCGAAGAAAAATCTATACCTAGTTAAGATAGAGACAAAACTATGGCTGACCTATCTCGATCCAATATCATTCCTAAAACAATTACAAGCCGAACCGGCAGACATCGCATCGCATCGGCATCGAGATCGGGAAATAAAGCGGAATTGTGTCAGAATTATAAAAGCAAATTCAAGTTTCAATCGATATCATCTCAATTAAAAATGGAATAGTAACGAATGATGGCCGACACGTTTTACTGGCTTCTGTTTGTTTAAATTATAGCAGGGAGTTGCTAACTTCGAGTGTTTTATCTTAACGACGGGTTTTTTTTAATTTGAATGTAGTATCTTTAATTGTGTATAATATTCTACAGATTAAGAAACTGTTTTTTTTATTAATTTAATTGCTTGTTTAAATACTTGGTATTAAAAAATACAATATTAAACTAATTTTTAAATATTGTACAAAAAATAGGTAAGATTGTATTGAATATTACTCAGTTTAAGAAGAAAAGAAATAATGAGGTATATTGTATGTTTTTGTGATAAAATTTCATGAGTTACCAGCAAATAAAACACGAAATAAAGTTTTTGGTTATAAGTAGGTATAACACAGAATACATAATAAATAGTGTTATAATAATAATCAAACAACTGCTCTTTCTGCTTACCTGTTCCATTCCATCGTGAGTAAAAATAGAATTAGGCAGAAAAGAAAATAAGTAGGTAGGTAAGTACAAAAATTATATTTCTAGTTACTAAGAACATTTGCAAAAGAAAATACATTTTTACGAGTCAATATATCATAAAATTCAGTTATTTAGCAATAACATATCGGTAATTAATTTTTTTTTATGACTCGTTATATTTTTTGTGTTTTTTTTCGGGAAAGTAGTAAAAGTAGCATGTGTGGTTCTTTCAAGTCTTCAGCTATCCACATACCATCCAGTTTCATCGCAGTCGGTTCAGCAATTTTTGCGTAAAGAGGTAACAAGCACACAAGCAAACCTTTATATTATTAGTAGATTGTGCGCGAGTATATTATAGTATTCCGTAGCTGCGACTGTCTGCCACCAAATTAAGTTATAATTATGCCACACTAAATTAAGTTATAACTAAGCTTGCCAGTTGTTCAAATAAGTGAGCATAGCTGGCATAGTTTGCGGTAGACGCACATGTATGAAAACTGGTTCAGCTATGGGAAGCTAAGCCATACCGGTAGACAGGACCGGTTGGAAGTAATAGATAGTCCTCGAGAGGCCACTACGATGCAATGCAAAACGGAGTATTGGAAGATAAGGGCTGAAATGATGACGTTGGTGGACGTTCAACTTTAGAAAGTGATCCCTGTGTCTGTTCTAACTTTTAAGATAACAAACAATTTAAAACAAATAACGCGAAATAAAACGTCACAAGCAATACGATACCCTCCATTAACTGTATCTTAAACTCAACAAGTTGAAGTTGAAAATCCATTAAGGGAGTCTTGAATAATTCCCATTTCAAACAGAATATTTTCCAACATTCGAAAATCTGTTTTGGGGCTTCGGGAATACGGTAGCTTTTGGATCGGAAGCTGGTATAATCGCGTTTAGATACATCACAGTAATGGCATCGCATTCACACTGGCTGGTTCGCTGTAGACCGGGGTGTGACCGTTGGTTACCCTACGTCGTCGAGTACTAGGAGGACACTGTCATGGTCAGAAAGCAGACAAGTCTTCTGTTTATTGAATACTCACTATTATTGTACCTAATAATGTTTGCACTAATAAGACGAGGCACGAGGTCTAGTGGACTCTAATCAGTACAATTGAATGTTATGCAAGTTACAGTCAAGCCTTGTCCCTCCAAAGGTTGCCTTAAAGCGATAAGGTAGCCCATTTTCTCAACTAGGTTTAAGTTGTTCATGTTTTTCTTTTTACTGTAATTTTATTTAGTAGTACAATAAAGAGTAAATCTATCTATCTAACCAATAGATAACCCCTATGGATCACATGAACCATGTTACCACTCGATGACGTAGGATTATCCACGGTTGCATCCCGGTCTGCTGCTACAGTAACGATGCCCAGTTAGACGTCAGAACGGAGTACAATTCGTCAGCATTAATACGAATCTTCTAGCTCGATCACGATAATCGCGGCGATAAATACGACGGACAATCGGTTCGCAATCGAGTGGTTTAATCGAATGATTTAATCGAGTATTAGGCAGTTGTGTAGGTTGTGCGCCCGTTGAATATGGAGAGTAGTAGAATATATCGCCATCATTTGGGATATCTTAACGCCCCTTAAGCAACCATACGGAATACTGCACTGAAAACTGCGTCCTATATCTGGACGACCTCTGTGGCGCGTCGTGCGAAAGCACGACTCCAATGCAGGAGGTTGCGGGTTTGATTCCCGCCGGGTGCAAGTATAAATATTTGTATCTGGTCTGGATGTCCCTCTATGTATAATATGTATGTATTTACAAAATATAAATAAATTTATGTATTATATCCGTTGTCTAGTCACCGTAACACAAGCTTAGTCGCTTACCACGAGGCTATATTTCGCTGTGTGTTGTTGACAGATTTTTTTTATAAGTTATTAATGTATTTAAATTACATGTACCTAAATAAACTGATACTATTTGTAAACCACTAAACGTAGTTTAAGACTTTTGTCGTCGGACTGTACCTTCCTGTTTCGGCCAAAAAATATTCAAAATAACATAATAAATTAATTTCCGTACAAAACTAAACTGTCGTGTCGACTTTATAGTCGATTTTAGCTCTTTATAGCCGCTATTATGTTCGAATTTATAGCACTTTCAAAATTGTTGATATAATTTTGGTTATTTTTATAGAAACTAAAGTTTTCAATATTTATTGTCACCAGTTTTGACCTTGTTGGTGGTGGAAACCTCGTAATATTATAAAAAAAAGTTTGTGTCTATGTTTGTTGCTCCTTCAGACAAATCTCTAAGTAGTATGTACATAGTATTTTAATACAAAGTCATTAGCCGTGTCTGTCTATTGGAATTTCTGTAACCCTCTAAAGGTAAATAACATGCTTATAATATGCTGCCAATAAACTTAAAAACGGTTTTCTTAGAGTGATTCAAGAGAAAGATTTCGGTATTTATTTTTTGAGATTTTGTGTTAATTGGTTAAATTGTAAAGATAATGGTCGGAATTGTCTGAAAAATCATTTACTCATATATTTAGACAAACAATTTAATTTTCAAACATATTGAAAACCGGACACCAAGGAGAACTTTTTTCTCACCAGCATGCTTTGTGGTCATGTAGATTTAAGTGTTAAGTTTTTTTTTGTTGATGGCGATACGAAGTGGCGTCGTGTTAGCTAATCCTACTAATATTATAAAGCTGAAAGGTTGTGAGTATGTATGTGTGTGTGTGTGTAGGTGTGTGTGTGTTTGTTACTCAATCACGTAAAAACCCCTGAACCGATTACCATGAAACTCGGTATGTAGATAGCTTTTGATCCCGATATTCCCACGGTGTCGGGACTTAGGCGAGTGAAACCGCGGGACGTACTAGCTGCGTAAAGACATAAAGTCTACCTAGTATACCTAGAACATTTAGCAAAACCACAGACCAACCTCACCGACAATTGAAATAGCCGCCTTCTATCAGCTGCAATAGGTACCTCTGGGCACGGCTTAAATGGTTTAATACATCGACGTTGATTAAACGACACTGGATAAGCCACAAGAAGCCTTATTTACCCGACTGTGACAGTTTAATAGGAATATTACGTTTTTAAAAACTCCCAATGAGTTTTATTGTGCCTTCTTCTCATTAGAGGTCGCGTTCCGAAGACACACTAAAATGTTTTTTTTTGTCGTGGTGCCGCCATTTTGGACTTTAGATTATATTTATTTTATTATAACATTTATGTAGATAAATGTGTGTTTATTATAAATTATATAACTTTTTAGAATTGACATTAACACACCCGTGTTTTAATGCCTATCATTATGAAACGGTCAATTAACTACTATAATACCACGTATCTTCTAAATAACCGAATAGATTCCTTTTATTGTTAGATTTAGTTAGATTGTAGTGGAATAATCGTCATATTAGTCCAGGTGTTCTTAAGCTGGGGTCCCATGGCCCGTTATATCACAGGCCAGGCCAAACCCCGCCCCGCCTTTCGAGGTCTGTGCTACTGATTTTCGTCTCGGGCGACGACAGGCTTCATCGGACGCTACGGTTCCTACGGCCTGTCCGTCTGGTCTGGCGCGATATGGCTCGATAAAACACGGGCCGTGGAACCCCAGCTTTAGATAGGTGACGTAAAAAAACATGGCTGAGCTCTAAGATGTCATTGTTTTGAAATACTCCTGAAATTCACCAGAAGACATTGTGGTCCGGAAAATTACCCAATTAATGTCAAACACAAAGTCAAAGTTGGGTACTTATTCATATACTTGAGGCCCGAGAGACGTTAATTTTTGTAATGTTCAAGTTCCTCTGCATCATGTTTCACATAAACCGGCTGCGATAGCCAGGTTGCGGGTTCATTTTCCGCCGGGGATTAGTATTTATGCCTGACCATAAATTGTAATACTTGTTTTGGGTGTTTTTTACATTATGTATCATAAATGTTTGTATTTTTTGTTAACTTGTAGATACTCCTATATAGAGGGGTTAGGCAGTAAGACACCATAGGAGCTTACTCCCTGCCTCAGAACGAATGTCCTTTACCTTCGGACCGAGTACAAGGACATGTCGGTAAATATCGCATATAAATTTTCCTTAAAAGAAGAAGTCATTGGCTCGCGGGGTCGGCTGGGAAACCACAAACCTCGGAATGAAAGTCGAATTATCTACCACTAGACAATACCACTGTCGTATCTATCGGTTGAGTATCGCGATACATAGCAATGGGTAATTCAACACGTCGAATCAAGATTTAGTGTGAAGGTGGCAACTCTAATGGCGCGTTTGATCTACAGCCAGTACGAATGGTTGATT
Organism: Idaea biselata; assembly: GCA_958496205.1. Taxonomy (NCBI): domain Eukaryota; kingdom Metazoa; phylum Arthropoda; class Insecta; order Lepidoptera; family Geometridae; genus Idaea; species Idaea biselata. Next base: position 12,179,601 of record OY292395.1, read on the forward strand.
ATTAAGTGGTTGTAGGTAAGAATGGTTTCGGCAAGTTACGGCTTAATTAAAATGGGTTAATGGTAGGAAGCTATTTGGCATTAAATTTTAAATAGATTACTTAAGAGAACCTTGACTGTAGGCAAGATTTAATGTTAAATATCAATTTTGCATTTGGCACCTTATATTTCTTATCATTTTATTGTTGAAGCTTATAAAATATTTGATGGTAGCGCACTCGCCCGGTGAGCGAAGGGCACAGGTTCGAACCCCGTCAGGGACATTTTTGATGATGTATTTTTTTCTTCGTACCTAATCATAATTTAAAGTGACTAGGTCCCGCCGTCTCACCCGCGTTGTTTCCGATCCTTTCTTATCAAATGCCTTCATAATTTAAAGAACACAGTCTCCAAATTTTAGCTTACTACTATCAGCGGTTTAGACTGTGCGTTGATCTCTGATTCAGCCAGTTAGTCAAAGCATTTCTATACCAAAAATAAAAAAATAAAAATAAAATAAAAAAAATTATTTCCAAATTAATGTGTACAAAACACATACTAATACCTATACTAATATTATAAAGACGAATGATTTGTATTTGTGTGTGTGTGTGTGTCTTATGTTTGCTATGTATAAACTCAAAAACTACTGACCGGATCTGGACCGATTTCAAAAAATTTACCATTAGAAAGCTTCATTCACCCTGAGTTACATAGGCTACTTTTAATCCCGATATTCCCACGGGATCGGGATTTACGCGGGTGAAACCTCGGGACGCAACTAGTCATAGATGTAGAAGATAGAATTGTAATAATAATATAATGAATATAGGTACTTTATCAGTGTGAAATTAATTTCTGCGATGCCTTCAACCAATAATAAATAAAACAAGAATGTAATCCATACATTGTTGCTATAAACATAAAATAATCAAGTTACAATGCGTCTACATACGACCGAAGAACGGGCCAACTTGCACAAACTTCCCCAGCTCGACTACTTAACAATTCTTCTTAAATTTATTACCAACCGCGAACACACGATGCGAAGAAATTCCATAAAACTGTTGGAACCAGAAAATCTCATTGCGCCACTAAATCAACTGCTTAACTAGATCACGTACGAAAAAACTTCGTATCAAAGTTAAAAGATTATTGTTAAATTTTTATGTACGTACGTATCCGGCAAACCGCACGGATTTGCCCTGTCCGAATCCGTGTTAAGGTGTCCTTTTACGGATTTTTAGAGGTTTGAAGCATGTTTTTTTTAGTTCGTTATACGTTTGAAGAAAAAATTCAATTATAATTATTTAGTATCAATTTTTTTTATCTTGTGGAACTTTCATTTAACTAAGACAGTGAATAATCAATATAAAAAAACCTATTTTCCGCTTCTACGCTTACCGCCACTAATTTTAGTTTTTTAAAGGCTTCCATTATTTAGATATTATTAGCTGACCCGGCAAACGTTGTTTTGCCTTATAATTTATAGATAGTAGCCGATTCTCAGACCTACTGAATACGTATACAAAATTTCAAAACAATCGGTCAAGCTGTTTCGGAGGAGTACGGTAACTAACACTGTGCCATGGAAATTTTATATATTAGAAGAAGATTATAAGAAATATACAACCTAATGTTATATAATTATAATTAAAATTAATATATTTAATCTCATGTTTAGAAACTTTTTAATAAAAAAAGTCATAATCAAATTACACACATTTTTAGGTATGTCAATCAAATAAACTGCCCTTGATCGTACCCGGCGGGTGCAAAGGAGCCGGGGATGCTAGCCGCATTTACTTTTTTACAAGAGACTTTTTTAGATATTTCTTCGGTTTTCGCGATGCTGATATTAGGTTATAATCATTTTCGGTTTAATCGCGTTGCATTTATTATTTAAAAATTATCTAGAACATTTACTATAAACATATTGAAAAATATAAGCTTTTGTTTTCATTGTATTTTATTGTAATCTGTAATGCAACTTTAAAAAAAACTTTATATTTCTATGTAATAGTTTTGTAAGAGTAGAATTACGCCACACCTAAGATACGCTAAGAGCACACCACAAGAAAGTGTTATAATAACCTAGGAGCCTGACCTAACCCTAAACAAAAAGTCATAGAGAGACCTCTTAACTACAGTCCGCCCCGCGCCCGCGCCCGCGCCGTAAAGAGTTAATATTTCAGAGGACGCATACAAAGAGAGCAGTAGTCACGGCTAAAGTTTTAATTTGCTTAAAGTTGTTACAAGTTGAACGGGTCCCTAGTCGCTCGCCAAATTAGGTACAGCCAAAGTATAGAAATAATGTCTTGTACTCCTGATAGTTTAATTCGCTTTCGAATTGGTTCCTTTTTTTAACTTTTAAATCACGATTTTGTAGTCGCTAAGTTTCAAAGTAGAGTTTTAAATAAGAATTATTCTGTAGGTGTACAGTGTACTGATACAGGCAGGGCTAAGTCCCCGCCTGTATCAGTCGATATTAGCATTTTAATGGTAGGTTTAGAAAGAAACAAAGAATATTTTAATATTTCTTCTTTATCAATATTTTTACTTGACATATTGGTACAGCGCAAGCAACTTTTAATCCATACGATTTAGCATAGCTCCCGAGGTATTATTAAACGGAGAGTAAGGTTGCCCAGTACCGATACCACCATCCCTGCCTAGTCAGCCATGCTTAGAGAAAAATAAGCACAAGAACTAAAACGAATAATAACTAAATTAGACAACATTGGGTATTTCTCAAAATTATCTGAAATGTATGCAGATAGCAATTCCTAGATTACCAAAACATTTATGAGACAAGCGGGGCTGAGATTAAATCAACTTGTATTTATTCTCATTTGCTGTTTTTTTTAATTATAATTTTAAATAAGACTTTTATTATGCACTAAAGAGTTTAATTGTGTATGCAAGACCTCTTAATTTAGTTTAAAAAGAAAAAAAAAAAAAAACGGGGCGTTTTATTGGTAAGTAAAAACTGCCGTGGTCTTACAAAAACAATAATAAAAGAGTATAAGTTAAGCCCTAGTTTTTATAAGATAGTTTACACACAAAAAAACCGCATAGTAATAATGGGTAGAAGAGTTTTGTTTTTGTATGGAGAGTTACGTGTTAAAGAGTATCCTTAACTTGATTGAAATTTGTGTTAATATAAGATACTTTTGGTTGCTAACAATAACTAAACCAATAAGATGGAATAGAAGTCCTAAAGTAATATTCAGTCATTTGATATTTTCTTGATGCAATTCCTCCAAGGGCTATAGTCGACAGGTAAATTATTACACAACATAACTCACCGTATTTTGACTTCTTTGGACTGCCATTCGCTGTGTTTATCAAAGCTGATGAGTATTGCAGCAATTTCCTGAAACAAAACGAAAAAACTTTAAATATGTGCTATCGTAAGAAATTAAAAAAATACAAATAATCATGTACCTAATTGTTATTTCAACAATCACAAAATATCATTGTTGTAATAGAATAAAACATGAAAGAGTTGTCATTTTGAAATCAAAATTTGTTAATTGTTTTTCACGGTATAAAAATTCAAACGTTTATTAATAAAAACTATTGAAATTAAAGACATTTTTCGGTTTGAATCGCGTGGTTTTTATTACTTTTAGCATTGTTACAACGCTCAACGTTCCGAGACCTTTCCAGGTCTCTTCTTCAGGATAGACTAAGATGTGATTTGTCATTCTAATGTATTAAAAAAGTTACAGTGAGACTACCGTCTTATTATTAAAAACTATTAAAATGTTATCAAAAACGTTCCTGTCTACGCAGGTTCCAAAATTGCAATGATTATTATTTACTTTATTGTTAAATTTTATTATTATACTTTATTATTTAATTTTAACTCTATTACTTTTATTTACTTTATTATTATAAAAAAGATTAAGGAACATATAGCTGATGTGAAGCACAGACGGTCTCTGAAGTCTGCAGTTTGTGAACACATGCTGGACAAGCCAAACCACTACCTCCGCTTCGATCAGGCACGGATACTGGCCACTGAGAAGCGGTATGTACCTAGAATGCTTCGGGAAGCCATTGAAATTCAGAAACACCCCAACAATTTCAATAGGGAGGATGGCTGGAAGGTGCCGCCTGTCTGGGACCCAGTACTACATTTGATTAAGTCCCAGGCCCAGCCAACAACTGCTGCTAGACAACAGGACACTGTCAGCCACTTTTGCCGGTTGTAGAATATAGTATTTTATAATAGCTTTTGATTAGAATAAATTTGATGTAAGCATGAGTCACCATAAAACAACCCCCAGGAGTTTCTTGTGACTTCTTCTCATGAAGGGGCGCGTTTTCGAAGTCACGTAGTGATAAATTAATCGTTGAAAAGTGATTTGTGCATAGTTGGTAATGATAGGCTAAAATGTAAATGTAAATAATAGAGTAAAATAATAATAAAGTAAATAAAAGTAATAGAGTTAAAATTAAATAATAAAGTTTAATAATAAAATTTAACAATAAAGTAAATAATAATCATTGCAATTTTGGAACCTGCGTAGACAGGAACGTTTTTGATAACATTTTAATAGTTTTTAATAATAAGACGGTAGTCTCACTGTAACTTTTTTAATACATTAGAATGACAAATCACATCTTAGTCTATCTTGAAGAAGAGACCTGGAAAGGTCTCGAAACGTTGAGCGTTGTAACAATGCTAAAAGTAATAAAAACCACGCGATTCAAACCGAAAAATGTCTTTAATTTCAATACAACATCGCGAAAACAGAAGAAGAATCTAATAAAAACTATATCAAAATGACTTAATCCGTTTGGGAGCTACGAAGCCACAGACAGATACAAATAAACAAAGATACCTCAAACTTATAACAACCCTCTTTTACCGTCGGGTTAAAATGAGTTGGGGTTTATACCTATAACTTAATTTCAGACTACGATCTGACGTTTTAGTTCTTTGTATTTGAAATTTATTCTTTAGGAAGATGTGTCAAATCATAGTCTACAATTAAAAAACGTAGATAGTTAACATTTTTTTATTATCACTTCTGCGTGTTGCAGAAAAGCGGTCCCTACAAGCGTACCTACTCGTAGTTATAAATCATTTATAATATTATGCAAAGACAGTTGCAAAATTAATGCTAAATTCCTTCCATTTCCTATCTTATCGTTACAATGTGGTTTATAAATTAACACATAAGTTAGGTTGGGCTAGCTCATATAATATTGTTATTAGCAAAACCCCGCTTAAACTTATTACTAGTTTACTTGACTGATTCATCTACATCAATGTTATAAACAACTAGCTACGTCCCGCGGTTTCACCCGCGGAAGATCCCGTGAGAATATCGGGATCAAAAGTTTCCTATGTTACTCAGAGTGAATGTAGCTTTCTAATGGTGAAAGAATTTTTGAAATCGGTCCAGTAGTTTTTGAGTATAGTCATAACAAACATACAGACGCACACACACACACACACAAATACAAATTTATCCTCTTTATAATATAAGTACAGATAAAAACTTTGCGACAACACCCATTTAAAATCAGCAAAATAGCAGTACCAAAATGCAAAAAGACTTCGCACGCATTTTCCGCAAGCGCAGCTTTTTTTAATTCAGAGACTAACTGAGCTGGGGCCATACATAACCATTGGAATTAAATTCGTATACGAAAGTTCAAATTCCGCATGCTCGCTCTCGCTGTGTATGTGCTTGAGCGAGAGAGACATCAGCTTTTCGCATGTCAATTGGTTTGTGACGGTTCAAAAATACGGCTCCTGGACTCAAATATTATTTCGCTCGAAATCATGACGTGTGGATTTATCTAGCTTGTTTTGTTATTGACATTTCATTTAAAAAAAAGGGTCAATTGCGAGTCGGATTTGCGCACGAAGGGTTCCATACCATTATCACAAAAAAACACGTTTTTAATAAGAACCCCACTTAAATTGAATAACTTGATTTGCTTTTCCGAGGCTTGTTAGACCTACCGGCTCAAGTCGTAGCTCGGACTCCCCGTGTTTCGATATTTAGACCGGTGAAGCCATTAAGAAAACAGATCGGATATTTTTCCACTACCGTCTTTCTATCCTATAAATAAGTGTGCTACATCGACTATATTATCTCTTACTATCATGTGAGATAATATTCAAACGGTAATTTATAGTTTATAAAAAAAAAAGTGTGACACTCGGGACTGCCGCGGTAAAGCTATTGTTTTTTATAAACTTATGCAATTATAATTATTTATTTATTTTGCAGAGTGTTAGGTTTTATTTTCGTTACGGAATTTCTTGATTCAGTGGCTGCGCTCAAAGCCCGCGGTAAAAGCTATGCAATAGCTTAAAAATGATAATGTAGTTTTTGCATAATTGCGTTAACAAACGTATCTACAGGTTTTAATTTTCGAAAAGCACAACCTCCGATCCAATTTCGCTTACAGGAAACAAATACCCAACGAAATAAACCCCGAAACCTTATTCCCAACAATATAAATCAAAAGACGCCTCTTGAATAACAACATCAAGTGCTTCATCATAAAATTACTTTTACTTACCCGTTGAGGTTTGAAAGAAAACTCCGTTATTATTACATAAATTAAATCTAACAAAGAAGTTGGCAACAACATGGAATAAAGCGTAGAACATACGTAAGGGGAACTGGGATCGTTTCAGGTATACCTACTCAAATATTTAATTTCCTAAGGAAGATATATACAAATACATGATGTAGGATGCATCATGTATTTTTATACATGCAGTAAGAGTGGGATGATTTTTCACCAGTCATTGTCTGCAGCAGCATTATGCTGAGGCTGCACCTATTCGGGCAGCGCACTACTCTCTACGTATATTTTGTTATTTTTTTTAATATCTTTATTGTGTCCATAATGTTATTTACTTTATATAAAAAATATATATTGTTATGTAGTTGTGTGCTTGTCTGAATAAATCAATTTTCTTGCTTTCTTTCTTTCTTCTTTCTTGTTCGAATAAATTTATTTTATTTCTTCTTCTTTTCTAAGCGCCTGTCTCGGCCTGCTTACGTATCGGAACAACACCACTTTTACTGAAGAATGGCAAAACTCTGCGGCCAAAACTTTTTACCACGAAATGTAGATTCTATAGCACCACCCACGGGTCAACTGTCTCGAAAGACAGCCAGATAGAGCTGTATCCCATGGCCGCGAGCAACGCAAATACCCGTAGATGTTCCCAAATCAAGTCCTTTGACCCTTACTCTATAAAATATTGACAACTTGACGTGGTATGCTATCACACCCTTCGTGTCTATTTACTGAGAACACCCCGAATACATGTTTAATTTATAATCACAGAGGGACCTTATTGCCATAGATTTATTGCTTCGAACATAATCCGAGCCGGGGAAAGCATACTGAAATGAAACAGATTTGGATTAAGGACAGTTTGGAGAGGGCAAAGAGGAATACGAGTATACGAGAATACGAGCATCAGTCGTGCGTCCTTATTAATATACATTAATAGTCGTTTAATGCTTCAAATGTGTATTAAGCTGGGCACGGACTAAACTAACGAAGGCAAGTAAAGTCTAACGAACCAAAGAAAGTGAACCAGTGTGAATGTCACAACCAACGCAATGTGCATAACCGATGGGACCATTCACATCGTCCTCACAAAAAAGAAGAAGACAAATTCTTCTCTGTGGATTGCGGGACGAGGTGTACCCAAAGATAAAGATAAAACCAAGTATTTTCCAAAATACAACATAATATGTAAGACCTCAAATTTAAGAAATAGAGACAAGACCTACCAAGAGATGACTTCACATTAAACTGTGTGCTGATTAACCTAATTGAAATTATAAACCTGTCCTTGATACGACCCTGTTCTCTGAATTAGTTAACGTACACAGGAAATGTTTGTCGGTCCGTCTGTCCGAAGAATTGGGGATCGGAAGCGTTTTTCAATCGTATGTATACTTATTTTAATTGTCTTATATTTTATGTTTTGGATCGGACTTACTCCACTATGTCTTCCTATATATTGATGACACCGTCATGTAACATTTTAGACCATATCAACGACTTACGATACGGTGAGATAGTGCGGTCAAGCCCCGGCATTGAGTAGGGCACTTCATCTCTTAAATCTTACATTTTTAAGTATGAGTTGACTAGCAAAATTGGACTTAAACCCGCGCGGTGGCGGGTAAACTGCTTAGCCTCAAAGAGGGTTGACGTCAGGCAGGTCGGCCGTAAAAACATTGCTAAATCTTTTTGCCATTTTTATATGGTCAATAAGACTTACCCATTGTGTTTAAGAAGGCTGTTGGGGATATCTCTCTGATGAGAAGATAGTGGTCAAACATTTAATGAGAAATCATTACGTACAAAAAAGTTATTTTCCATATTAAGTGAACATGAAATTTTATTCACGAAATACGCTCCAATTCTCCAAAATTATATTGCCACAAAAAAATGAAAACAAAACGAATAAAATCGGGAACATAACGAAATAAGATCGTAAAATCTGTTCGTAATAAAAAATAATAAAAATCATTGATTATATTTTACAACCTCCTAGCTGGGCGGCCGGGTTTGAGTACAATCAAAAACGTATGAAACAAATTACGTTTACATGTAAAACGGGCCGTGGACATGTGTTCACTATAGGTAGGTACATAAATACAGACGATTTTACTTCATGATAGAGTCTAACATAAATAAAAATATATTATGAGTTTAAAATGATTACGTTTGTTTTACCGTCATATAAACCAAAAAAGTAGGCATCTAAAATTATGTAAAAATACCTTAATAAATGTTACTGCTGTGCTGCAGATTTTTATTAAATATATTATATAGGTACTAGCGGTGTTCCGCGCTATCATCCGCGTAAGTCCTGATCCCATGTGAAATTCTAAAAAACCTTTGTTATGAGATTCCTACATCTAACTACTTAACGTGCCATCCTGCCTGAGCTTGCGAAAATGCTTTCTGCTACCCACAATATCGGTTACCTACTAAAGTATCTAAGTACTTGCTTACCTACCTACATGGCTAGATATGTCCCCACATGAGACAGGTCATCAAAACGAGTACCACAACACAATTACACCCATTAAAAAAATAAAAAATGTCAATTCAGATCAGGGGTCTATCACCCACCATCATCATTAACCTTATAAATGAGACATTGGGAAAACAAATTTGGTCCCTATTTTTTCAAATGAAAATTAGAGGTCACTCATTAGATTTTTTGCCTCGGGAGGTTGGCTTTCTAATTCCGTAGACTGCAAACTTTTTGTCGTCCGCCGTTTTGAGTTTTTGTTTGAGCAGAGCGGGATCTTATTTTGCGAAAACGGGTTCTGGCTGTTTTATGTTAAACTGCACCGCGTGATTTCATGTCCGTGAGTCACAATCACATGGGAGTATCTGAATAAAAAGTAGCATAAGTGTTATTCTAGGTCTCTTACCTATCTTCATACCGAGTTTCATTGTAATCGGTTCGGTAAATTTAGTGTGGAAGACCAACAAACACATACACACAATTTTTCATAATAGAAATACATTTTTTATAATAGAAAATAAATTAATATTAACTAATTATGAACTAATAAGAGAATTTGATTATTTCTTCAAACTATCGGCCGATCAACAGTCAATAGTCCGAGGGATATTTTTTGAGCAATAACTGATAAGGCTGGGGCCGAAATGTTGGATGGTTCAAAAACATTTGAATTCAAGTTGGAGGTCAATTAGTCTATCTAAATATGGTAAGGTCGTAATTATGGAATGAAATATTACGTTCGATTATTATTAGGTCCCGGACGACGACCAAACAAACCAAAACTCCATAAAATATTGTAAAATGTAAAATGAAACATTATTTCTATGAGTAATACGATTTGAAACATAAATGGTTGTTTTCGATACAAATATTATTAAATAACGGGGTACTTAATAATATTTATGTTTCTAAAAGTGTTTACCTACGCAATATGTTTAGTTTTATAGTTTACTTTGTAAAAAGGTTTATCGAATAAACTTTATTTATTTATTATTTATTATTTATTAGTGGCGCAATTTTTAGAAGTATTTTTGCAAAAAAAAAACAAAACAAATATATTTCAAAATCGGTTAAGAAATAAGAACTGTAGAAGAAGGAGAAGGAAAGAACAAAAATACATACTGTCAGACTTCAAACAGAGACGCTTCCCTCGACAGAAATACATATTATTACCTTATACTCTAAGCCTTATAGTACATAATATTGTTGTTTAACTTGGTTTATTTGCGAAAAAAGTAGAAAAAAAACTTCACCCTCCATTACAGCGCTTTCACATTAAGAGCCTATCTTCTAACCCATCTAAACGCTAAAAGCCTGTCTTCTTACTCATCTATCTAAACGCTAGTATTATACTTGGATCTATCCAAAAACACAACATGTGTGATATTATAATGATATATAATACAACTAATGTGAAACTTCAGATTACTTCGGTAAACTTCGGGTCAAAGTTCGGGAACTTTTGAGAGGTGACAGGAAGGTATAACATAAGTCCTTGGCTTGTGATTAAAGTTGTTTTGGTTGTGGAATTATGAATAACTAGTAGTTTCCCGCGGTTTCACCCGCGTAAGTCCCAATCCTGCGGAAATATCGTGATATAAATTAGGCTGTGTTATTCCAGGTATTCAGTTATCCGCACACCTGTGCCAGCTGCTGTGTAGCCCCGGCATAGAATAGGCTTACCCCATCTCATCCCGTGGGTGTCGTAAAGGCGACTAAGGGATCTGAGGGAGATTAGCTAACCTTAAGTACTCCCCGCGCGGTGGCGGATAAACTGCTTGATCCCTAAGAGGGTTGGTGTCAGGCAGACGGCCGGCCGTAAAATACATTGCCAAATCTAATTGCCAAATCTAAAAGCGCCGACCCCAAATTAAAAAAAAAACTATTTGGGGTTTAGCGGACCCCGGGCTCCCGAGATGGATGCAACCGGGAACATTGCTCAGATGAGAAGAAGCTATCCGCACACCGAGCTTCATTCAATCGTCGATAGGTGCCTATCGACTACAGTAGTTACGCAAAAAATAACTTTCAACAAACGAACTTAAATTCATCATTTATGGAATACATAAAATAAAGACCCCATACCTAGTTCTTGGTTATGTCCGTATGGAAAATATTCAACGTAACTAAATACGAAATAAAATATATATATAAAGCGACAAAATATCCTATAAAGAAACGTAAACTAAGTTAAAAAAAATTAGCTTTCATTTTTTATGCAAACTTGTTTTATAATCCTAACATGTTCGGACATCATAAAGTTAACGTAACTACCTACATAATAAATCGACTAACATGTAAAACTTATATACCTTCCTATGCAGTCGCCATTTCCACCGGAGCTGAGTTAAGCAATGGTAGGTTAATGAAGCTATTCCATTAGTTCTAACAAATACATCCTCGCACATCTCTGGTGAAAACGCAGCCTTATGAGGGCAAAACAGTAGAATGCAATTAGTTTAACTTGAAAGCACTGAAAGCCTACAAAATATACTTCCAAAAACAGACCTACTCTCTCCTTTCCTTTATTGGCAAAGCTTAGGACGCTCTGTGTTGGCCTAATGACGTCATAAAGAGTGACGTCACTCCCCCTCTCATAATTAGAGAAATGTAAACATTGACTCGACTGTTCTTATAAAATACCGAGAGTCCCGCATATCTGGACTACGTGGAAGTATCTGTTTTTGACACGGTAGAAAAATCATCACTACTACGGTATGCCACCGCCCGCGCTTTATGCTATACGCGATCTATTAAATTGCCGCCGTAACGTCGGAAAAACTTTTCTGACTATCGTCTATAAACTCTATTGTTATATGAATTGAATTCGTAACGCTACGGGTCAGCATCGTTAACTTATCAATGAGCTTATATTACCTTAGAGTTCCCTGTGATTGTGTTTAAGGCCAATTTTTGAGACAGTTGTGATGTTTGTGATGTGATTGTGACAAACTCAACATTTGTTAAAAAAATATCAAAAGTTATTTAATATTCAAATTTTATTTTTCCATATTAGTTTCATGTGTAATTTAACTCTTGATGTATGGTTCCGGAATGTGACTTTGATGATGCTCTTTTTTTTTCTTTACCAGTAGTAGGTAATACAGTAAGTTTGGCTTTCACAGGCTCACGGTTCTTATAATAATGAAGGAATCGTCATTGTTTAATAAACGTAGGTAGGCATTTTGCGTAGTCTGTTCTGTAGACAGATGTTTGTTTGTCGAGTTGAGAGATGCTCCCTTTACGCCTAATTTACTTGGTAGGTTTATAATTTGCTTTCAAATTTCGATGTTTTGAGTTTTAGTGCCTGCAGCTACTCACGTATTAAGATACAGACAGATAAGTCTCAGAAGGAAGCTATAGCAAACTACATTATAACACTATAGTATAATATCGTCTATGAACATAGTAAACTTGAAAGCTTATTGCCCTAGCTATTCCCGCCGATTTTGTATAAACGTGCGGGTTAAGCAACGCTTTATGTTCATTACTTGAATGGGTGACCGATATTTTTTGTGTGGCAAAAAAACATTTTCTCAAGCTTTTTCGTGTTTAGGAAGGCATATTAAGAGGAATGTTTAGAGGTCTCGGTTGTTATCTCTGATGGCAGTCTTTAATTCAAGTTAGAGGCCCTAGGCTGACTTAAGGCTGAAATCGAACATTAGGAGAGACACACCAATTTTAGTTTGGTTTTCGTTAAATACCTAAACCAATATTATGCAGTTTTATACTGTATGTGTAAGTACTTACTTTATTATTACCCCCATCACAAGCCTAGTTCCTTAATCCAAGGTAACATGGCGCTATGTTCAACGTCTTGCCATATTTAATTATTCAATTGGGCCTCACCCCCTTAACAGTTGTTATTGAAATTGAAATGGGAACATGTACGCGGAAACAATCAATCAATCGATATCTCAATCACTTTGGACATTATCATGTTTGTGGAAGACCCGTTACTCGGACACAAATGTACCTAATAACTTTTGATTTGTTACTATTATCCTATCCTATTCAGTAGGTACTTTTACGCAATAAGTACCAAATAGACATAATATAAAATTAACTCTATGAAAAAATACGAACAAACTCAGAAGCAAAATACAACTAAAATTAATAAAACATGGGACTAACTATGGCAAGAAACCTATACTTTTTGAGGGAGCACTGCTATTTAATTACCAAACGATGTGAAAAGCTGTGGAAGTGTTGGTACCTTTAAGAATAAACTGAAATTACATATAGCAACGAGTACCGAAAACTAAATAGTTACCATACATATAATATTGGAAAGAAAAAACCTTACATACATAACATTAACTTTAAAAGACAAAACCAAAAATACAAAAAATAATAATAATATATATAAATCCTGAAGGATGGTACGGTCGATATTTGTCGGGCATGCCACCATCCCGGAGAGTCACTCAGGCATATTATTTCCGGTTGTTCTCATCTTGCCAATGGTGAGTACTTGCACAGACATAACTTGGTGGCCAGGATCATCCACCAGCAACTTGCTCTTAAATATGGACTTGTGGACCAAGAGGTGCCATACTACCAATATGCACCCGTTCCAGTTCTCGAAAACGGTCGTGCCACGCTCTATTGGGACCGGTCTATTATCACGGATAGGACTATTGTCGCCAATAGACCTGACATCGTGATAGTAGACCGGTCGGAACGACGGGCAATACTCGTCGATATCACCGTTCCGCATGACGTTAATCTCGTAAAGGCTGAAAAGGACAAGGAAACTAAGTACTTGGACTTGGCCCACGAGATTACCGCCATGTGGCACGTTGATTCGACAAGTATTTGTTCCGATAGTCGTGTCGGCAAATGGATTAATAGCGAAAAGCCTCGACCAACATCTTCGGAGGCTTTCGCTAGACGGTTGGGTCAAGGGTCAGATTCAGAAGGCAGTCGTCCTTGATACGGCACGTATCGTCAGAAGGTTCCTGTCTCTGCGTCCCTAACCATCGGTAGCCTGGGCCCTGCCCAGCTGCTGACGGGCTTCTAGGTTTAGGTTTTTATAGTAATTTACTGTTTTTGTACAAAATTTATACATTGTTTATAGGACTTGTAGATAGAATTTTATATAAGTTTGTTACTTAGATGGAATTTTGTTAATAGGTTTTGTAGTAATGTATATATTTTGTATGTAGTTTATTTTTATAAAAACTTAATTAATAAATGAGTGAAAAAATATATCTATACTAATATTATAAAGAGGTAACGTTGGTTGTTACCAACGTTACCTCTTTATAATATTAGTATGTCTGTTATGTATGCCTGTATGTATGTATGTATATTGGGGGTAATCTCCGAAACTACTGGACCGATTTCAAAAATTCTTTCACCATTAGAAAGCTACATTCACCCTGAGTAACATAGGCCACTTTTGATCCCGATATTCCCACGGGATCGGGATATAATATATATCGGTGGCCCAGTTTGTGAGTTGGCGAGTCTCCGTCTGCCATTTTTACTTGTTTGTTGAACAATGTTACGGCAGGCGCCATGGTCCCCATAGTTCCCCCCAGTATCCAATCCACTACCAACCCATTGCCATAGCCCAAGTAGTTTTCATCCGTAGTTTATATAATAGTTCTATCCAAACCGGGGGTTGTCCTTCGTTAGTGTGGACATAGTGTGGACAGGGATAATCGCCGGTTTGGTGTCCATTTCATACTTTGCGATTAAACTTGTAACTAAAACGGAAATCTTTGTGTTTGCTTCGGCCCCACGCACGCCTTCCAAAGGTCCGGGGCTCCATAGCCCCGTGAACCGGAAACGTTACAAACAATAATATATAATATTCGTACTTTGTATCTTATTTTAAGTGAAATGTAAATTTGTTTTGAGAATAAAGATCGTTAAACCTTTAACCTTATATACTGCACAGAAAACAATGTGACTCAGACAGATGGAGTTCTGGATAAACACATAAACTACTTTAAATCCTGTACTACGGATCTAATGCGAGTGAAACCGCAGGGCGTTGCTAGTCTGTATATAATTATAATTATATTGGTCCGCTTAATGGTCCCACTGTAGGGCAAGGACCTCCACGAGAGGCTAGGCCTACTCTGAATTGGCAAATGCGCCATGCTCTCGAAACGTGGTAAGTCGTTTCCTCACGATGTTTATCATCACAGTATTAGTATTCTTTTCTTGATAGAAAAATATTAATACAATAAATCATTTAACCAATGGACGTAGAATTTTACATCTATCATTAAAATTCGTTTGCAGTTTCACGAAAACGTTCCCCATAGGACCGGCCATAACTGAAGATATTACAGAATTTCCGTCGTTCAGACGAAGTTTTCCTCAATAAATACTTCTGAAATACCTAAAACAAAGGTAAGAAGTCAACAAAGTTAAATTTCCGGCCGCTGCCTTAGAAACGGCCCCAATCGGCAATCGCACGGTACTTTTTTTGCTGTCCTACTTTAATTAGTAATAGGTACTCGCTTTTGAAATTTAGTTTTATTAGTTTCCGTTGAATTATTATGTACCAGTAGGTAGGTACTAAAGGTGATGTCTCAAACATATTTCTTGTTCCTTTTACGCCAAATAGATATAAAAAGTCGCTGCAGCGCTAACAATATTGATACGTCTAACGTAAAAATGAAATGACAATGGCTGCAGCTGCTAAGATAAAGTCGATGAATGACGCCTGAAACGTCAAAAGTACTTATCATTGAATTTGAGGTAGTAGTCCATTGAAAAGTTACATTTGAGTGTGCGTTTGTCAGAGGACGCAATTTTATTTTTTTGATATCAAGGGGAGGTTCTTATCCCACTGCCACCATCTTGGAAAAACGGGTTCAAAGGGTTTTTGTGGTTTATTTGACGAACTAAAGGTCTCATAAAAAAATAATTAACATTTTGTATTGCAAATAAGATTATCTACAACTTTTGGCAAGTAACTTTTAGTCGTAGAACTAAAAATAAAAAGTTATAAGCGAAAGTCCATGGAAATTTGAGAAACCAATTCTATTGGTCATTTATGAACCGATTTTGATGATTCTTGGTTTATTCGTAAGGAAGAAGTCCCAAAGTGACTCCATAAAAAATATATATGGATCGGACAAGGATCTTTGGAGTGATGAGCAGAATAGTTCCTTAGAAAGTAGTAAATTACTTACTTTTGGACTTTTACCAGTAGAATCAGACCTTGTGCTACAGGTTAGGGATTGATAAAGCACCTGGAACCACCTTATCATCAGAGAATCCCTCGATGATTAAAGTAATGGTTAAAATTTAAATGATTTTTAGTGGTGGATGAAAGTAGGCGCAAAAACAAGGATGAAATAAAAAAACCGACTTCAAAAAAACATAATATAACCTCACCTACATACAGTAATTGAGAAGTTCTCTGATGAGAAGGTGGTAACAGGTGCTTCATCAATCCCTAACCAGTAGCACACGGTCTGATTCTACTAGTAAAAGTCCAAAAGTAAGTAATTTACTACTTTCTGAGGAACTATTCTGCTCATCACTCCGAAGATCCTCGTCCGTTCCATATTTTTTTTTTATTTTTTTTTACAGAAGCTTGTTTCAACTGTCTTCCTTTTGATGTCTTAACTAAAATAAAAATAAAATCTAAAAAACATACCTACTTAAGAAACTCTAAAAAAAAACAATAAAAACTAAATGATGCCACAGACAGATACCTCAAACTTATATCACCCCCCTCTTTTCCGCCGGGGAGGTAAAAAAGGTTGCGTTGCGCATGTTTCCATCATACATTAAAAACCCGGCCAAGTGCGAGACTTGCGCACGAAGGGATCCGTACCACTATCACAATTGGGTACGGAACCCTAAAAGGTAAATACAACTAGGCTAGGAATTTTACCTCTACGATAATGAAGCTAATCGATATTCATACTGACTCGCTCGATCTCGTAATACCAGATTTACTCGATAAAAGTGGGCGGGTAAAGAAAAAAGTTACGAAGAGACGTTCTACTTTGATTTCACTGAACAAATTGGACAAATTAGAATCGCGCGGAGTTTTCAAACGTTCAATTTCAAAGGCAATCTTTCTGTGTACTTATCTTCCAGCTATTTTAAATATAGATACTAATATACTTTATTAATATTTGTAACTCAGCTCTCAGGTTCAACTTTTGAAATTTATTGATTTCATTACTCAATAAAAAGGTAGTTAACTCAGGCTACACTAATAAACTAGGCTTGTAATATGCTTTTATGTCTTCTACATCAATCCCGATGAAGTGGTAATGACCTGTAAATGTCTCGAATAAATGCTAAAAGTAATAAACACCACGCGATTAAAATTGGATGAGTTTAATTTTATTTCAACATCGCGAAAACAGGAGAAAAATCTTTAATAACATGCTTTCTAACCAATAGATTCTCTATAATATAGAATTCCATACCATCCCGAACCAAAATCAACTAAAAAACTTGAGAGGTGTCAAGGGACACCCGGATGGAATGAAGTTCCTTTCTATGAGAGAGAGAGAGACAGACAGAGAAACAAGCGCACGCCGCACGCCTTACAACTATAGCAAAATGTGTCGTTACAACTTTTGGTCTTAATTTTTTCCGTCTAGCCCCCTTTCGCAACGTGCGATAAGGAACTTCGTTCCAATTAACCTAACATAACAATTATAAACTTGGATACTCATTTAGTGTGCGGTGGCCGTTACGTTGTCGTAATCGACCATTAGTGGCTTAATGACAGCAAATAGTTCTTCTATAGAGACTTAAGTTTTTGTGGAAGAGGCATTAGGGATAGAATACTTTGAAGCACTTTTTCTAGTGCCAGGAAAAAATAAAAGAAATACCAAGGGGGAAGAGATCAATATAATTTATTGAGTCATGTTGTCTATTTAAGTAATTTTATTTGTTTTATAGAATTCGTTGTCTTTAAAAAATATTGTATATTTAGTATGATATTTTTTCTTTAAATTTAGTTTACTTTAAAATGTAATTTTAGTTTTAATTTAGTTGTTTGTAAATGTGTAGTTGTAAATTAAATAATTTTTTTTGATTAAAACTAGGAATAACAAAACAAACGTTAAATGTGTATGAAATAGATACGTTCTGTAACTCTACAGCCAAAAATAATATCTAAGTGTAAAACGAAATATCACGCGAATACAAATTAGGTCCCCATTCAAGTTTACCTAGATTTATTCCTATGCAAACTTAGGTCCCGCTGTGTTTCGCCAAAGACTAGGCGAAGTAAGGCATGATTTATACGTCGACTCCGCTAATGTATGCCTTTTATGCAAAGTTAGGAGATCTTAGTTAATTAGGAGAATTAGTCTAGTGTTGGGGATTAGATATTAGAGTGAAGCTGGGAGTAGGTAGTTATTTAAAGTTGGTTTTATATGAAACGAACAGCGTCCCGCGGTTTCATCCGCGTAAGGCCCGTGGAAATTCCAAAAAACATATTTTAATGGATACACGATAAAGAACACACCAAATTTCATGTCCCTAGGACAAACAAATTGGGCACTGAGTTGTTTATATTATTCAGTCAAACAGTCAATAAGCCAAAACTTTTAATTTAATATGTACCTATAGATAAAACGCTTTTTTTGTTTTAATCGCGTTGCTTTATGAGCGCGTAGTAGTTGTAGTTTTTTGGAAGTCGGTTAAAAACAGACCCCTATACCATAGCCGATAATAAGTCTTCATTGTCCTTCTGGCCTGTCACAAGACTGTATCTCATGAACCGTAATAAAAAAACAGATTTTACCAAATGCTAAAAACAGAATAAATATTTTAGTAAGTAGATCTCCCATACAAAAACTTGATATTTTTGACATAATTCACTAATGCATCTCAACGTAGAATTTCGTTCCAATAATTAGATTGAAAATGTAAACCAAAATCTTGCCAAACATTTGGGTAACGTTCCTGATCGCTGACGTGGTAAACAATAGACCATTAAGGCGACATTAATCATGCCTTTAGTCGGCCTCTAAACTTGTGACGTTAAGTATTTAAAGTTAGCTTCCGTGATCCCAAACGTATATACCGACCTATTTATAGTTTTACAGGGTTTTAGATGAATGGGAAATTCTATTTATTTTGCTTGGATATTGTCGTAAAAATTTTGAAACGGCTTTAAAATATTTAGACTCCGTTTCAAAGCTATGTTTCCACCGAGAGCGGAGCGGAGTTATTAATGTGTCCTGAAAAAGGAAAAGAACCTGAAAGAGTCGTATGTCTATGAAAGCGATCGCTGGATGTTATGGCGGTATATAGACACTTCACTAAGAGTCAATCACATTCGATGATTCACTGAGAATGAACAGTGAAAGGCTGTTTAATCCATTTTGAATTTCAAAAAAATGTTATTAGAATAAAAAACTGAATAGCTATAGCTAGAAATATTTTAAAAGAAAAAATACTTCTGCAAAAACACTAAAACTGACACTGGCCAAAAAAACGTATATCTACAGTTAGATATATGTTTTATTAAGCCAAAAGTAAATTATTAGGCCACTCAACATAAATTACACATTATTTCCACGCACAGACAAAACAACCCCAATCTTTCATCTACCATTTAATAACACAAGCCGAAGGACTAATATAAGGAAGTGAATGATAAATAATATGATTGTATGTATGTACAGTAGTTTCTGATAGTCAATGTCCACCGTAGAGTTTCGAAGATGTTATTAATATTAAAATGTTAAGGTCGAGAGACTTTAATTTCGAAGGTCTATCAAAATTATCGAATCCCGACCGACTGCATACTTATGTCTTTTTCATTGCGAAAAAATAATATGCGCTATTAACATCGCTCTTACAGCGAAGGATGACATCGTGAGGAAACCCACGCCTTATAGTTAGCTCTAACTAACTGACTAAATTAGATGCTGATGGAATCAGTTCCATACAAATTAATTAAAAACCTCGTTTGGAACCAATTCCGAAACTCCGGTTCTATAGACGACCGAAGTGGAATGCCCTTAAGCCAATACCTAATGTAACGAATCGATCTCACAACCGTGGTACGGAACTCAACTTCCAAGCAACATCAACATAAAATATGATTGGATATCTCGAACGCTCCCCGAGTTACGGAAAGAAAGTTTCAATCAATCAATGCTCGGGAGCTTGCATTAGGGTAAAAACAGGCTTTACAATTTGTTATCGCGAGGGTAATAAATGCCGAAAGGGGATTATTGTTTTCTTTTGTATCCATTACTTCTTAGTCCACTGGTCGTCTGTCTGTCTGTCACCAGATTGTATATCATGAACTGTGATAGCTAGTAAATTGAAAATTTTAAAGTTAAGAGGATAGTCTCCATTCTCTTTCTCCATACAAATGTAGTTTAAATTTTCCTCCCTGGATAAAGACTTAGAGCAAATATGTTTATGCCATAATACTTATATCTGTCATGACTATGCATCTACCTTTTTATTTTTTTCATTTTATTATTTTTTATTATTATTTTAATTAGAAAATGTTAAAAAATGGGATCCTTTGCTTCGGGAGCAGTCCGGGGGGGCCTTTTTGACTAATTTTTTGTGTTTGGTTATTGTTATTGTTAGATTTCTTTTGTATTAATTTTTTATTTTATTTTTTTATTTGTGTTTGTTTATTCTGTGTTTTGTGTTTTGATGTTTATGTAATTTTTTGACTTATTTATTAGAAAATAAAAATATATAAAAAGGTAGATGCATTGTCATGACAGATATAGGTTTTATGGCATAAACTTATTTGCTCTAATGTCTTTATCCAGGGAGGAAAATTTAAACTACGTTTGTATGGAGAAAGAGAAGTAATATGTTAAGTAAATAATATAAAGTTAAGTAATAAATTTCCCCTCCAGGTTTCTTTACTTCACTACTAAAGAGTAGAAAATAAAAAAACATAACTTGGACTGCTACTTGTTTGTTGTTTTGTTTGTATTTTGTTTTCTTACTTATCGTTGACTATTCTAACAAACTTAAAACGTCAAGATAAGAAAATAAGTAAAATGCGCGAATAAAACCCGAGAAAATATGCAATTATACTAAAATTATTTGAAATAAAAACTTCAAGCAAACTAAAACAGTCGTTTCCATTTAGAACAGGAATTCTCTAAGAAATTTCAGGCAATTCAAGTAGCACAGTTAAATAACATAACACATGGATTTTCACGGAAACTGTTCTTTGTTAAAGGCTAAATAGAGCTTTATTTTTAAGCACAACTTTTATTTAAATGCCGGCTTTATTTAAGAGGTCGTGCTACTGTAGGCCGATTATGTACGCAGTGATAATCACCGAAGTGAGTGGATTACGCTTGATTTAGCAACTCCGAAACGTCAAACACCTACTTTCGTATGACGTATCATAGAAACTCCACTGGGTTCGGTTATAATCACTTCGTACATAATAGGCCTACTGGTCTAAAAAACAAGTCAAATACAGTTTTAGGGTTCCGTAGTCAAAGTGTAAAAACGGGACCCTATTATTGAGACTCTGCTGTCTGTTCGTCTGTCACCAGGCTGTATCTCTTGAACCATGGTCTATGACAATTGAACTGTGATCCGTGACATTTGAAATTTTTACAGATGATGTAGGCATTTCTATTATACCGCTATAACGACAAGTAATAAAATCAAAATAAAACAAAAATATAAAGGGAGCTCCCATACAACAAACGTGCTTCTTTTGTATAATAATGCTACGGAACCCTTTCTGCGTGAGTTCGAATCGCACTTGGCCGGTTTTTTGATTAGTTTTTTTAGGGATAACAACCGGAACCAGGTCTACTTTCTTAACGTGACTTCCGAAGCATGGAGGAACCCGATAAAATTATTTTTGCAACACACTTTATCGGTCACCAAACGATATAATAGACCAATACTTTGGTTTTTTTAAATTTCAGACTATGATCTGACATTTTAGTTCTTTGTATTTGGCGTTTTTTTCCTAAAAAATATGTGTCAAATCATAGTCTACAATTAAAAAACTAAGTAAACCTAACGTTTTACAATGAAAATTTTACAATAACGAAAATTTAACACGACACGAAAACTCTCTTTCAATTATTATCATACTTGTCCTAAGAAAATTTCAACCGAAAACTGACGTGATACTGACATCTTCAGTATTTTTTTACACGATCATATCAAAAGTTTTAACTTCACTTCATAATATTAATTAGTAAATAAAAAAAACCCGGCCAAGTGCGAAACTCGCGCACGAAGGGTTCCGTACCACTATCACAATTGGGTACGGAACCCTAAAATGGTTTACAACAACTTTGATTCAAAGAAAATCTGAAACTTATAAGAAACTCTTTGGTCAGTGAAGGCAGACTAGTATATTTGACAGATAGGGCAGCCATTTTGAATTCCATGACCAACTCGATTTGACTCGACCAATCAGAAGCGACCTCACATCGTACTAGAATTGCCTTGTAGTTTTTGAAACCAGTTTGTTGTATAGGAGCCCCTTTTAAATAATTGTTTTATTTTGTTTTTAGTATTTGTTGTTGTAGCGGCAACTGAAATACATCTTCTGTGAAAATTTCAACCTTCTAGCTATTACGGTTCATGAGATACAGCCTGGTGACAGACGGACAGACAGACGGACGGACGGACGGACAGACAGCGAAGTCTCAGTAATAGGGTCCCGTTTTTACCCTTTGGGTACGGAACTATAAAAAACCGGCCAAGTGCGAGTCGAACTCGCGCTCTAAGGGTTCCGTACCATTATCTATAAAACAGATTTTGTTTTGAAAGGTAAATTGCAGTTTACGATTTATGACGTTTTAAAAAAAACTACTTACTAGATCTCGATCAAACCAATTTTCGTTGGAAATTTGCAGAATAATGTACATCATATACTTTTTTTAGTTTTATCATTCCATTATTTTAGAAGTTACAGGGGGGGACCATCATTTTACCACTTTGGAACTCTCTCTCGCGCTAACTTTCCAGTTTAGAAAAAAATTATATTAGAAACCTCAATATCATTTTTGGAGACCTATCCATAGATACCCCACTTGTATAGCTTTGATGAAAAAAAAAATGAGTTTCAGTTCTTCATACTAAGAACTGAAACTAATTATTTTTTAGATAGATTAAGAAGAAAAAAAGAAAAACTGTCTGACTATGTCGAGTGGGGTATCGTCGAATAGGTATTTAAAAATCATTTTTAGGTTTCCTTGATCATTTTTCATTTAGTTTAACTATTTGGGATCTACAACGACTTAAAGTTAGTTAAGAAAACAAAAGTTGACTGTCTATATCAAGTGGGGTATCGTTGAATAGGTATTCGAAAATCATTGTTAGGTTTCTCTAACCATTTTTCATTAAACGTAACCATTTGGGATCTACAACGGTTTAAAGTTGGTAAGAAATCGTCCATACCTTAGATTACCGCAACTTACTGAATAATCCTCAACTTAATGACCCTCTGAATGAAATGATGCGATTGCGATTAGAATACAATAAAATTGATATAATAATACGTCTTGACCTTGTCACCGAATGCTGACTAAAAAGCGCAAAAAAAAAATTAAAAAAAAATTAAAAACCCGCCTGCTTAAAAAAACTTTAAATAAAAACATACCTATACATAACAAAAACTGACAAGAAAATAAAACAAGTCCAATAGTCACAGAACATAGCGACTTTAACAGTCGGGACCCTAAAACTGAAAAGGTATATGATGAGCTAGATTTAGGTAGTCAATGGGTCCCGACTGTTAAAGTCGCTATGTTCTGTGACTACTGGACTTGTTTTATTTTCTTTCCAGTTTTTGTTATGTATAGGAATGTTTTTATTTAAAGTTTTTTTATTAATTAAATAATATTATTATGTGTAGCGAAAAAGTAGTGTAGTTAAGTGTTAGTGAAACCAATACGCCATATCTTTTTATCGTGTTGTAGTGTATGTAGTAGAGATCATAGACCTCAGTGTCTGGTATAAATTTAAACCACTTAATAGGGACCATAGACCTCTGGTATAACTTTAAACTTGCTAGTCCACTCGTTTGGGGAAAAATCGGTGGTGTCACACAAACAGACGGACAAGGGACCATAAAGACAAGAAAGTAGTGATCTTTTAAGTGTTCCTTTTTTGGCCTTTTGAAGTTCGAAACCATAAAAAGAGGAAATAAGAAAGAAATAATCGCGTGATATTTTAATGTTACAAAATAAAATTTACTACGTCATAAGTATAGGAAATTAGTTACAACCTTATAGCAGTTCATAAAATAGTCGTTTATTCGCGATGAAATATTGTAAAAGGCCCTATTGGCTTATATATCAGCTATAAATATAAATAGCCCGGGTTTTCTCGCTAATGGCGTTAGATAAAAGGGTTCGTGTCGATAAAATGGGGACCTTTTTGATGTATATTAGGATTTAATAGACTCTTAGCAATAAATATAATATTTTGACAAAAAAATACCTGCGCTCTGTGATTTTATTCGTGATTTTTTTCATATTGAGATACATGACAATGAATGTCATAGTGTGACGACCTCCTTTCATCTCTAACTGTGACGCAGAAGATTGCGGGTTTGATTCTCGTCGGGGACAAGAATTTATGTTGACTTTAAATTTTGTGTCTGGTTTTGGGTCTTTTCTATATTATTACTAGCAGTGCCCGCGACTTCGCCCGCCTATTTTTTTTGAAACTATATCTTCAATAAAAAGACTATCCAACACTGAAAGAATTTTTCAAATTGAACCACCTGTTTCTGCGATAAGCGCTTTCAAACAAACAAACAAACTTTTCAGCTTTAGAATATCAGTATAGATTTATCTCCAAATTTGTTTTAGGCAGTTCTACTAGAAATATTTTAAAGGAAATTCACTTGCCTCGCCGCTAGTGAATTTTTAAGGTGTTTTTCTTTTATAACATTTCTTATTATGTATGATCATAACTAATACATTTAGCGTGGTGCTTATTTTGCGTTATTATACATTTGGCTCTTAAGCTCGTTTGTAGGTTCAAACTTCATTGCCAAACGCATCGTCATTAACAATAGAAATCAATAATGATGGAACGTAATCGAGATGCAATTGCCCAATTATGTGTTTAGTATGCATCACCAGCTTAGCGCACGGCTTAGGGATGTAATAAGTATTGTAAATGTGCTATGGACAGGCGAATAATGCCTAGAGGGCGTGACTGTAGTTACAGCCCAGACTGTTGTATAATTTTACTGTAAATTCACATGTAGTTTTCAAGGATTCGCTGGTTTGGTATTTGAAGCTAAATGTTGGTAACTATTGTTCTAAATTGCTAGAATCTTATCTAATAGATTTTTATCTTACTGATTTGCTTTTCTTTGAATTATGGTGTCGTAGGGTTTGTGTATATAGCCTGAATCGAGTTTTATTTGGTATTGTAAATTGGGTCCAAAGTGTTGACTGACGATTTGACCAAGGGGCCTGCTTTGGATAAACGAAAAACTGAATCAAAATTTTAGGTTTAATCCTGATGCGAATTTTGTTTTGTCAATTTCACGTCATATAACTTTTGTTCGTCCACAATTGCGGAAAGAGGTAAAAACATAATGGGGAGTACACGACCGAAACAAACTAATAAACATTTAACCCAAGTATCGTTTTTTTACTTCACAACACATTACATCATTATAATTAATTATTCGTATTCAACTTGACTTTAGTCAGAAGTCTGACTCGTACACTAGATCACACTGTGTAAACGAACTTTAAGTTCGAAGAAGTGAATCTACTGAATGACATGTAGGTAGGTAGATAGTTGATTTGTCTCCGCGAAAACGAAAAACGTCATTTTTAATGAAAATGTGAAAGGCATACGTTTACGGCATAGGTACCTAGTACCTATCTACGGTGCCACAGACGAAAACACCTCGGGTCAATACTTATTACAAGAAATAAAATAAATCGATAAATCAGCTAATATAATATCAAATAGGTACCTACAGTACAAAACCGAAGTTAAATCTACGTAATTTCCATCAATGTGTAATCGAACTAGAATGAAACCAAGAGAGCGGTCTCAAAAAACCATTATGCAAAACAAAACAGGCAGAGCGTTGAACAAAAACATCTCGCTTCCGTGAAGTTGGGTCTACTACGACCGTTGCATAAAGCCTTTGATACACTGACACCGAACTGAAGTTAATTAGGCATCAGTAGATTAAGGGCCCTATACTGAAAAACTGAAAATCCATGTCGGGCGCATCGAAAATTGTTGATTATTTCATGTAATGTCGTAGAACTTTTTTTTGTGTACAGATTGTAGGCGACATTGTTTCCGATATTTTAGTGCAGTTTCCATACAAATATGTCGAAACGTATTGAAGCCTATCGACATTTTAGCCAAATCAGACATTTTTTGTCTAAAATTTGGATAGGCTTTGCACCAATAGGACGTTCTTGTCTTAAAACTACACCAAAATGTAGGAAACAATGTCACCTACAATCTGTGCACAAAAAAAAGTTCTACGATATTGCGTCACGAAATAATCAACAATTTTCGAAGAGCCCGACAGGGATTTTCAGTTTCAAGGTCGTTGGCGTTGATACTCCTCTTAAGTTTGAAATTAATACACAAGCATATTTGTCAAAAAGAAATTGTAAGAGACCTAACCATAGATCCTGTACTATAAAATCTCTGTATTGAAGGTACACGTATCCTCATTTAAAAATGTGTAATTTTTTATTGTTGGCTGGGCTTCATTGATTGATTGATTGATTGATTAATTCTTTATTGCAACATCAAAAACAAAAAATTACAATAAAAAGAAAAACATATACAACTTTAATCTAGGTGGCACAATGGGCGGCCTTATCGCTTAAAGCTTCATCAGTGCGAGCTGCTACCTAGCCAGTAGATAGCTACTCGCAGTAGCTCGCATATACTAACACCAAGACGTAAGTATTAGTTACATATAAGTTAATTCCGAACAGCAAAAGTTACTACATTGCAACTGCTTGGTAGAATGACTTGTGCGCTAGCTCGCACTGTGTAAGCTAGCTATTAGACTGAGTCAAATTTAGTTCAAGATCCCAAAATAAAAATAATAACTTAAAAATGGCTATATTTAAAGAGAACTCTGGAAAAGAAAAAAGAAACAAAAACTGTGACACAACACACCTCTACCAATAACGCTCTAACTTCTTTCTACCACACTATCGTCGACAATTTTCCACATCGCTTTACTCGCTCCCAGTGTACCATACCTTTACGTGCCTTTACAAAAACGATATCACCCCTTAGTTGAGGTCACACACGGTCGAGGGCAAAAAGGGACACCCTGGACTATTACCCCTGTGTCCCTTTCAGCTAACATAGGTGTCTTTTTGTGTTGCCACCGTTTGTTGGGGTTTCTGAGGCAATAAAAATACGTTATGTAGGTTACATGGGTGTTTGATTAAAGTTTTTTGTGTTTAATATTTAGCAACCCCAAATCTTGATAGGAGTTTTAGGAACCTTTAATTTTGGGGTTTACAATATCAACTCAAAACTTTATTTATATAATGAAATTGTATCAACGCAGATGAGCGTTTGACCACTATATCACTTGATTGTAAGTAATGATATGGTCTAACAACCTACACCGCTGTTCCTAGAAACATGAAAGTTGATTTACGTTCCTCCGGATCGTGATTTACGCGGGTGAACGCGGTTATATATTTTTTATCAATAAATTTTAGATAACCGTTTGATTACCATCTCACACGATGGTAAGTGATGAATGGTCTAAAATACAGCACGCTTATCTAGAAGAAGGAAGACGGCAGTGGAACAAGATTCGATTCGATTTCCGTAGTGGCTGCATCTGCCTACGTATCGGATCACGGACGAGTCCGCTTGGCACAACAATTAAGGCCGGTTAGTAATATCAAGCCACGCTACATATTTCAAACCCACCATTTTAATACCTCCACTGAAAATCACAAAACAAAAACCGTGACAACAAAAGTCTACAAAACCAATTTAATGTAACCAAGTTTCCGAAGTCATAAATAACATTTCTCTGATCATAAAACTCCTACATCTGTACGGGAAACATTTATAAGCTGGTACGGATTATGTGGCTCACAAAAGTCACTGCACAAAATATGGTATACGCCACTAAGGGGCACAGGGCACGGTCAAATAGAGAATCAAGCTCAAGCCTAGCAGAATCTGTACAGCAAAATAAGTTATAATATTTTGGTTTACTTTAGGGTTTAAAACGTAATCTAACTATTACGTTTTAAAACCTAAAATCACAAATGGAATATAGATGCATCTTTCGGTAATAACATTAGCTATACGGTTAAAGATAACATCGTGAGAAAACTGACCGACATGTCCTAGGACTTACCACGGTCCGAAGGCATTTATGATTCATCAATCCGGAGTGTAAACTGTCGTGGCGTCTTACCGCTTAACCCGTCTGTGGGCTCAAATACGGAGCAGCGCAGCGTAGCGATGAGCGTAGCATTCCAGCTTGTTTTGTAGCATATTGTTGCTTAACGTATACAGTGTTTGATCGATATGTTACGCTAAATGTGTGCTACGAAAACTCTCAGAGAGAAGTCCATGCGTTCAGTAGTTCGATCTTATATTATGTTTTTGACCGTACCGAGTTCTCTTAGGTTCACAAAAGTCAAAGCCCAAAACACTAGACTAGGTAGACCAAATATAAAGGTAGTAAATCACAGGAATATTGTTACCGTAGTACAGATGTGACACAGTTAGTTTTTCTCTAACCACGTAACTGGTACTAAATCATAACATCTCGGGGAATAATATGTTGGTTGCTTTGGAAATTAACAGTGGAAAAGAAGGAGGAATGGGTTTTAAGTAACGACTTTATTTAAATAACTAGACGCAGAAAAACATGCTTTTTTACAATACATGTGGATTCAAAGCTACCTTTGGATCACCATCCTATTTTGCTGCTACTATGATAAGGGAGTCTAAGTTGAAATAAGTGAGGGTTAAAAAGCTTCATGCATTTTTACAAAAACAATAATCCTTCAAGTTCCCTAAATCGATTTACAATTTCTATCTGTACATTTGTTAAATCAAACCCTAATTTAACCCCTTAACTTATAAACGATGATTAACAGATGACTAAGTTATGTAACGTTTGATTCTGTCTGTCAACTTTCAACAACAACACAAGAATCTTCATGTGAATGTAAAAGAACTATACATAATAATCATCTTTATAAGTGAAGGGATAAATGGTTAAAAAAAGTAATGTCTGAAACTTCGTATCCCTAACTTTCTATAACTACAAATGTCAATTAAATAACAAAAAATGCAAAACCCTAAAAAGACCGAGTCGCCAATAAGACAAACAACTCCAAATGTCAACTGCTAGGAAAGAGGCCACGACGCGCCAGTATTACTGGAATTGGACGACTAGTGCTGTTCCTAATCGATAAATTAAAGTACGTAATGGATAATATAAAAGTAAATATTGGAACAAAACTTATTAAGGCGGTTTATTAGGGAATTTATTTGGTGAAAATTGTGAAGTAACACCTACTTCCAATTCCGGTTGTGAAACTATGAAATTATTGAGTTTTTCTCTATTTGAGGCGTTCATAATTTAATTATAGGGTGTGTAGTCAAAGACATTTATTTTTGTTCTAAACATAACAATATATATAACATAATTGACGTGATGGTACGTCAGGTAGTGTTCAAATGTTCATCTATTCATTTATTTATTTTAATCAACTCAATGCAAAAGAAACATGCAACATAACCGGCATAATATAAATGAATACTAAGGTACCTAAGTCTAACCCAGAGTTATCTGCCGACAGACCTCAGGGGTAAGAAAAGAGTAATAGAGAAAGGTAATAAAGTGTATAGAGATAGATAGTGTTTAAAAAATCTATAGTTTACCGATATTATTTACAATCATATCGATAAACTACAGTCACATCACTAACACTTAAACTAATTTATCAGTTATCCGTAGGCGAAGATCGATGGGGACATCTTAAAAAGGTATTGACCATTTCTTAAGTGTGAGTTCGTACCGGATGCCCGCCTAATTTAAAGAAGATATGTTTTTATTAAAAAAGACTTGAATCTGTAAGCTGGCCGGTTGCAGGTTCAAGTCCTGTGCTGATTTAAGGAAAGCATTTTTCAAGATTTATTTCTACACGTGTAGAATAATATAAAATTAAGATAGTAGAAGTTAATTTTCACGGTTATCAGATAACTTAACTATGTTGCGACATAGTGAAGTTTGAAGAAGTAGTGAATTTTAATCTTTTTTTTTTTTCAAAAATTACTAATATCTTTTTTCAAAAGAAGAATTACATGTTACATAATACAAGCGCACATTGTTTCGAATATCCTGGGCATCCGGTTCGAAATCCCTTTAAACAAAACAAGTAGAAATAGAATAGTTTCCTCGTTCCATTCGTAAGGAACAACTTACAGACTCTTTGTCTCGACGTTTCGATCGATAACTTATCTACGTATTTACTTATGTACAGTCAGCATTAAAAGTCTATGACCACATTTAGATTGATTTTAACTCATTTCTCGGTTTTAATCGCGTGGTGTTTATTACTTTTGGCATTGTTTCAATGCTTAACGTTTCGATACCTTTACAGGTCTCTTTTTCAGGACTCACCACCACCACCCATGTGGTGTATATGGCTTATAAGCACCACGCGATTAAAGCCGAATTGAGTTTAATTTTAAATTTAACATCGCGGAAACAAAAGAAAAATCCACATTTAGATTTTCAAAATCACTTTATACGCAACACAATTCATCATCATCATCATTTCAGCTGTAAGAAGTCCACTGCTGGACATAAGCCTCCCTCATAGATTTCCAGATGCTTCGGTCATAAGTGGCCTGCATCCATCGTGAACCCGCGGCCTTAACTAAGTCGTCCGTCCATCTCGTTGGTGGACGTCCAACGCTGCGCTTTCCGATCCGCGGTCTCCATTCGAGAACTTTTCGGCCCCAACGACCATCTGCTCTCCGTGCTATATGTCCTGCCCACTGCCACTTCAAAGAGCTAATCCGTTTGGCTACAACACAACACAATTATGACGTGACAAAAAAGAAAAAAAATATATCCGCTATTGCCACCGCTCTATGGTGAAAGAAAACATCGCGAGAAAACATGTATCACTTACAAGTCCCAATAGACTACTTTTTATCTCGATATTTCCACGGGAACAAAACCAACGCGGGTGAAACCGCAGCACGTAACTAGTCCAAAACATAAAATCTTAAAAATTCAAATTCAATAGATAAACAAGAACACAACACGGTTCACGATCACGTTATCGCGTCCCTTTCAACATTGTCAGATCTTCTCAAACTTGTAGACTTCGCTCGACTTCGCTTAACTTCGCGCAACTTTGCGGAACTTCGCACGAAGTTTGTGCGTCACAACGGCCGAGTTGCAAAGTTTGAGATAACGGTTGTATTCGAGCCTTTATTCAATTCTAAAGTGATGAGAGACAAGGATGGATTATATCGATGATTTTTAACTATCCGTTTTGAAACTAAACTCTAAAGCTTAATTTTTTTTTACTCATATTTAATTTTCTCCGGGGATCTCCTCGTCACGTGGCTATTGTAATATAGTCCGTATAGAATTAAAAAAAAACGGCCAAATGGGAGTCGGACTCGCGCACAAAGAATTCCGTACCACTATCGCAATTGGCTTCGGAATCTGAACACTGGACAAAAACCAATTCGTAAACGCAACGCGAACGTTAAAATTTATTTTACTACTGGTGCCAGTCTATCACTACATCACTAGATAGCGCTAGTGGTAAAAATACATCGCGGTATCGTTACGTTTTTATGTCAAAAATCGCTTTTGTTGCAATTAAATATTTGTTGTAAGTTGTTTTTAGTATTTGTTGTTATAGCGGTAACAATACATATTTTGCGAAAATGTATGAGATACACCCTGGTGACAGACGAACATACAGCGAAGGTCTCAGTAATAAGGTCCCGCTTTTAGGTTTTAGGAGTAGGGTACGAAACCCTAAAAACAATACATACGTGAATACAATAAAACATGTGGGAAGAAGAAGAAACCTAGAAACTGCCTTTATAAAAGAGTCGTACGAACCCGTTATACTTAAAAAGAAAAACAAATAAAACGGATCTATTAGTAAGTAGGTACCTATTATCCGAAAGGCTGACAGGCTTTGATACCGCCACTTGGGTTAGATTGCCACTTAGACACGTCCGCCAAAAGAGATCGCCACTAGATAACTTGAGAACACTAGTCTAAACAGGAATTAGGAACTAACGACGTTTTAATTTTGTCTAGTTTCATCCTGGAGTGTTACTCGAAAGAGTCCAGGATTTTAAAAAAGGTTATTTTAGCAGATTCTGCTAAGGAAATGTTTTTCACACGGCTAACCTACTAGTTCAAAATAAACTTTTTAAGTTCTTTGATATTTAGTTTATAGGAGCCATTAGCTTATAAAAAGTCGGGTTATCGCCCTTTGGTAGAAAAATACAGTAAGTTTTTTATTTAAATAACCCATTGGACTGTAAAACGTTATCAAAAAAACCTTGCCTTAAAAAATTCGCCCGCGACGGAATAAAACTTGTTTCTCTGGCTTGTTATACCGCTGAACTTGAATTTAAGAACATGTAAGTACCTACTTATTTTCACAAACACATTATCCGATAGCAAATCATCGCCAGCGGATAATGTGACACAAAAAAAACCATTTTCTAGTGCTATGGAAAACGCGTTAAATAGTTGGTCCTGGATGTTATTTTTTATATCAGTCGTGAGGTCAATTTAGAGGTATTAAGGCGACTCTAACGCTAGGTAAGGCATAGGTACCTACCACTACATGAAAAGAAGGAGCCTTAATAACCAAGTGTTTCTTTTAACCCTAACTGTAGATAAATTCTAACAAAATTATTATAAGTGCAGTTTAGATTAAACATATTATAGTTAGAAAATGTCGTAGCATTGTGCTACGCAGCTGCTACGAACATTGCTACGAGAAGAGCGCATGCACACTATAGATTTGTAATCGGCAGATGGTCGACACTTTTCCACTTTTATTAATATTACAGTAACTAAATACAACTTTGTGTCAAATATTTGAAAGTTAAAATCATGTTAGTTTTAAGAGTTTTTACCAATTGCATTAATACATGACATTTTCGTATTGGAAAAGTGGCTTTTGAAATGAAAAAAAATGATTAGCTATAATTAGGTTTTTGGTACCCAATAAATTAATAATGTATTGTTTCAAACCGGCTTCTAAATTCGGTTGTGGCTTATTTTTATCGGATGTTCGTCGAACACAATGACTGCTCGACCAATTATGATGTTTTATATTGGAAGGAATACTTATTTCGGAATCAATTTTTGTAAACAAATAAACTGCTTTTGAAAAAATGCTTTCAAAAACTTTAGTACCCGGCGGGATTCGAACCCGCGACTATTGGTAATCCGAACCAACGCGTTAAACCGCTTCGCCACGGGTAGTCGCGGGTTCGAATCCCGCCGGGTACTAAAGTTTTTGAAAGCAGTATTCCTAAGTGTGGATTAACACTAAGAAATAATGTTTAAACAAATAAACTGTTTAGTTTCCAGTCTGCGTCAAAATGTTACGAGTGTCTCAGAAGTGTTTAAAATACCGTAACTTGAAACACGGCTTGGTTTATGTTTTGGTGAAATTAAACATTAGAGAAATCTAACAAGACGTTGCACACAGCGCCATCTAGTCTCAAAATAATCAACTAGTCCAGCCCAACGACTGGTTAGTTGCCATTAAATAAATTAAAATCGGCGAAGTCCGATTCAAACTCGCGCACGAATGGTCCTATAATACTATTACAAAAAAAAATAGCTTTGTTATATTTAAGCTATCTCGGTTCACGAGTGACTGGAGACAGACACACAGACGGATAGCGAAGTCCTAGTAACAGGGTCCCGTTTTTACCTTTTGGGTACGAAATCCTAAAATTACACTATGTGAATAATACCCAAAAAGAGTGGGTAATACAAGTGTTTAAAACCTATCAATGAATATTCTATATTCTAATAGCTTCTATTCGACAAATAAGCTCATTTTAAATTATCTCTGATTGTTATATTAACAAATATTTTCTTTATTCAAATAAATAACATTAAACTAAACAGTCCTGACATACAATTTTATACCCTACATTAAATTAGCCTATAAAATTCGAATAAGAACTCTAACACCGAAATTATAGAGTTTAAATTACAATAGGAAAACACGTTGAAATCAAAGCGTTATGCATTGATCAAAATGCAAATTTTAAAGAATGAATATTTAAACTGTAATTTGTGTTTAGACGGCCCGTTATTCGCGTAATGTCATGCTTTTTGTTTGTTTAGGACGTTTTGTTATTACTAAATAAATATGTTTCACCCGCATAAGTTCCTATTCGAAAAATCCGTTCTTAGTAGATTGGATACCTATACATGCTCATGTTTCTAGAACAAGCAATTTGGGCTCTCTGTTGATAAGATAATATTAAAAGACTATATTAAAAGGCTTTGTCCTGACTTTCTGACTGACTGATCAATGACCCAGTGCTTTCCCAATATAATTCTCTTTAACTATATACGTTTCCAGTTTTTCCAGTAATTGCATTTCTCTTATTCATATCTAATGGCAAAATGTTGTGAAATTTTGATGGTTTTTTTTGTTTTTAGAAACGAGAATTGTTGTTTTTTTTTCTTTTATTTATGACTAAGGACACAAAGACAAACTTAATTGAACAATGCTGCATTCAGGGAAACAACGAAATAGAAAAAACAATGAAGCCATTTCGTTAAAATGACCTAACTTAATAATGCTTTTTGAAAAAATGTTTTCAAAAACTTACGGGCTTACCCGTGGCGTAGCGGCTATCGCGCTGGAACGGAATACCAGTAGTCGCGGGTCCGAGACCCGCCGGGTAACTACTAAAGTTTTTGAACGCATCTTTTCAAAAAGCATTATTACCTAGTGTGGTAAATACTAAGAAATAAACTAACTAATACATTACCTAACTTGTTAAAAAATCTCTATTTTAGACCTCAACCTTACGTAACCTTCAAATCAATATCGGTTGTGGCACACAGACAGACGGAGAAGAAAACGTTTGTTCTTTACCTTTTGAGGTACGAAACCCTAAAAAGTGATCAAGTGCTTACCTAAGTAATAGATAAGTAGGTACCTTTACCTAAAGTATAAGAAACTACGAAAATCTAATAGATATTATAGTTTTTTTTTCACTTTTTGAGTTACAATATTGTCTAACCTTAATTTAAACCTACTTCCAATGAATAAAAATAATTGAATTTGTATTTTTTTTAACAAATCTTTAAGCTTGAAACAACAGAACTTTCTCTCTCTCTTCTCTCTCCTTCTTTCTTTCTTCTTCTTCTTGTCTCTGTCTTCATCTTCCGCTTCATCTTCTTCAATCACAAATCTTTTCTCTGCTTTAATTGCTTCAAATTTCTACCCTTCTCTACCAAAAACTGCATAAAACAATTTAGGTAAAACGTTGAAGCTACACGACGTATAGTACCTACCTAGGCGCTAGGTAACAAACGTAACATAAAACACCCCGTTACAGAACACCGAACTGCAATCAAACAATTCACAACTCAGAATAAGGCCACTTACAACATTAGGGTGGATGCAGACGACAAATTTAGCGATCGACCGACACCTCCCCGAGTTCCAACAAATTCAATTAAATTAAACAACTATGATGTTTTTATGTTGTAAATTGGTTTGAAATAAATATCATTTTTTCGGTTTTAATCGCATTGCTTTTATTATAAAGGATTTTTTTATAAATAAGTGAATTTCATGCTATCATTAAATTCACCTATTTATAAAAAAAACCTTACTTTTACAAGTACTTTTGCTAAACCATCTATTCGACAAAAGTAAGATAGTTCGTTTAACAAAAGTACTCATGTATTGAAGCCCAAGAACAATAAATGACAATTTTTATCCCGACATTATATTACCATGTGTATGGGTGTTTATATATGTACCTATAACATGTAGATAAGTATTTACATACACATATCAACAAATTAAAACATGGTAAATGTTCTGTATCTTATTCGTAGTGAAAACAACCATGTTAGTTTAGAATAGGATACTTCCAAATTTCTCGTCTGTATGAACCCTTTCAACCAATTTCAAATGTCAGAATGTAAACGACTACTGACACTCCCAAAAGGCCGGTTTTCGTTCAAAAACCGAACCACACGCGAACAAACATATAAACAGAATACTAAAATCTACAATAAACACTAAATAACATTACTTTTTTCTTGGAAACTCCACTTTATGGGCGCGATATCAACCTTTTCAGCTTTTAGCCCGGACTTTCCCCAAACGGGAATAGTCCCGTTTTTAAACGAAACATTTTTACCATAGAGTTAAAAAACTTATCGATATATAGAGCAAGACTACGTTTAATGACAAATTACTTTTCAGTCTACACGTGAGCAAGAGGTCTGGAAAGACTTCGAAACAATGCTTAATTAATAACACAAAAGCAACGCGATTATTTAATTTACGCGCCGAGAGTTCCGTGTCATGTACGTCTGTAATGGGTCTGTAATTGATGAACAGAAATTATAGACCGTCCTATTGTATGAGAGCTCATTCGACCCAGAGGTCAACTCACGCTAGTTTATTAAGTGTTTTATGGGAACAACCTTAAATTTTTAACTTCTTAGTATTTTTCCTTTATATTTGCTACAAGACCTTGATTTTTACTGCATTTTGTGGTCAACGTGAAGTACTATAGAGTACTTCCGGTTAACGGAGATTTGGGAATTTTAATTAAAAGCAAAGTCACAATAAAAATCCAAAAGATAAAAAAAATTGTTTATTGTTAACTAAGAAACCCTAGTTGAAAATTAAGGACCTTCACTTTTATACACCTACTTTACTACTTTAACTACTACTACTTTAAACTTAATACTTTTATTGCACTGTTTAACGGTTCATTGAACTAGTTGCCTGCGACATCTCTATTGTAAAATAAAAACATTTTATCTCTATTAGTACACTATAATATGCCGAACGCAAAACTGTCCCAATTTTGTTCCGGAACTCTCCTAAAGTAATGTGAACTCTAAGGCGGTGCCAATAGAGGCCATTGTACGGCGATGACTTTTGTCCTTTGACAAAATGTTTTTGGGTATGAGAGCGCTGTGTCTAATGAGCCGTGGGTAGAAAAAAAAATATTGTTTTCTTTTTTGGCCCTTTGGACAATTTTCCTATAAAGGTCGTATTGATATCTAGGGCAATAATAAATGGGTGACCGTTGAGTTTAATATAGATGAATTCCTTAAAAACTTGACAGTTTTTTTTTCAATATTGCGTTATAAAAAACAATGCCATGTACAAAATAAAATAATTTTATTAATTGAAGGTGGGTACATACCACACTTAGTCAGGATACGCCGTATTGCAGGCGACTAGTCTCTTTCTTATATTCAAGTAGGTATATAAAGCAAGTAGTTTTATAGTACATAGATATTGTATAGCCACAAAAAAACTGAATTACCATGAGTTTGTAGCAAGACTGACATAAGTAAGTACCTATACCTATATCACTGTATGTAATTTCAAGGGAGAGCGAAAAAGAGACTTTATAAGTCGAACTTGAATACCAAATTTTGACACCATTTTATTAGAACAAGGGGTTACATTTATCTGGTTATGATACGCCATAGTTTTCATAGCAACAAAAACTCAGCGCAAATTGTATAATACAAATTACTTTTAAGAAAGAGCACAGAATACATAAATAGTACAAGTAGTAAGAGCGATAGTTATTTTATCTAATTTTAAGTGGAAGCGAAAGAGAGAGTTATCCGATGTTAACATTCTGTTACCTACTGTTTACAGTTAGATGTGTGATAAAGTGAGTTTAAATTAAATCCAATATCGTGAAAACGGAAGAAAAATCTAGGT
The DNA here is from genome assembly GCA_958496205.1 of Idaea biselata. NCBI lineage: Eukaryota > Metazoa > Arthropoda > Insecta > Lepidoptera > Geometridae > Idaea > Idaea biselata. The sequence continues at coordinate 12,217,559 of OY292395.1, forward strand.
ATGTGAAATTAGAAAAAAGACATTGTTTAAACTTATAACAATTTTATACCTCAATGTTTTGATACCCATGCATCAACGCACCGATATACTTTTAAACAACCTGAGGGGCTCCTAGCTTATATCGAACGAACGATAATTTTCAAAGCAGTTTCTTCAAAATATTGTTTGTGCGTTCGTAAAAAGCTAGTAGACCTCCTGTACACCGTCAGTTAAATGCCAGAACAGTCAAAACATAACAATAAAAAAACATCACATAAAAATTCAAGCCAAATTCACGAACCAAAAAATGCTCAACTATTTTCTATGCAGATTATCAATAAAAAACAGTGTTTTTGACATGCAAAACACTAGAATACAAGAACGAAATTTTGAGGCGTTAAAATCTTTACCAAACCTACCTATTTGCATATAATAAGTGCTTACAGACAGACAGTCTGACAAATGTGAAAATTGTTTTTCTATTGCCGTAGCACTTAAATTATGGATTGTTATAGTTGAAATGGGTAGGTAGTTAGGTATAAAGCAATATTTTTGAAATTTAATTTTATGCTAGCCGGGACAAGTATTTAATTTTATGCTATGCAAAGGTTTGTTTCTGGTTATGGGTGTTTTCTATATTATTTCGGTTACCTTTGCATTTAAAAAAATAAATATTGTACTGTACGCAGTATATATGTTGTCTAGTACTCAGAGCACAACCCTATAGTTGCTTAGTATGGGGCGGCGCGGCGCTGAGTGCAACGAAATGCAATAGGTATTATAATTATAACTTATATTCGAAAAATACACTAATTATACATACATTAAATAATCACGTTCTAAGATGTAGCAATTTACGACGAGAAAAATAGAATACAATCTGTCTTGCTCCTCTTGTCACCTGCTTCCGAATCGGGACAAAAATACGTAATTATTTCCAAAACACTTTGTTTGAAAGTTTGTGTGTAAGTAGAAAAAGGTCATCGTTGTTACTCCTTATGAGTAGTTTTGGAGATCTGTATTAGCACATATGCTACTATTTATCCCGATACTCCTGCGCTGCGGGATCGGGACGTACGCGGGTGAAACTGCGGGGCACAGCTAGTAATAAATACGACGTAGGACGTAGCGTAGGTAAATATAGTATCAAACTTTATTGCATAGAAAATGCACCTCTAAAAAAAATCACGACTATTTTACTGTAAATTGATGCTCAAACGAATTCAGTATTTTCATTTTCTAAAACACCAGTTTTATAAAACTATAAAACACGCATAAAGTCTGACTAATAAGTGCTAATACAATTTTATACCCCGCAATAATTCAGGTCATGATCGGTGAATCGTTAAATTAGCATACGTTATACTAACGAAAATGGCCTGAAAACGTAGAGATAAAAATACCTACGTGTACTAGAGGAAACCACACAAAATATGTTTTGTTTTTGACTTACACCATTTATTTTTTTATATCCGACCTATATAATCCCGATTTTTGTCTCCTCGCGGCCAAGGCACTTTTAATATATCTAGTCGAAACATAGAGGTAAGAGAATTTAAAAATAACAATACGCGAATAAGACCCGAAACAATATGTTAATATGAAAATAGAATCTCGATCTCGAATTTCGATGTGTTTTAATGGAAAAAATATTACTATACTTATTAATCTATACTATTCAATAAAACGCAATTCACAACATAACTACTTAAGTTATGTTAGAATATGTCTCTCCGTAACGCGCTCTCCATTGAGAAGAATCCACAATAAACTTCTATAGCCTTATTAATAAACGTAGAGTAAGGCTGGAATAATTTAAACACTTTTTGATTCTGTCTGTCAACTTTGAAAGTTCTTGTCACGGAAAAAGACAAAGCATGTTTTCCCTACTCCGACCTTACTCCACGTTTAGTAATAAAGCTAATAAGGTTTCGTGTGTCCAAAGCGGCTTATATAAAAACTACGACCAGCAACAAAAAGCCATCTTTGCAAAAAATAAAAAGAATACTCTATTTGTAGTAGTAGATATTTCAACTCTAAGTCAGAAAAGGAGTGTGGGGTCTAAATTTAACTCCTTCTTACCCCTTTTTACCCAATCTTATCCCGTCTCCCCCTGTAGGGTAACATCGCATTCAGAATAGCTCGAGATGAAGTGAAATTAAAATGAATATGTTCTCAGAGGTAATAATGATCGAGATATTGACGAGTTTATACACGAGAGAGAATGTGTAGATATAAAGAGAGATGATATTCACCGACTTCAAAAAAGGAAGATAGTCTCCAATTTGGTTGAGGCTATTTTTATGTCTTTTCGGATCGAATACGGCTGGGCTGGCAGGGTTCCGTACCCAAACGACCCGTCTTGATGTACCAGATTTTAATTAGTGTTTTTATTCTAAAACTACTGGCCGAATACTAAAACGCCAGTTAAAAAAATTGAGGGCTACTTCCGTAATAGAACAGCTTCAAAATTCATAGTTAGTACCTATTTGAATTGTTGTGATTTGGAGGTGCTTAATTGTTTAAGTAGCCCTCAAACTGTGAGTAGCGTTTCAGTATTTGGCTGTAACGGAAGTTTCTCAAAAACAAAACTACATCGTGTTATTGATTCATTCATGCAAATAAGTCATATTAGTTATTTAAATTTGTACGTACAAAGATGTAGGTACATATTTAAAACACAAAGGAAATTAAAACTGGACAGTAACTTGTATCGAAACGATTCAAAATTCAAAATTAACACCGTTGTTAAATGAAATCGAGAGAAATACAATTTGGAGTGAAGCTAAAAGGTAACCTGCCTACCTTTAGGAGGGTGGTGAAAGGGTGCGGCACCTACCTACGTGCGTAATCTAACGTCACAGACCTAAAACTGTAGGCCTCTAATCTTACAGTCTTAACACTTACTTATGTTCTTTGTAATGTCAGCTTTTTTAGTGTTCCATACCTAAAGGGTAAAACAGGACCCTATTACTAAAACTCTCCTGTCTGTCTGTCTGATTGTCTGTCTGTTACCAATCTAACTTGGTATATCATGAACTGTGATAGCTAGACAGTTGAAATATTCACAGATGATGAATTTCTGTTACCGCTATACTAAAAATAGAATAAAAAAGCTATTTCAGTTAGGACCCTACACAAATCGATATTTTTGTGATTATGATACCCCTCGAACCGACGCACTTAGCCGGTATTTTTAATAACTTGAATATTGGAAACTAATAACTTGAATATTAAAAACTTGGATTTAGTTTACGATGAATAAACTGGCTGTTAGATTTAACTTTTACTTCTTACGTTTAAAATAAATAACGGAATTCCTATGTTTTAACCCCCGACGACGGAGAAAATGTGTTATAAGTTTGACGTAATCTGTCTGTGTATCTGTCTGTGGCATCGTAGCTCAAGGCACGGATAAACCGATTTCAGTGTAGTTTTTTTGTTTCATTTTGTTGACAGCCACAGCACAGCACTCGTATGTCCGGAAGTAGAACAGCTCCCACATAAGTCTGTAGAGTTCGCAGTTCGTTCCCAATAAACAGTAGACCTACCTTCTGTATTCGCGGATATCACGCACACGCAATGTGGTAATCAATTCTGTGAACATTGTTTTCATTTGATTCTGTCGTGTGATTCTGAATCAAAGCTTTCCTTATAGTTTAGTTTGTTGAAGTGATATTGTTTGGGTAATAGATTTGTTTGTCGTGACTTTAATTTTATTGTTTGTTAAGAAAAAAATATTTTAAGCTGGGTGCAGACCAATGGAATGGCAATCGTAAATGGTATTGCAGAACTAATGATGTTTTGGCTAACGATGGATATATTGTAGCGATGGTTGTCAAATCTAGAGAGACCGATTGAGACCGATTGAAATCTCTAGATTTCAACTTGCTAGGTCTACCCGTTCTTGAGAAAATCGGTTATGACTTATGACACACAAACAAACAGACGGACCAGCGAGTAATCGCTTAGCGATAAGGTCGCCCATTTGGACGTTTTTACGTTTAATCTTTACGTGTATCTGTCTTACTATGGATGTATACTAATTGTATTTGTTTGTTGCGCAATTAAAGTATTAATCTATCTATTCAACTATCTAATCTTATTTGGGTCCCTTTTTTAACCTTTAGAGTAACCCTAGAAACTGAAAAAAGAACGATCCTATTTAATTCTTCTATACATTAATAAACTGCCCACAGAATTAATGTGTCTAATACTAAATAACAAAAGCCATGTGATATAATTCGCACGGTTCAGTCGTGTTGCAAATCAATTTACAAAATACAGAATCCCAGTGAACCAAATCTCTCGTGTTTTATGTGCGGATGAAGATACATAATTGGTTTGTTTTTTTTTTACGTCGAAAATAGAGATTAAAGTTTTTTTTACGCAGTATCCGTTTTAACATCACAGACCTTACGTTAAAAAAATAATTAAACTTTTTGTTTATTAAATTTTGGGTGCCGCCATTTAAATATTATGTACTTGTGCTAGAGGTGATGTCTTAATTATATTCCACGGTCATTTTACGCAAAATAAAAATTTGCTACAGCGATGACAATATAATTACGTTTATCGTTTTAAAAATGTTTTGAGCATCGATTATAACGTCAAAAACATCATTGGGTTTGCGGAAAAGAAAACAATAGGTACGTCAGGTTCGCTACTGTATTATTTTCTTTACCGTGATGTGATATGACTATGAAAACGATACTTGTAGGTATGTTTATTTATTACACATTTCTCATTCCTCTTTTAAGGTGGAAACACGGCTTGTGTGTAAGAGCCTTTAGTTCATAGTTCGCAGTTCGATTAACCCTAAACACTAATAAGATGCGTAGATGCAAATCACCCCGCGGGGTACTTACCGACCGTCCGCTTGTAACGGTTATTATGGTAATACTGTCCAAGGAAAGGCATATATTACCTACCCCGTTTTACCCCCGTTTACCTAACTTAGGCCCCCCATTTCAGTGGAATTCAATACCTGATGTTGAGAAAATATTTAATGAGTTAATATAAATGCAGACCTACATAGACTGATAAACGGACGATCATTATTTTAAATGCATTTAAAATAATGGTCGTCCGTTTATCAGTATTTTTTATTGTTATGTATTGATGTTAAATCGTTTAAATAAATTTAACATCAATACATAACAATAAAAAATAATTAAGTTCTCGTAAGAAGTAAGTCAAATCCTTGGCCTGTATTCAACCCTAAAACGGCAAACAAAAAATCATAAAATTCCCTCTAAAATATTTGAGCAATAACTTCGAAACATTTCCAGTTGTAAATTGAAAAGGTTTCGAATAAATTTAACTTTAACCATGTTCTTTAAACCGTGCCAAATGGCTTAAGGATGTGTTGTGTAGAATATTTGTCGTTTAACTAAAGCCTTGGCCTAAATACCTAGTTATTGATACCTTATTTCAAAACTTATTATAAACTTATTTCTAAAGATTTTATTTAACTTATGAAATTCACACGATTTGATAATTATTATTTATTTCTTATTTCGATTTAAAAATCTTACGCCGATTTACGCGATTGAAACCGCGGGACACAGCTAGTGCCACAATATTGTGTTTGTTAATCTTGTATTTAAATGTTATGACGTCAATTGTGTTTTATTTAAATTCTAACCCTAGTCAAATATTTTACACCTACTATTAACTAAATGTCGTTTTTATAAATCGCACTAAACTCAAGCAAAATTGTCTACTTTCATTTAACTTTACCAACATAAATACAGTCGCCGTCAAAAGACAACAGAAGAGACATTTTAACACGTTTTTCTTAGATAAAAACACTCGGGACAAACAACTCACCTAAACCAGGGCTGGTAAACAGTTTATTTTTATTTTATACTTTTGCAATAATTATTATTCCTTTCCCTAGTTTTTATTAGCAGAAGAACGAAATAAGTAATAAGTAAGTAATCGTATAAGTAATAAGTAAGTATATTTTATACAACTATATTAGCGCCCCAAGGTTTCGAACCAGCAAGAATTTTCGAATAAGATTGATATAAACTTAACGTACCTACCAGTATCAGTCGAGTCCCACCGTAGAATTTTTAAATTGACATTTTATCAGATTGTGACCAACTTTAGCAGGTCTTTAAAATTTAATTGTAGTTTAAAATTCCACAGCTACACAGGACCTTAAATGTCATTTTTCAACGCAAAACATTCTAATAATAGCGAGCGTTTCGCTTTCATTAGAATGTAGCGCGCATAGCGCTTATAGCGCTCGCTATAAGTTAAGCTTAATTTAGATTTGATATACTTTGCCAGAAGCAAAGGGACAATAAGCCTCAATAAGCCACCAGTTCTGCAGATATGAGTTCCAACTTGCAGTAAGTAGGTACATGAATCAGTTGACGATTTATACGCTCAGATAGTGTCATAGTAAACGACGTGACGTCATGGTAATTAATGGAGCATGGATTATGCATGTTGGTAACTCCTGCCGTTGGCGTTCAAAACGTTTAAACAGGTGCTCTTTTCTAACTAGTATTTGGTAGTGTTTATAATTTTAATTCGCCATTTTAATGTGCTGTTGCCAACTTGACAAATTGCTTCTTGTTTTTAATACAGACGCAAAAAAAAATACAATAAACCTTTTACAATACAAAAAAAAACAGATTTTTATACTGTAAATGGTTTCGCCAGATTTTTACATTCCAGCTTTTCATAAGGATGTAAAAAATGCCTTCGCAAATGTGTTCTTTTATCTCGTAGAGGTATTTAATTAAACTGTTGCCTTTAAGCAATTAAATCTCAAAAGGAAATGTTCAGAGAGTGAAAACCAACAAAGCTTTTTTGTTAGTCAAAGAAAGCCGCCTGTGGCTCGATATTTTTAGTAAGTACATACTTATCTACTTTTTGCTGCTACCATTACGGGTGCTTCATAATTTTTGACCGAGCGAACAAGCCAAGCGTTTACTAAGTAGAAAACCTGACTTTGATATTTCTTCCCCTGTAACAGTTCTTTTTTAGAAAAAAGTTAGTAAAACTGTATGCAAACTTATCTGTTTTCTGAAACGGATTTGTCAAAAATGACGAATTTCCTACCCTTCCTACAACTTATGTAACCTTGTAAACATTATTTCTCAGTGTTTATCCACACTTAGGAATACTGCTTTTTGAAAAAATGCTTTCAAAAACTTTAGTACCCGGCGGGATAACCTTATGTAACCTTTTCTACAACTCATGTGGCAGTTCCTACAATTTATGTGACCGGTCCCGAGAAAAAAAAATGGGTATGAAAGCTGGGCCTGTAAGAAGCGCTGAAGCGCCTCTTACGAAGTAAACTGTGTCTGTACTCTTTATTTGAGGTTAATCACTAGTATCGCAAGTTTAGTTTTGGTTACATCATTACTCAAAAACTACTAAACCGATTTTCAACAAACAATAAACATTAAATAACGGCTCTTAGTTACAAAACTTGTTTTATTATCATTTTACAAACACAGAACTGCTAAAGTTTAGTATCGTTCCAACTTACATAGAATATGTTCCACAATGATTCAAGTCTTGTAATGGATAAAGTTGATCCCATTCTTGGCTATTCTGACATGGTTGCGTAATTTAGTGGGGTTTTTTTTAAGTTGCAAGTGAATAAAGCAAGATGGATTAGAATGTAACCTTAAATTATTTTGGAACAGCGCAGCTGCTCGAAAAAGTATTGTAGCTTAGATTAGATTTAATTTGCTTAACTGAGCTTAGAAAAGTATTATAGCTTAGCTTAAAATTGAAATTGGATACAAATTATAAAATAAATTCGTGCCCAATTTGCAAAATTTCGACAGGTTTCTAATTTGTCGACGATAAAGTATAATATAGGTACGGTACCTACCGTAGCTATATAATTACCATCTAATTCGGCAGATAAATTACCCTGAAATTCTGTATACTCTCTTCACCAAAACAAATCCTGACATCTATTTAATAGACCACCTATCAGTGGTTAAAATGAGCTCCACAAAGTTCCTACTAAGTCGTGATTGGTCAAAATAATATGAAAGACTCACCTCATTGGTGTTCCACCGGTGTCTCTGCGCAGCGAAGTGCTCGGCACGAGGCAAGCTCTCGAGGTTCTCTGGTAGTTTGATTGGTTCACCATCTGTTGGCAAAGTTATTGGTTGATTTAACATTTTGCGGGCTTTTCATTGTTCTATTGAACTATATATTCTACTGTTGGTTCACCCTTGTTTCATAAATCAACGTTTCGTAGAAAATCACGTTGACTAATTTTAGTTACAATAATGTCATTAGCATTACACACAACGTTGTTCGAATTAGTAACATTATATTTTATATCAAACGTTGTTTTTATATGATACAAGGGTCTATTGTTCATAGTATAGCACTGGAGGGTTACTTCGGTTCGTTTCGATACGATAATACGATGGTTCTACTGGCACCCTACTATCAGAATGTGACAGTAGAATCATCGTATTATCGTATCGATGTCGTATCGAAACGAACCGCAGTAACCCTCCTGGTTATTTTTAGGTATTCTAGAATCCGAGTATTGTGCAAAATAGAGCACAGTGAAACTTGACTAAAGGGACTTATACACAATTTTCTTTACCATACAACAATTTTTTTCAGTTAACTGAGTAGTGTGTAGGCAACTGGTTAGTCTGGAAACATCTTCTACATTAATTATAACAACAAAAGACATTGTTTGTGCATTATTCCAGAAAAAAACGTGAGTTCCACAAAATATAATTCCACAACGAACTGCATTTAACTCTGTTAAGTGGACGATCAGCTTAAAATTCTCAAGTGCCCGTCGTCGTTTCTGTTACCTACTGTAGGTTAAAAGTTTAAAACATTTAGAAGGTACAGACACAAAAATGTAAAAAGAGCCAACAAAGCAGTAGGGTATTGTCGTTTAATTAAATAAATTACTAACTTATCTGCCACCCAAACCTTTACAAAACAACAACCTACAAAACAAACTTACAATAAAATGTACAGCTTTAAAAAATACAGTGAAAATATTCGCTCACAAAACAAGGGCACCCGACCGCATCGTAAAATGTCCCTTGTATAAAATACGCAATTTAAACTGTGAAAAGGAAAAAAATTATAAATATATCACGCGTTTATTCTTTAACCACTAAGTATTGGAGTAAAAACGAGTAAAAGCAGAATTAGCGAGCGCCCAACCGAAAGTCTAGGCTTGAATTCCTTAGCTGGTTGTCTATTGGATGTGGACCTAAGCTAAAAGACATAAGAACTAAGAAAATAAAGAACGAGCGTCGTTAAAATTGGCGACGCTACGTACGGCGGCGGAATTTCAACAAGTTGAGTACCTTACCATTTATTTTGCGAAGTTTAAAACCCTTGTTACCTCGGTTTAAGATTTATTTTGGTTTATTTAACCTGATTCAGCGGTTTAGCAGTGCATTCTTGACGAGTGCTGCCAAAAACTCAAAGTTTTCACCTCGTAAGACCTAAGTTTATTGTTTTAACGGTTGGGTCTGATTTGAGGTGAATTGAAATAAAGTTTAGGTTAACAGTAGGTAATTTCGTTTGAGTTTTCTGTTAGGTAGAGTTTTTGTTTTAATGATAATTATTGGTCTGCTCTTTGGCATCCTTTAGCCTATCACGTCCCTGTTGCTCACTTGCTGTAATTTGCTCAGCCGATAATACGGTAGTCAGTTAGTTAGACAGATAGATAATACTTTATTCCACCAAAAATTTACAAAACACATTACAAAAGCAAAACCTTACAGTTATAAGAAAGGTAAAAAGGACGGCCTTGTCGCTAATAGCGATCTCTTCCAGGCAACCTTTAGTCAGTTTGTGGGCAAGTCTCTGTTTGTCATTATTAAGTGTTTGTTAGACATTGTTACAGCAGGCGCCATAATCACTATAGTTTCCCCAGAAGCCAATCCACTAGCAAAACATCACTATAGCCCAAGTATGAGGCCAGTCTTAGATGAAAACAAAAATAGTAGATACGGTATATTCTAACATTGCGTATTCGAATAATGAGCTAGAAACACCTACATGCATTTTCATAAAATTATTGTATTTAAAAACATTTGTCTTTAAGAATGATTCAGGCATTTGTAAATAAGCAAAAAGGCATTCTTATGGATTTCATAAAGATAATCGCAGAGTGACAGCACGTGCTCACGCGGCAACGGTTCGACATACGACTAATATAAGCCTAGTACGTCAGCTAGACGCAGTTTTATCGTCTCATTATTCGAGACTAGGTAACGTATCTGCTGTTTTTTGTTTTCATCTAAGGGCCAAGTGCGAAAAATGCTCAAAGAAACCAAAAAACTCTTTTCTTCAAGACAACGAGGAATACTAACAAACGTCACTCGCGTATCAAGCGCTACGCGCGCATCCACCTTTCTCGACGTACTGCTACGAAGTGAAACTGCTGCAACCTTGGAGTCTTCAGGTCTAGAGGGAATAGGTTACTTCTAGGCAAGCATGTTATCGTTGCTCGCTTCCCATCAGATGAGGAGAGATAGTTGCATTTTCCCGGGTCTTAATCGCGTATTATTATTTATTGGAACGAATCGCGCGTTGCGAAATGGGGCTAGACGGAAAAAATTAAGACCAAAAGTTGTTACGGATACACTTTTTTTTTTTTTGGAACTTCGTTCCATTCGGGTGTCGCTTGACACCTCTCAATTTTTTTTTCTTACCTCGACGTTTCAACCATGTTACAATGGTCTTGGTGGGGGGGACTGCCTAAATGTAACTATGTTAACATATCGTGTGAATTTAAAAAGTTTAGATGAGAAGAGGTCAATTTCAAGCCTATTATTAAAAAATATTCTTACATGAGATAGAGTTACTATTTTTGTTTGATAGATGACTTATACGATCCATTATTAGTGTTCTTATAGCAAAACATGAATAAGCAAAAATACATGTGAGAATCAAATTAAAGTCTGAACAAAGATAAGACTTTGATAATTACTGATACTTATATCATTGCATCACGTCATCGTATCGTTACGATCCTTGAAGATTTATGAATTGTGCAAGAATAGGTATATTATTACGATATCAAAGGTTCAGTCTACACAAACAAAGACTATATTGAATGACAAAATTAGAAAACGATTCTTTTTTTTTTTCAATTCTTTTGTCGAATTATCTTAGAACGCAGCTTACTAAAGTAGGTAGGTACAGAGGGTTTATATTTGGCGATCCATAATAGATACTGCTTTTTAACATGTTGCAGTAATTGTGCCCTGGCCCCCAAAGGTATGATAATGTAGATTTGAATACCGTCATTGCGCGCGCAATGATGAGTGGTGCACAGTAATTATTGTGACCGCGACAAATAGCAATTTCTATTATGAATCTTCTTATATGACCTTTTATGAATACCCCCAGATAATTGAAAAAAAAATGACGGTCTGTGTCACATTGGGCGAAAACCCGGCTGCGACGCAGAGGTCTGCCCACGCTTCGACGAACCCGCAATTCCGCCGTTTATCCAAGTATTTATGCTGAGTAATTAATGTTTGTTTCTGGTTCAGGGTGGTTCAAGTACTGTCGGGTGCAAAATTTGAAAAGTTTTTTTTTGAAACTACTAGTGCATTAATGTGAGTAACTTATGTTTCCTTAATATTTACACATTTTAGTTTTTATTGTAGTATATTCGTTGTGTAGTAGGTACTGCCTAGACTACCTAACCTACTCATCCTACAAGCATAGTTGCTTAGTTGCGCAACTAGTAGTTGATCTGGGTCCAGCGAGCCAGCGGAGAAGATAATAAAACAACAACCTTTTAAAATCATATCAATTTATTTATTAGACATCATTTTTCTATCAACAATTCAATCGAAATCATTTTGTACTTAATTCTAAATAAATATGACAAATTATTTAAAAAAATGCGAGGATGTTACAAACACTTTGTTTATCACGTCTTATTTTATTATTTAAATAATGTAACGTATTTACACATTATTTATCTACGTATTTTCGTTTCGTTTACGTTTTTTACGTCTGTCTATTTTATTATATTTGTAAATCCATACCAAATGGTATTTAATTAATTTATTTTATAAAAGATGCCAGGTTTTACATAAACAGAACCAAAAATACCATAAAAACAAGATATAACATACTGTGTGAATTATGTGAATATCAAAAACAACATTATGAAAATCCAACTAGGTAATGTGTATTTTAAGGTTATTAAAGTTTGTGTGTTAGTTTGTTATATCGTCAGTGGAAAGGCAGACATTCACTAAGAATATTATCATTTATAATGATAATATTATAAAATATTATCATTATAAATGATAATATTCTTTTTATTGTCATACTAGCTGATCCGACAGACGTTGTCCTGTCGTTTAGTATAAAAAAATTAAATTCATCAAAATCGGTTTAGCATTTTTTCTTTCATAAGAACCTTCTCCTGACAATAGCAAACACAACAAAAAAAGAATTATCGAAATATGTCTAAAAGTTTAAGTGTGATGCCGTGACCAAGGGAAATAGGGATTGATTTTTATATAACAGAGTAGATATATAAATGACAATAATCGCGGAATATTGTCATTTATAATTATCTAATACAACGATTAATTAACAACTCAAGCAACTTAATACATGTTATCGGCATAAAAAATAAAAAATCTCATTAACATTATAAATGCGAAAGTTTAGCCCCCTTACTTACAAACGATGACTAAGTTTATGTAACGTTTATCACTGTTAACTTTGAAACTTCATGTCACAGTAAAAGATAAACGTTACATAAACTTAGTCATCGTTTATAAGTAGGTAAGGAGGTTAGATGTTTGTTTGTGTTTCAATAAAGCAAAAACGTGTAAATACATAGTAGCTAAGTATAATTAACAATTATAATTAATAATAAATAAATAAAACGTTACATAAACTTAGTCATCGTTTATAAGTAGGTAAGGGGGTTAGATGTTTGTTTGTGTTTCAATAAAGCAAAAACGTGTAAATCCATAGTAGCCAAGTATAAATAACAATTATAATTCAAAGGCTTTAAATAATTGTACGTACACACTGAAATACTATTATAGTCATTCTAAGTACTTACCTATAGTTTATTACAAACATTTTTATCGTAACTCAGTATTAAGTAGACCTTGAAAGACTACATGCCTACTTCTTACGCGCGCGGAAACAAGGAACAGTCGAGAATCGCGCCGCATCGCATTTTACGTGCACGTGTTGTTTCCGCACCGCACCGGATCGGATCGCTTCGCAATCGCGTTCGCATCCAATCGTCCACGTAGTACGCAGCGTAGGAGCTGTGATGTGTGCTGCTTGCGTTGTTTCCGATTCAGGCAGTGTGCGGAAGCTCTTATCAAGATCAAAATACACGATGACACCTACACTTACACTTTACCTAAAACAGACCACACCTACGACACACATTGCACGAATTTCTTTATAATGTGTGCTATAGGTGTGGGCTGTTTTAGGTAAAGTGTCAGTGTAAGTGACATCGTGTAGTACACAACACAGAATAGTGCAATATAAAAAAATAGCAATTTAGTTTAATTAAAAAACATGGATATTAAAATTTAACATATCATTTGAGTTTAACAAACATACATAAGTACCTGCATTTCACACGCAAACACACGCCAATTTAAGAGGGAAGGATACCTACTCTTTTCTCCATACGAACTTTTAGTCGACTGTTTCCTCCCTGAACAAACCTGTCTCTGTCTAGGGAGAGGAAACAGTCGACTAAGTTTGTATGGAGAACGAGTAGGTATTCTTTCCTCTTAAGTATTTATTTATTAACTAGTTAGTATGAATGATTACATTGTCAGAAAACGTTTCCATAGTTTTGCTTATACACTTATGACATGGCAAAATCTAAATAGCGATATCTTTTAAATGACTTGCACAAAATAGATGGTAAGTATCTAAGCTATTTAAAGTAATTACGACCTTTTACGCGACCAAATACTGCTCACATTGGCTTGTAATTGTCAGTTAACAGCTGTTACTATACAAATTTAGTATTTAAAGTATGTACCTAGGTATTTCAAACTAGTTCCGTTCCGCGGTTTCACCTGCATTTTATGTCCTTGTTCTGTGAAAGTATCAGAATAAAAAAATGTCTATGTTACTCCTAACGGTTCATAATTAATGTAACACATAGACTACTTTTTATTCCGATATTCTCTCAGGATCGAAACATAGATATGCGAGTAAACGTATCGCTACTAGTAGTTTATAAAGCAGTACCTAAAACAAGATTTAGTGTTAACACATGAACATACTTCCTTCCCAATTCGACTAAAATAACTAGTATAACTAATCATTCCTTCTTCTTTTCCACCTTTGCTGGCGGTACAAACAAATAAACAAACTTTTGCAACAACTCTGTAAATATCATAGTACCAAGAAACACTAAAAACGTACCGACCCAATGTCCCAAAGTAAAAGGATTTCTAAAGTAAACAATTGAAAACAATAACGACACGAATTTTCTTAATGTCACTGTCAAAGTGACAGTTAGAGACGCGCATTCGGTTGTCAAAACGTATACTGCACTAATACACAGCCCTTGAGTCAAAGTGTATAGAATAAGCCACAAAACTTGTTTAGGCAAAGCAATGCCTAGGATGTCTACAACAGGTGTTTCGGTCGCGATTTTCACGTGGCCAACTAAGTTATTTGCAGTTGGCAGCCAGATTACAAGAGGCAAGAGATGGGCGTAGTACAAAGCTTCCCAAGGATGTTTCCCGTATTTAGAGTACAACGATTCTTGAAATATTCCCATTCTAGCTGAGATGAAGAGTGCAAATGTAAGGATGGCTATACCAAGACACCACCAAAGCCAATCAATGAATTTCAACCTTTCTTCTTCGGCCGCATCTTCATGAGTTTCTCTAGGAGCTTTTACATCTCCGCTTGATACTATCGTGCAAATTGCAATGCCGGCTGATATCATGAAAATGGCCAAGTATTTTAACGGTGGGTATTGTTTTTTAAGAATCCATACACCCATTGCCATGTTCGCCATTAAAGATCCAGCTCGGAAAATCATATGCAGCGGCATTGAAATGTTGAAATCGAACGCGTAGTTATTAGCGACACTGCTTGTCCAGAAAAATCCAACCAAAATCAGGTACTGTTTAAATGGTATATTTCGTTTTGCTGTCCCGAATTTTCCGACTGTACAGAATCCGATAGCAGCGATAAATAAAAACTGCAGGAATGTTGCTAGATTCCCCGAACCGGGATCCTCTTTTACAACCATTTCCAAAAATACCACGTTCGAACAACATCCAATGAAGACCATAGAAATGGCCAAGGCAGCTTTCACGTTCATTTTGAATCTGAAAAAAAATAACAAAAATATTATTCCGATACCGGGAATCGAACCCGAGCCTCCTGGGTGAGAGCCAGGTATCCTAGCCACTAGACCATATCGGAGACTGCTGACTCTACTGAAATTACTGCTTACTTTGATTAAATGCTAATAATTATTGTATTATTTGAATACCGCTATAAAAACTTATCATGAATTCACTAAGTACTAATTAATTTAACTTATCACAAGACAATTTCTTATTAATAACAGACATGCGCAGTGATGCAATAGCAAAGAGGTTATTTTCACATAAAAATGCAGTTAGAACACCAATAAAAGAACATTCTACAACAAAAACGTGAAGTATACTTACAGTTTTATGTAATTTCACTTAATTATAACTAAATATCACAGAAATTATCGCATTATTTACACGAATAACACAATAATAAAAACAGAGCGCGTTTGTCAACGGAGACATCCCCGGCGCTAGTGTGCGTGTTGACAATGATTGTAAATGTGTGACGTGACCGTGGCCTCGAAACGTCAGACGCATGCGCGAAGCAGCTCCGTGTCGGTCAAACAACACGGAGTTATCAACACACAGATGGCGTTGATATTAATTTTTACAAATCGACGTTAATGGTGGCCACTTGCAAATCGTTATCAGTTCATTTATTATTAATGATGTTCAAATTAGTACATGTAAATGCTTTAGTATCTAGTTCAGATAGCATTACACATTTGTTTTGGCTACGTTACTTTGAATCATAAACATTATTAATAATCAAAAATCGACTTCAAAAAAAGCACATAACTAACCATATTAGGTACTTAATTAACCATAATTAGGTATGTGTTTGATTTTTTTTTTGCAATTAGACAAGGTTAGGTTCCTAGCTAGGGAATTAAATTATTCAAAAAAACTTGAGAGGTGTCAAGGGAAACCCGGATGATCACTTCGATTTAAAAAAATGTCGTTACAACTTTTGATCTTATTTTTTTCCGGCTAGCCCCCTTTCACAATGCGCGATAAGGAACTTTGTTCCAAAATCAAAATTAGGTTATTTTAGTTTTTGTCAAAATCCATTCAAAATCTTTTAAATACTTATCCCATATTTTGTTTCCTTTCAGCATTGTTCGCTATATTATTTATTTTAGTATATCCCCTAAGGCCGGTTTAAATGGTTTACCCTGTTTAATACAGCAGAGTAGATAACCTCCTCCTATTTTGGAAGTCGGTTCAAAAATAAAACCCGACCCAATGGTATCAACGGCCAAAACGGCAAGAAAGTGTAACACCTAGGGATGTCTTTCATTACCTACTTTCATTATTTAAATTTGAAAGTAATTTTTTACCACTTCAAGATAACAATGACATTAGCATAATATGACAAATACGGAGGAGAAGCAATTCATAACCAGCGTTTCTGCTGGGTACATTAGGAAAACTGGGATTTCTGAAATGTACGTGATCTGTAACATAATGTTATATCTAGGTAGGTAAGTAAGTGGGTTCCTTAAGTTACCTATTTGATTCCAGGCGAGTTTTAGAAGAATAACTTATATTCTGACAAACTTATAGTAAACAGTTTTTCTCGGGACAACGGCCGGTATAACCCGTTTGCCGAAACTTCTCATCCGAGCGATGTTCCCGGTTGCATCCCTTTTAGGAGCCCAGGGTTCGCTATACCCCAAATTGTTTTTTTTTATTTGGGGTCGGCGCAGTCGGTAAGTCATCAACATCATTGACCATACCTTCTGCAATTAGATTTGGCAATGTTTTTACGGCCGGCCGCCTGCCTGATACCAACCCTCTTAGGGATTAAGATGTTTATCCGCCACCGCGCGGGGAGAACTTAAGGTTTGCTAATCTCCCTCAGATCCCATAGTCGCCTTTTACGACACCCACGGGATGAGATGGGGTAACCCTATTCTATGCCGGGGCTACACAGCTAAACCCGTTTGCCGAAACGTCTAGGTATATATAACAATGATTTATCTATAACGCGATCTAGACCCGTGTCTAATAATAATAATGGACGAAAATCGTGTAAGTTTAAAAAGTCAACTTATAGTACCTAAGTAGATTAATATTGTCCCAAGCACTAGAGGTACCTACAGCCTACCTATCATGTTCCTTTTATTTGTGTTATACGGGTCTATTTACTAACAGCTTCTTAATACTGTGAAACCTAGTTAACTGGGACCTACAATTTCTTTATCACTGAAATATTATTAATCTCATTTTGATAGAGGTTGTTCCGCTTAGAAAGGTATAAAATACCAAATTACCACTTATACTATTTAATAGTATAGATAGGTAGGTAGAAATCTCGTAAAATAATTCCCATTTCATATTGTTACACATTGTATTGCGCCATGCCCAACTTCATTTTTCTGACTAAAACGGGTTTTTGAATAAAACCTAAAAAAGATTAACATCTAAACATCTTTGAAAATAATTAAACACTAATACGAGGGAAAAACTTGTATTTGTGTGTGTGTTTGTTTGTAATGAATAAACTCAAAAACTACTAGACCGATTCCAAAATTTCTTTCAGCAAAGAAAGCGACATTATCAGGACGCAGCTAGTCTTAAATCAAAAGGGTCAAATTTCCCAAATTCTAAGTAATAGAATAATACAAAGCAATTGTGTCGGGACCACATTGTGGGTCTCAGTTTAAAGAAATTTCTCATTTACCCAGAATCCATTTAACTAGGTTTCACAGCTCAGCTGAGAACAAACAAACAGATATACTTACCGAAACAATTGGTTCCTTGTTGTCTACAGAACTCTCTCATTTTCTACTAATAAAACTACCTACTAAAGTCTTCCACACTATTGCCACTAATATTACATTTCACACGATTACGACAATTCAATCCATCACAATAAGGTTCATTTCACCGTGAACTACGGACATAATATCCCTGGTCACAGATTAAGCTAATAGTTAGTATGTAAATCTAACTACGGATATAATTCAATTATTCCGCTCGGACGCGTGGTTCTAACGACCTTTCCATGTGCTTGAAGCGGGTTTCGTTAATTTTATAGACATTTCTAGCATCTAGATTCAAGTTTTTTCTAGAATTACAGATGGTAAAATTAATTTCAACATCATTGCAGTCGATTTTCAATTTCAAATTTAACGTTTGTCAAATATCATATTTTGTCATCTTTCGATGAAAAACGTTGTGACCTTGCTACTCAGAAACCCCATCATCAATTTATGTCAATGAAATTTGGAGAGTACCTATGTTCTTTATAATGATGTAGGCATCCCATAAGAAAGTGTTTTTCGAAATTCCCACGGGATCGGGACGTCCATTGATGAAACCACGGGACACAGCAAAAATGACGGTGTTCAGGAATGGTAAATTAAATTAAAAATGTAATGGTCTGGCAGTTGTAATTTTTTTGCAAAAGACAGGCTATATGTGGGCTATAGTTACTAAAAGGTTTCAATATAAAGCGATAAGACAACAAATATCGTATGTATTATCAGCAAAGGCACAACAAAGAATTAATATTTACTTAGACTTTAGTTAAATTAAGGCCGTACATTAAAAACGCTGACAACGCTGTTTTATTGTATCTATTTATTTATGTATTCAATGAAAATATTTCATACAAATGAATAGGTACAATTCTGATCTATTATCAACTCTAAACATTTTCCGCCAAAGCCTATATTACAATGAACCCAACAATAATGAAAACATGCCCTATTTTTTCCGACGTAGAAAGACAAGAAAAATATTTGGTCACTCTGTATAGGTATAGTATTATTTCAAACTCTATTATTTGAGTGGTAGGGTTGTATTTCGATTGTTTGCGAATAGGAAAGCAGTTTAATACGAGGTGGATTTGATTTATGAATGGACGACAGTGTATCATTGCGTAGCTTAGATGAAACTTGTTGACGGCGACTCCCGATATTCAGTTGACTTGATATATGAGAGATAATGTAGCCATATTTAAATTCTGCCTTTTCTATCCGACTAGACAGAAATTCAATTTAGATATAGTGTTTTTGAATACAGAAAACGTGTTATTGAGCGGAAGGTCACAGTACCTACTCTCGTAGAAACACAATATTTTATAGGTTTTGCGGCAAAGGCGTATAAAATAAAGGGAGACTGTTTTTTTTTCTTCAATATTCTACTGTCGATATAAGTTCTTTGCTAAATTACAGCCTACACTAAATGACTTCTTTGCTATGTTTCGGCCTACACGAAGTGAGTTCTTTGCGAAGTGAGTTTTTCACTATGAATTGCATAGTGCACAAGCTATTCTATACTTCGCTCCAGCCTATACAAAATTAGTTCTTTGCTATGCTATGAACTGCACAACCTTAGTTCTATATTTCGCACTGGCCTATACGAAATGAGTTCTTTGCTATTTGCTATACTATATACGGCCTACAAGAAGCGAGTTCTTTGCACCGAATATTTTCTTTACCATGCTACGGTTTGCACTTGGTGATATTTTATAACAATTCCATTCCAATTATTGCATAATCATGAGTAGAATGTGCCGACCCCAAATAATTTGGGGTTTAAGCGGACCCTAAAGGCTCCCGCGAAGGATGCTACTGGAAACTTTGTTGAGAGGAGAAGTAAGGTGGTAAACCTATCTACACTTATAATCCATTATAGGGAAAACTGTACAAAGTAAAAGAATAAAGTCGTCAGACTATTATGCAATAAAAAATAATGGTCTCGCAGCAAGTGAGGGTAGTTTTGGCAAGTCAAGTCGAGGGGTCGGTACAAGTAGCTCTTGGCTGGTCTCTACACTACACGATTTAAACAGTGTTTCCGTTTTTAGATAGTATTGTGGGTGTTTTATGTAGGTATCTATTTCGGTTTAAGAGTTTTCTAGATACGCGAAACACTCCAGGGAAGCAAGAACGATGATTAAGAATCTGTAAACTTATTTTATTATTACGGGTTTTAATGTCATGTGTAAATTTTAGCCGATGTGTTATTTCAAAAGTCCAGCTACTATATTATAGCATTCGTGCTTTCGGGCTTTGGAAGGCACGTTTACCTGCTGGCCCCGGTTGTTATCTCTGTTTTTAGTATTTCTCGTTATAGCGGCAACAGAAATATATCATGTGTGAATTTTGCAACTGTTTAGCTATTGTTTATTCATGATATTACAGCCTGGTAACAGACAGACAGAAAGACAGTGTAGTCTTAGTAAAAAGGTCCCGTTTTTAGCCTTTGGGTAAGAACTTTAAGGAACTCAAATAAGAAGAAAAACACAATCGAAACTTACACAAACAGGAAAGTAGGTAGGTACACATACCTACAGCAAGACAACAAGTAGGTACCACGCTAGTATCTCTTTCGATGTATATTTTTACAACGCTCACTTATACCTATTCCCAAGAATACACAGAATAAACAAATCAGTACATTTTTCCGGTTATTTCCGTTATAGCGAACTGGAAAGAACGGATTCCTTTCGAACTCCATTTCAAAACCAGCCAATAATAGATCACTGACAATCTCTCAGTGAGTAGATAGTAGAGCTAAGATATTTAGAGTCTATCGAAGTAAAGGTAACATCTAAAAGCTCACTATGACCGCTTATAATAATATAATCGTTGATTACAGAAAATTAGGGGCTGAACAACATTGTACAAGCTGGGACAAAGTTTTTTGGTCTTATGGTTTGTGGTGACGTGATGCTTTGCTTTGCTTCTAATATTACAAACGTGTAAGTTTTTGTGCAAGCACATATGTTTATTATACTTCTTCACGCAAAAACTTTTGCGATATCCGACTGCGATGAAAATTGCAGAAGCTGAATTTCGCTCCGTATCTGAAGGGCAATTTAGTAAAATGTCTTTCTAGTACGATCGACACAAAAGCAAAACGACCTACTAGTAAAAAGTCTGAAATTTAAAATAGGCATATTAGTAAAACGGCTGAAATGACAAAACGGCATATTAGGCAAAAGGACTGGTACACTGACGCAAAAAATAAATAAATCGAAGATAATAAGTAAATTATTTAATTATAAGTTTTTTATAATAATGTACTAACAAATAAAAACCTTTTTTCATAGGTATTAAACTAAACTGCGTTACTTTGTGGTAGTATTTTTTTTTCAGGGAGCTTATTTAGCAATCGTCCCCGAAAATAATACGTTTAATGTGCGAAACACGTTTTAAAAAATTAAAGGCAGATATTTCACTTTCCTCTATTTTTTTTGCTTCCCTTTTGTATTTCTTATCAAAGATATAGTCAAAATAAATAAAAAATAAATATAAATAAATTCTGCGAACAACACACAGCGCCATCTAGCCCCGTGGTAAGCGACTAAGCTTGTGTTACGGTGACTAGACAACGGATATAATACTTATATTTATTTTTCTTTTGTAAATACATACATATTATACATAGAAGGACACCCAGACCAGACACAAATATTTATTTTTAAGCATAAATACTTGCACCCGGCGGGAATCGAACCCGCAACCTCCTGCATTGCAGTCGCGCTCTCGCACGACGCGCCACAGAGGTCGTCAAAAACTACTTATAATGAATTTTTAATTTTGCACTTGAATGTACATTATAGCATAGGTAAGTCCTTTTGCGTAACATGCCGTTTTGTCATTTCAGCCGTTTTACTAATATGTCTATTTTAAATTTCAGACGTTTTACTAGTAGGTCGTTTTGCTTTTGTGTCTTTAGTACTAGAAAGACATTTTACTAAATTGTCCTTCACATACGGAGCGAAATTTTGTTCTGTATATATTTTATTATTGAATCTCTTTACCAACTCTCGTTCTTGCGAGGTTTGAAAGAAAACTCGCAAAGAATACAACGAACTGTCTGTAGTCAGGTATTGGTTTCATATCTCTGCCAATACTACGGGTCCATGAAATGAATATCATCGGTACAACAATCTCTAGTGATGAAACGTAAGGCGTACGGAAGTAGAGAAAGACAACTCGATTTGCTGAATTTTGATTTTCTAAGTCAATGATTATTTTTCTTCGAGTTGACTACAAGCAATATTTTTTTAGATTTACGTTAGATATTATGTGTATTAGATTATTGTGTCTGTGTATCTGGGTTTATCATCGTAGCTGACGAAAGAAGGTATTTTGATATAGTTTTTTTTGCTTGCTAGCTGACTTATGCGCGTGTTTCTATTTATTTTTGTCTGACAACTTTTGACTTGCAGGCTTACAACTTTGTGAAACTCATTGTTACTTATTTTCCTTTGTGTGTATGTTTTTGTAGTTTTAGGTCAACAGGAAGTACCTACCATATAAAGGTTTCCTACCCAAAATCTATAGGGTTCTTTCAGTTGACCTTAATTTGTCAATTTTGGTGAAAAGCTAGTTCTTACAGCACTTACTTACAGCGGGAACATTTGGAAAAATATAGTAGTAATTGTAAATTAAGATACATTTTGATTCTTACCTACAAAGTTTCGCGGAAAGCTAAATTTTCCCATATCTTTTTAACGCGTTAACTCAGAATCTTTGTTTTTTAATCGTCCTTTTTTAGGTTTTGCAGCACGGAACTCAAAAACGCAGAAAAACAAATAAACGTGAAAATAAATGAAAAGAATACCTGTCTAACATTCATCAACCAATATGTTTTGTTTCATGAAATGAGTTTTTCTCTTCAAAAGAGATTTTACTCTGAGGTTCTTTTGTTAGAAAAGTTGGATTGGAAGTTACTATCTAAGTAAGTACCTACTTCAATGAATGGAGTTTTCCTTTCCTCTCTAATCATTGGAAAAAAAAACGGTTTTAATATCACAATATCTTGTTGGCAATGTTATTAAATGAATCTTCTATGTACTTTACTAAGATTTTAACCAATTTATAAAAAGAAGGGTGTCCTCATTCGGTTGTAGCTATTTTGATATCTCCAAGGTTTTTTTCTTTCAAGTGTCTAGAATACACCATAATTTATTCAAATTATTAAATTGTTATTTAATACTATAAAAAAAAATATTTTAGATGATAAGCCGATTTTTTACGTAACGGTAACGACCTCGCGGAGACCTATTTTCAACGGTATTTTTTTTTAATAAATATAAGAGATAGAGTTCCGGGAGTCAGGGAGTTTTATCTTATTTTGTTAATAACAATCGCAATTTTAATTATGTGCTAATATACGCTTAAAAAACATTTTTCTAGACCTCATTCCGAATCGAATGAGGTATTGCACATATTTTTAGGAGCTTTACTTCTATTTAACACGGTTTTTAACTTGTGGACTAGTCTATATACATATGTTCACCGATTATACACTTACAGTGTGTTTCGGGAAGAGTTATTTTTAAGCCGAAATACTGTTCTTCTAGAGATCTAGGCGAAGAATTTTTGTTCTACGATTTTTGGACATTTGAAGTAGTTTCATTAGTTCGATTGTTTTTAGATTTCAACTCGGATAAAATCGGTGTTTTCAAAACACGCTGTATATTAAACAAAGACTGTATATTAAATTTTTAAAATACAAATTGAACAAATAGGTACTATTTCTTCAAAATAATTTTGTTGGTAGGTATATAACATACTTAATACCATTTAAATAGCTATCTCATACTTAATACCATTTTATTTATACTTCTATAATACTTTATTTTACGAGATAGATAGAATATTATAATAGACTTGTTAGATATTGTACGTTTTGTCTCAACATTCTGTAGTACCTACTAACACTAAACAAGTATTGTTATGTGAATATTTCAGCCATACAGGTCAAAAAGATTTAGCTTTATACTCCAGAAAGGACGACAAGACAACTTTCAGACGAAATGTTTGGTCAACACTATTTTTCTGAGTGTGAGCCGGCAAGCGGAAAGACCGACTATGTATGCAAAAGTTTTGAATGGCTAATTTACAACAGAATGTAACTTTGTTAATAAAATAAAAACTGTAAAATCATTTTAAAACCTATAGATTGTATCCTAATATCCACGTCGTTTAATAAACAGCTGAGTTTAGATATAATACAATTAAGAAAACGTTTCATTAAAAGTCAAAAAACTTCCCACCGTAAAGAAGGAAAAGCAAGTTTCTACCTATGATATTAAAAACCTACTCTAGTAGTATTTCAGTACCCTGGGGGATTTTTGTGTAGTCAAAGTTGTAAAGCATATTTTTTTTCAGTTCTAGTTCAAAGTCGCTTAGTTTACGTGTCATCAATCATCATAAAACTAGAATACCTACTAAATTATCTACAAAAGTCGTAACGTTTTGTCTGATAAGGTAAAAAGTTTTAGCTTTGTTACCCAGTCTATTTTCTACTAAAATTGAAAAGTCTTTGATCCAGGTCAAACATTTGGGTGGAAATATGAAATTGCTTTAACTCCATTAGGTCGTACGAGTCGTATCTATGTAGATATGAGATTAAAATTTCAAAGGAAATTGTCAAGTAGCTAACAGCTGTATAAATAAGATGTGGGTGGCGAGTTCGATTTTTGCCGCTTTACAAAATTTGGAACTAGCTAAGAGCCACGGATCCAAAAGTTCGTAAAAAACGTGTGGCATTCGGAGACTGCCGCGGTAAAGCTATTGCATAGCATTTTTTTTGTCTTAGGCTACATTGTAGGCGGAGTGGGGGGTGTTAGGTTTTATTTTCGTTACGGAATTTCTTGATTCGGTCGCCGCGCTCAAAGCCCGCGATAAAAGCTATGCAATAGCTTAAAAAAGTAACGTAAAAATAACAAGATTAAAACCGAAACAAAATTGTGAAAAATATGAGCCTATTTTTGACTTGCAAACAGTCTATTCATTGCCACGCTACGTAAGCTTGATCGGACGGAACTACCTAATTTTATAAGAAAAACTGAACCTTCGGACCTTTTCGGGTTTCTTTTCACCGTTAGACAGCTTTGATCCTATTGTTTGCTCTTCGAAGGCTTTGCCCGAAAAGGCTTTAGATTGAAATTGGTCGAATACGAGCCCGAACGAGGAAATAATCACTGAGAAGCTAGTGGAAAGATTTCGGGGTGATTTGTTGCTTTTTACTTTTGTTGGTTTTTGTTGCGGGGAAAATAACTGAAATAAATATTGTACCTACAAGAAGTTGCTAAGCCTTTAAAGGAACAATACTTCTGCAAAAACACAACGTAATGTCGACGGAGAGCAGGATTCGAACCAACAACGCATCTTTACTCAATTCAGGAGCACTGACTTGACCAATTAGTCTACCTGCGTCGGTGACTCATACATCGAATCTAAGCCTATTGTTCTATATAACACACGTCGATCATGCGTTATGTTTTTGCAGATGTATTTTTCCTTTAAAATATATTTAAGATTTAACTAGACCTTTCTCATGTGTTCCATTTCCTAGGCCGGTGCAGCCACTAAGGAAGAGGTCAGAACTTCTTGTGCTAATGACATTATCGTCCAAAAAGCCCTAGAGTATTTTAAGATTAATTTTAACTTTTTATAACACAGTTTTTAAAAGTGTCTTGATCAAACATTGTTCTTTAGGTTAAGTCCTAGAAACCAGCTGGCCTATTCTCATGTAAAATTACACACAATATAATTTCAAAAGTATTAAAGTCGTAATTTTATTTAAATTTTGTCATGACAACATTTTTGACATTTTTAGACAATTATTAATTTCGATAACAGAATTTTTAAATCTATAAAGTTTTCGATTGCAGTTCAGTTGCAAATTATAGTTTTATTTTGAGTGTGTTGTTTGAAATATTACAATGATATTATATTTTAATTTCGAACTACCTAATACAGGAATCACCTGAGGTTCGATTCAAAATCAGTTGAAATTGTATTGATATCTTATCTAGAGTTTAAAATTTAATATTTTAGGAGTGACCCCATTGTGTTATTATTGAGATCAATGCGTGACCCTATCTAGTTTAAGTGACCTTACCCTATCCATGACCGAAAATAATGAATATTTTATTACGGGATTCAACCTAGTGTGGGGGTTTAGTAATTTTGATAAAGTAAAATAATTGGTTAAATGTAGAGATAACTGTGTCGGGAGGTTAAGCCCACATGTTCTGATCACGTGGGAAATTCGAAAAACCCGAAAAATTAGAGGATGCTTACATTATAATTAGGTATATAAAGAACTGACTCCAAATTTCAGCTCTGTAGTATCAGCAGTTTAGGCTGTGCGTTGATCCGTCAATTGGGACAACGCTTTTTATAGATAGAGATTACAGTTTAGGTTGGCTAAGATTTTCTATAGAAGATACGACTGTTGGACTTTTTCTCCTCTCCTCCTTTATGACAAGAGTAATAGAAGATATGTATCGAGTATAGATCTATATCTATACCCACTCTTATAATAAAGGACAAAAAGTCTGTACGCAAATATAAATAAATCAGTCTAGGCCACTTAGGAGAAGCAGTAGAGAAAGTCAACTGAGTCGCAAAAAGCCATTTTGTCTACTTTTTTTCCGTCTGTCGTCTGGGCTACTGTTTCACACCAGGCCGGTTAATTTTGACGTCCGGCTGCCCCGTCCTGTCAAACTTGAATATCATGTGTGTTTATAGCCTTAACACTGTCTAATTTAGCGTGTCGCCAAGACTAATAAATTAATAGCCAGTGGTACCAAGAGTAAATCACATCTAAGTTAATCAAGGTACTACGAGTATGTACCGAACATAGTTTATTGCAATTAGCTAATTAAGATCCCACTAATTATAATTAATGATTGTGTAACTTATCCGACAGTAGATAATGTGGTTAGGTTACGTTGTTACATCCTACTAATTGACCGAGCGAGCGAAGTGAGCAAAGAGTCTCTGCTTCAAGTCTGGTAAAATTTGCTTTCGTCTGTTGGTACTCCTTTAACGTACACCTACTGATCGTATTTCTCAACCGATCTTGTTGAACCTTGGTATGTACGTTCTATCATAAGGCGTGGTGACGTATTTCTCCCATACCACTTTATATCTCAGCATTATAAGATCCATATTAAGTTATTTTATTTTCATATCAGTCTCGTAAAAATATGGTGAAGATCTTTGAAATAGCAAGCGGTTAGAAGCATTACACGGATTTGTAAGAGTTGCCGGTTGAATTCATATCGGGTTCAGAATTTTATAAAGTACCTTTTATTTCAAAAACTAAATTGTTTAAGTATGTGAAACATTTAAAAAACTAAAACCTAGGATATAGGGTCCCTGCGAGATCGGTAGTCGGATGAAACCGGCGGGCGCTAGTAGTGTATAAATAATAACATTGTCAAGCTGTGAATAGCGTGACGTGACCAATAGACGACACGGTCACAGTTACGTGACACGGCGAGTGTTTCACATTGTCTGTCACGTCATCTGTGACACGTCAACACACTGTTAACCCGATTGGCTACATTGTATGTCACAGCGTACATACAATGTAGCCAATGTATGTACGGGGCTGCGGTATTAAATTAAATTTTATTTATCTACATTATTGATGCATTATTATTATAAACGCTCTATAATGCGTCCAAAAATGGCACTCGCCTGGCTAGCGAAGGGCAGTGGTTCGATCCCCGACATCTAAGGAATTTGTAGGTACTTGATATTATTTTTTTTCTCTAATTTTATAATTGCATATTAATTTACTACTTAACCTATTGGCAGCCAAGGCTATAAATTCGTCGCCGTGGCCTGAGCGCCACGTCAAAAATGTTGTTCAATTTTTTGTAAATTCTGTACCTACCTACCTATTACATTTTTATGATTGTAAAAACACAACTAATGATTATCGCAAAGAATACACGTAATAGCTTCTTTTGTCTGGGATGCATTTGTTCCGTATTTTTTTTAATTGTTTTTATTTCTTGAAATCTTCATTAATTGTAATAAAAACAATAAAACCAATGATAAATCGTACCTGCACTAACAATCATATAAGTCAAACACCACATTATTAAGGCTTGTATCCCACGTATTCAACACATTCACACAACTCACGCCCATACAAAAGCAATTCCAGTATTATTGTCCCGGGACATAGCATTGTAGGACGATGGTATTTTCTAATTGTGGCAATTGTCTATATTTTGTGAATATTCGGCCCGTTTGTCCGGAATTTACGAGATATTACCAATGGTAGAATTATTTTGTTGTTCCGAAACAGCAAAATGTAAGAAAAAGTTGGTAAGGATTATTATCTTTCTTAATTTAGTAAATCAAAGGCTGCTAATTAACTTTATTTGGTTTTAATTATATACTTCCTTTTCTAATTCCACTAATATTATTAATATGAATGTTTGTGTGTAAGTAAGTAAATAAACCTACCGTCCCAAATAGTAAAAACATGTTGTGATGTAAGATGTAACACACCTAGAAGATACATTGTGACTGTTGAATATAGTAAGACGGCAGTGATACCAGCCCCCTGGCCTATACCAGGGGGCTGGTATCTCTGCCGTCTTCCTCCGCTTTCCGTGTTGGCTTTTCTTCTCATCTGGGCGATGTTCCCGGTTGCATCCCCGCGGTCCGCTAAACCCCAAATTGCTTTTTTTATTACCTAGCTTCTGCAAATAGATTTGGCAATATTTTTACGCCCGACCGCCTGCCTGGCACCAACTCTCAAGTATTAAGGATTAAAGGTATTGTTATATTATTGTTTTAATCTTAATCTATATATTTATTTTTTATGGTATTTTATTTTTCATTTATTTAGCTATAGATAAATTTAAACATAATTAATCATTAATTAATTACATGTATGTATTACTATGGGTGGTTCGGCCTGCAATAAAGACATTTTATTTTTTATTTTATTTTTATTTAAAAGCAGTTTATCCGCCATTGCGCGGGAAGAACTTAAGGTTTAGTGTCCCTCAAATCCCTCAGTCACCTTTTACGACACCCACGGGAAGAGATGAGGTAACCCTATTCTCTGCCGGGGCTTTACACGGTAATTCGGTTTTCCGTAATGGCTATTCTGTAAGTCAACCTTATGTACTTACTTGCGTTAAGTGGTACGGCGGTGGCGCGCGCATGGTAAGCGCCGGCGCCGCCGTACGTGTGCCGCCCGTACCCCGCCACGGTGATCTCTATACACACTTCATTTTACACTTCACGCGTTCTATATATCTGAAACAAACAAACAATACTTTGGTTAAAAGCCCTTTCATATTTTACAAATTTTAACTCTTTTTCCTCAGGATATAGTAGAGCCGTGACCAGTCGTCTTAAAGAACATGGTTACGGTATCCCCTGATTGTCTTAAAAATGGCGACCAAAGGGGATTTCTCGGGAGGCATCAGCCGTAGTTTGTTACCACCTACCGTGGTATTTTGTGTAAAAAAAGAGTTGTGCATTTTTTGGTTTTTCTGTGCTAAATTACACACAAAAACGATAGTAAATTAGTAAGATAGACACGGATGTTTTGGTGAAGCTCGATATTTATTAAAAAAAAACAACTTTATTCCAAATTAAACTAAAATGGTAGTATTAAATACCATAGCCATAGCCATCCAGCGGGGTAATGCCGCTAGTGTGATGGGCTCTTTTGCATCGGGGACGATCCGGGGCGGGTTGTTCGACTAGCGTCTATTAGGTGTTGTATTTAGTTTTTATTTTTATTTTGTTATTTAATGTGAATTTAATATTTAGATTATTAATTATATCTTGTACTTGTGTCTTATTAATTTTATCATGTACTTGTGTCTGTTTGTATTTAATTGCCTTTATGACTTAAATAAATGGTAATATTAATAAAATAAGGCCTTTATTATAAGTAAGTTATATTAATTTGGAGTTACGTATTTATACAGAACAACAACACCAAGTAGTTAGCGTTAAGGCGGCAAACTTGACAGAACAAATAACACGGAGCACCCGGTGCTAGGGTCATCAAAGTTGCACGCTTGTTCCCACCGCGCCGCGAGCCGAGGCCTACACGAGCCGTCTTTTCGCGGTACATATCGCAAATACAAAACAAGCTGTTTTATTTATTAAAAGGCTTTATTTACCTTTATAACTAATTTTCCGTTAGTAGCCTTATTTTGATGAGACGCACAACAATTTCCTATACGAAACTTTCGATTGTGGTAGATAACAGAGGTAGGATCTGTACTACTACTTTTGAGCGTAGACCGGGATAACGTACCACGCAATTTGTAAGACAATATGACTGTTAAATTATATAAATAGTAATCATAGTAATCATAATCAAATTGATTATTATGCATAATTATATATGTTATAGGCAATGTGTATAATGCAGGCATTCTATACATTTCCTAGGTATTGTATAGAATGCCGGGGTCGTCCAGGCAATGTGTGAAATGATATTGAATGTTCAAACTATTTTACACTTTACCTAGGAAATGTATGGAATACCTAGGCATTGTATAGAATGCCGGTTGACGCATAGGTAATGTATGTAACGTGTTTTTTTTGCGTAGACAGCGTTTCGATTTTTATACATCACGCCTTTTTTATTTACAGAATAAGGCGCTTTGGCGACCGCTGCCGCGGCACGCTCGCTTCGCTCGCTCGCCAAAGCGCTGCGTGTAATCATGTTCTAACATTAACCTAACCTAACCAAGTCGGGGTGCTCCGTTTAGTTTTTCCGTGCTTTAGATAGTTAGATAGCAATTAGCAGGGGGTTTGGGGGGGGTACGTATTCGAATAGGTATCTAATATTAAAATATTTACAGTTAAAATCATGATGCTATCTAACTATCTAAAGCACGGAAAAACTAAACGGAGCACCCCGACTTGGTTAGGTTAGGTTAAAATCAAAATCAAAATCAAAATCAAAATCAAAGTACGTTTATTCATTCGGATATTAGCAAGATATCTCTTTGACATGTCATTTTTTTTTTTATTTAATCTACTCTACTATGTCTTCGGATCGCGACCTCCATGACATGAGAAGAAGACACAAGAAACTCATGGGGTTTTTTTTTTGTATATTTTTTTTTTGCAGTAATCATGTGATTTACATTGTCGCATATATAATATTATTGAATAAAAGTGGAACTGGAGCAATAATCCATACTTGCTATAATAATCCTTACTAGCATTACAAGAGCGAAAGTAACTCTGTCTGTCTGTCTATCTGTTCAAATAAGTTATAATATACAAAATAATAAACATAAAAAAAAAATTATTTACTTAAAACACTATCTCATCCACAAACACACAACCCGCCCAACACCGCCCAAACCGCCCCGGGACCCACCATCAATGTTAGAACATGATTACACGCAGCGCTTTGGCGAGCGAGCGAAGCGAGCGTGCCGCGGGAGCGGTCGCCAAACCGCCTTATTCTGTAAATAAAAAAGGCGTGATGTATAAAAATCGCACTGTAAATTAAATAAATGTTAATAATGTTTTTATTTATAGTATTAGGCGCTTCGGCGACCGCTGCCGTCGTTCATTATACACATTGCCTGATGCGCTTCGGGCATTTTATACAATACCTAGGTAATGTATGAAATGAATCGTATTATACACATTGCCTGAACGTTTTAGGCAATGTATACAATGCCTAGGCATTCTATACAATGCCGGATTATACACATTGCCTATAATATATACATAGTAATCAATTAGCAAAAATCTACCCGGGATCCAGGTCTATTACGTTTGGATTTTGAGTGGATTCTTGTAATTAAGTTCCATTAAGTATACTACAAAATCAGGTTCCATTGGTCTGATCAATCTTCTTGATTAATTAGATACTTACATTAAAAATCACGGTAAAGTTTGGTACAATGTTCCCCTCTGCCTCTGTTTTAAATCATCCAGAGCTTGGGTATAAATGGCTTAGAAACCTATATTTTTAAGAACTCTAGAACAAAATCCCTAAATGATTTAAAACCACACCAATTGGTGTGGTTTTACACCTATCAAACATATTTAATTCAGCTTAGCTTAACTGACTCTACTATCCACAGCTAAGCTAAACTAACTTAGTTAAGGATATTAACATACAAACAGCCTTTTTTTTTTCAAAACCCGTTTGTTTCCAACGCTCCTTAACAAATTCCACAGTGTATTTCCGAAGTTTTCGTCGCCCGCCCGGTGTACAATCGACAATAAAATGCATATTAGATAACCCTGTTTTGTTGCCACTACGTGATTTGCTGATTGTACGTGTCCCCTTCATATTGTGTCGTTAACTGTACGAAGCCTATTGTTACAAAAAATATTGATATTGCAATGTACTGTACGTTGTTTGTTTAAGAACTACGTTATTGGAAAAGGCGGGCACTTGAGTTTATTTAATATTAAAATGTATTAACATAGAACAGTTGTATTTTGAGTCGGTTTATGGTTTTGGGGGATGTTATTGGTTGTATAAAACGCCTATAGTAAAAGGGATTAAACCTTATAAGCCTTATAGTATCAAAAGGAAATTTAAGATTAAATCATGGGTTATCGTCCTACTTTCTGAAGGCTGAAAAAATGAACAAAATGAAACGATTAATAATAATCACTTCTGTCTTTGAATTATGTTTTAGAGAAAAGGAACTGCTTAACTGATATTGGTGAAACTTGATACAACATGGACTATATTTTATCCAGACTATGCTAATAAAATATATATTTTTCGTCCGTTGTTTATTTTATAAAAATATATTATTTTTATAAAATAAACAACGCGTTGATTTACATATGCCTTTCCAGTCCTCCTATCAAAAATAGAAAATCGAGAATCGGAGCCAATAGATGTATTTCATAAATTAATTGTAACATCATTATGTTTATGATGTTACAATTAATTTATGATATAAATTAATTGGCTACGATTCTCGATTTTCAATATTCAATAGATGAAGTTGTAGCAACGTAACACTGGCAACGTTAAATCCAATTTAATTACCGTCGATGAGTATACAATCTCATTTGGAATCAATTATTACTAGCGGCAACACTGTTTAATTTTATATAACGAAAAACGCATGTCACATGGTCAATTTACAGTTTTGTGTGTCCTCCTTTTCTTTCAAAATATTTATCTGAAACTTATTATTCTAACTTCCCAATAAAAATGTCGTTTTTGGTGGGTATTAAAAGCAAATAGATTTTTATTGGTTTTATTGTAAACATTTATTTCTGAAAGTATTTACAACACTCAGGAAAAAAAAGCTGGTTCGGATTACCTGTAGTTGCGGGTTCGAGTCCCACAAAGACCTACAATTTTTGAAAGTAATTTTTCCAAAGCAGGTATTTATTAAATTAAGTTATGTACCTATAGTCTGGTTTATAAAGTTTAGATGCCATGCATTGTTAGATATAAGTACATCTATCCATCTCTTTCTTCCAGCTTAAAGCTAGTATTGAATTTGAGCGTGTCAGGGGCTTTCATTTACTTATGACGTCAAAACTCTCAAGGGCGGGTGGTAATGAAAATTGACCTATTCATTTGACTTGTTAACATTTTGCATTGTGCCGGTAGCTCAGTTGTTGTATTGTTGTTACAATAACAGTTGTACGGTTTTGTTATTGATTGGGTGGAAATTAATGGTGTTTTGTAGGTCTCGTAACTTTGAAAGCTGTAGTTTTGATACCACGTAATTCTCGGAGCCTTCGGCCGTGGTTTGTTACTAGCCACTTAAGTCTAAATCGTAGCGCTGAAATCAGTTAGGTACCCACTAGTGAGCTGTAAGCGAACCGTTGTATGTACTGTCGTGTAGGTTGGGTATAAGAAAGGGTTTTCTCACGGGAACGAGGAACTTACACGGGTGAAATCATAGGACAGAGCTAGTGATTATATAAAATTAAAAGTCCTGTCTGACTGACTGACAAAATTATTAGGTACATCAACGCACAGCCTAAATCAGTGGCCCTAGATTAAATGACTTGAATGAAGGAATGCTATAGTAATTTAATAATTAGTACTTAATTGATTACCAAACTTGTGCCCTACTTCAAACTCACCTATAGATATTCGATTATGTCTATAAGTTCGATGTAGTATCTAGTAGCTATGTATTACATTGATTGTGAACAAAACAAATACATACCATCACTTTAATTTCACTAAAATCACTAAACTTTAAATAGGTCAGTTTGCACAAACACAAAGGATCATAATAATTGTAACAGCCACAAAACTCTTTCCTCAAAAAAAAAAATAGTGAGGTACTCCTGTCAATTTCCCAAAAAAAAACGAGCTATAAATCTTGTTCAAACTCGAGATCTGTACCTGCGTCACGTCTTATAAAGCCTGGTTTGTATAAAAACGTCACAGATTACGATAAACTAAGTTCAAAACAAACACAGGTCGCGCAAACACAATCTCTTCGTTATACAACAGACACGGATTAAATCGCGCAAGGGAAATCTATCGGTAATTTATTAGGCATGTATTTATTTACGAAAACTGTACGTAAATAGAAATCAGTAAAAGTGAACCGGCAAGATGGCCGCGTGTACTGATAGTGGGTCACAGTAATCAGTGATAGGTACTGATAACTAGACGTCGGATATCATATATTTCCATAAATGTAGTGTTACAAGTAGAAGTGTAACGAATAAATAAGGTTAAACCCATTTTTCGGTTTTAATCGCGTGTATTTATTACTTTTAGCATTGTTTCAATGCTTAACGTTTCGAGACCTGTAAAGGTATTGAAACAATGCAAAAGGTAATAAACACCAGTCGATCGAAAAATTAGTTTAATCTACACTAATAGTATAAAGAATTAAGCTTTGTATTTTTGTTTGTGTGTATATTTGTAATGAATAAACTCAAAAACTACTTCCTTCCTAAAATCCTTCACTAGAAAGCTACATTATTGACGAGTAACATAGGCTACATATGATCCCGATATTTCCACGGGATCGGGCCTTACGCGGGTGAAACCGCGGAACGCAGCTATTTAAATAAATAAGGTACCTAAGTAATGATTTTTCTTCTGTTTTAGTGATGTTAGAATTAAACAATTTTTTGTACTTGCGTTCTGTATATTGAATGTTTTAATTATCTCACATATCACATTTTAAGCGGTGGTAAAAGTAGGTGCAATCACTTGGTGAGACGCTTCGTTTCATTGTCATTTAATTAGTGCATGTAATCCGATGTGTAGTGATAACAATTAGGTATACAGGTGATTCAGTTAGTGATAACACACAGATTTTATGATTAAACAAACTGAATATTTAGATAATACAGATAACGTTCCCGGAGACGATTTTAAACACAAGACAGTTATTTTTTAAATTTATTTTAGATAGCAGTTACTGAAATACACGTGGTTGTATTTAACGAAATCACGTTTTTTGCTATAAAATACTTGAAATTAAACTTATTTTTTCCGGTTTTAATCGCTTTGTTTTTATTATTATTGAGGGTTAGACTGAATCTTCCCCCGAGGAAGAGGTCTGTAAAGATCTCGATACATAGGACATTAATAAAATGATTATTAAAATTTAAATCAGAAAAATGAATGTTGTTACAACGTTTGTTTAGTTTAATTTCAATCCAACTTTGCAAAAACCGGCTTTGAGGATTCCGTACCCAAAGAGGGAAAACGGAACCTTTTTACTAAAACTCCACTGTTCGTTTGTCTGTCTGTCTGTCGGTCTGTCACCAGGTTGCATCTGATGAACCGTGATAGCTAGACAGTGGATTTTTTTTACAGATTTCTGATAACGCTATAACAACAAATAACTAAAAACTGAATTAAATAAATATGTTTTAAGTAGGGCTCCTATACGACAAACGGGTTTTTTGTGGTAACGGTACGGAACCTTTCGTGGGCGAGTTTGTACTCACACTTAGTTGTTTTTCCACGTTTTCCAGACTTTTATTTTATTAAAAAATATTTTCAGCCCATAAAAATAAAAAAAATAAAAACAGGGTGAGTTGGTTAGGTTACAATGAATGGTGACTTCGGCTAACATTTGAAGTAAAGCGAAAAATTTGGGTTCGGGTTAATTTCCCCAGAAACGAAGGTCCTTCGGGTGGAATCTCAATATGGATCATTCACATACCGCATTCTTTACAATTTCTACCAAATCACTTGAAAGAACTACATTGCAAAAAAAGTTTTTTTTAATCAAGATCTCTTCTACCTACATGTCACGTTTCATTGCAATCGGTTCACTAGTTTCTGCGTGAATAAGTAAGAAACATACCTACTCATTTATACTTACTTAGTTACACACAATTTATTACCCTTAAATACAAGTATAATATTAGTAGAATTTATTTTTGGTAGAAACACAAAAATGTTCAAGATGTTTGTGTGTGCCTAGATTCGTATTTGTGAATTAAAAAAACCTTTTGAACTTTTCTTGTTTATTCACGAATACTAGATACCGGTTTCATCCCTCTCGGCATTTGGGGTCGTACAGTAGCTAAGTCATCATTGACCATACCTACCTTCTGCAAATAGATTTGGCAATATTTTGACGGTTGTCTGCCTGCCTGACAGCAACCCTCCTTGGGACTAAGCAGTTTATCCGCCACCGTGCGGGGAGAATTCAAGGTTTGTTAGTCTCTCCCAGATCTCTTTTACGACACACACGGGAGGAGACGGGGTAACCCTATGCCGGGGCTACACGGCCAAAATTAGTTAATTTAAAAAAAATGCGGCAAATTAAGATCTTTCTGTTTCGGTTTTGGTCGAAGTCGTTAGAAAACGAGTCTTCTAAACGCGCCCTTTCAAAATTATCACCACACATTATTCGGCAATTTAAAAAAAAGCACCCTCTATAAAAATAAACGCTCCATCTTTGTCTTTCGTTCCCTATATGAAAGTAATAAAATTCTCGCTATTCCTCGACTCGGAATTCCTTGAGTACCGAAATTGCGAGGATTCCGGAAACTTCCGGGGTTTTACTGTCCCGGATTCCTCGAAACGTGTGGTTGGTTCCTGTGAGCTTTCAGCTGGAAACACACGCGCGAGAGCGACCAACTCAAACACTGAGATAAATTTGTTTTTGAAAGTTTGACAGATGGCGGTTCAGATACGTGGGGAACGATTTTAAATGCGTTGTGACTTGTGAGTGTGACTTAGTCGGTTTCAGTGTCGTATTCTATATCGTCGTCGTCTAGCAGCGTCCCCGGGTTTCACTCGAGTCCCGATCCTGTAGGAATTTGAAAAAATCATATCCCTAGGACCAGCTGTCAGCTGTTTGGGCCCTGCGTTGATATACAGTTCACTCATTAAGTCTTCAGTCGGTCAATTAATCAATCAGTCAGGACAATTATATATAGATTAAAAATGTTTATAAAAGAGCACTTTTGATCGTATTTCGAGAGCCATTTTATTCTTATTTTTATTTTAAAAATTAGCAGCACCGTCCCGATTCCGGGCGTTCGTTGAGATAAAATGTATTTATGTGTTATGCCAGCTATCTAGTTACCCGGTTTCATCATAATCGGTAAAGCGGTTTTTGTTTTAACGACCAACAAACACAAATACATATTCACAAACTTTTACCTTTATGATATTAATAGAAAAGTAGGATACGGTAGGATTCATGAACAAATATGTTATGTATTATAAATTACTTATTTTTATTTCAGACTTCAATCTGACGTTTTGTTTCTTTGTATTTGACGTTTTTTCTTTAGG
The DNA here is from genome assembly GCA_958496205.1 of Idaea biselata. Taxonomy (NCBI): domain Eukaryota; kingdom Metazoa; phylum Arthropoda; class Insecta; order Lepidoptera; family Geometridae; genus Idaea; species Idaea biselata. The sequence continues at coordinate 12,255,370 of OY292395.1, forward strand.
AAGATGTGTAAAATCATAGTCTACATTTATTAAAACACGAAGTATTAATACCTACGTAGCAGCTGTGTGGACGCAGCATAATAAACACACTTAAGTTAGGTGAGCTGTAGCACACAGACTAAACGTAAAGCATTTGTGTTATTTATCAAGAATGGGCGAATGTAGACTGTATTTCCCTCGGTACTGCTGCTCTGGACACTGCTGCTCCGTGCGACGAATATTTAATATTATAATATACCTATATTAACTTGGGAAAATTTAAATTATTTACAAATATAATCATACTAATATTTAACAGGTGAAGAGTGTAGGTAGGTGCTTGATGATCCTTCAAGCACAAACCGTAGAACCCTTTGTGATGACACTCTGTAATGTATTAAGACATGTTATTTTTAACCGACTTCCAAAAAAAGGAAGAGGTTCTCAATTCGTCGCGTATATATTGACTTTATCCTATTCTTTAGAGACGGATTCACATAAAACAAATTGAAAATTATACAAATCGGTTCAGTCGTTTTTGCGTGATTGCATTTTGAACTTACAATTTTGTTTTATACAGGGTGTTGGAGTTTATGGGCAGCTGCATATACAGGGTGGACCAACTAGTGACGTCAATAAACTTTTTTTAGATTCCTCACACCTGGGGGTATCCGAAAATACCCCATGTATGTTCTGCGATTTTTTGTAGTTTAGGAGTTATGGCCTTTTTTCTCATTTTCTACTAAAATGCGACCACTGACACCGATTTGCTCATACTGACTGCAATAATTGAGATAATTGGCTGATTTCTTTTCAAATGTGGAGCTGAATAATTGGGTCACGTTTCCTGTTACAAAACGCGTAACACCAACCAAACTGTTACAAATAAAAAAAGTATTTCATAAAGTGAGCGTAAACAAAACGCTATAAACACTTTAAAGAGCAATTAAAAGAAAAACTCACCTATTATTTTTTTTCCAAACCAACTTCAAAAGCTTCCTTACTTCATTAGCTATCTACCCTATCATTTTTATTGGTCTATCATTAGAGGATCATAGCAAAAAAATTATTTTAATATTCCTTGGTCGAAAATTCTCTCACTCATCTTACTTAAACCTGAAGGGAAACTCCCGGGCCTAATCTAATAACATAAAAAACATATTTGTTCTTATTTTATTCAATACATTTATTTGTACAAATCTTAATTCAGATTTATGCGGAAGTTTTTTTGCGGAAGACAAAAACCATCACTAGATGGCGCTAGTGGTAAAATACATCGTGGTGTCGTTGCGTTTTTATGTCAAAAATCACGTTACTTGTATGGGAGTTCCCTTAAATATTTGCGGCTACAGTAATACATCCTCTGTAAAAATTTCAACTGTCTAGCTATCACGGTTTATGAGATATAGCCCGGTGCCAGACGGTCAGACAGCGAAGTCTTAGTAATAGGGATGAGTGAGAGAATTTTCGACCAAAGAATTTCTAAATAAAATTTTTGCTATGATCCTCTAATGATAAACCAATAAAAATGATAGGGTAGATAGCTAATGAAGTAAGGAAGTTTTTGAAGTTGGTTTGGCAAAAAAAATAATGGGCGAGTTTTTCTTTTAATTGCTCTTTAAAGTGTCTATAGCGTTTTGTCTACGCTCACTTTATGAAATACTTTTTTTATTTGTAACAGTTTGGTTGGTGTTACGCGTTTGTAACAGGAAACATGACCCAATTATTCAGCTCCACATTTAAAAAGAAATCAGCCAATTATCACAATTATTACAGTCAGTATGAGCAAATAGGTGTCAGTGGTCGCATTTTAGTAGAAAATGAGAAAAAAGGCAATAACTAATAAACTACAAAAAATCGCAGAACATACATGGGCTATTTTCGGATACCCCCAGGTGTGAGGAATCTAAAAAAAGTTTATACCGTCACTAGTTGGACCACCCTGTATATGTTGTTCTGTACGTCAGGCAAACTACAGTTTACATTTTTTTAATTGATTTTTTTTATTCAAAAAATATTGAATTTAAAGACATTTTTCGGTGTTAATCGCGTAGTGTTTATTACTTTTAGCATTATTTCAGTGCGCAACGTTTCGAGACATTTACCGGTCCCTTCTTCAGGATTACCAAATTGGTAAAATGTCTTTAATTTCAATCCAATATGGCGAAAGCAAAAGAAAAATATCCAAAATATTGTTATTTGTTTATCAGTTGTATTTATTTCATAATAACGTAGTTAGTTTGTATTTTAATTACGCTATTTTATATATATTATTTACCTAGTGATACAGTTATTTAATTTTTATAAGCTGTACCTACAGATAACTACAGAACGCAGCTAGCTGTTAACAAAATAAGATAAAGTAAAACTAAATTACTACGATTTCTCTCCATTCCTTGAGGCACACTTCAAAAACAAAACAAAGAGAACAGAGAAAATTAATCTTAATCAAGACTTGGTTTTTCTAAACAGGTACAATTAATCAGACTTCTATATTTTGTCGTTGAAGCGACAAAAACCAGAAAAGATTAGAAAGAACCAAGTTATCTCTACAGTTGGTCGTGGCGCTACTGTCTATGCAATTTAATAAATTGTACTCAGTTAATTTTCAGTTCTAGAAAAATCCGTGTTTACGGTTAACTTTGGTTAAAGGTCTTGTCTTGCTTCGTTTTCTTGTAGTTATTAAAACAGTCTCTGGATTGAGGATTGCAATCCGGAAACCCGGATCCGGTAATCTAGCGAATCCGGTATTTTCAGTACGAATTTACCGAATCCGGTCACCGGATCCGTCCGAAAAAGTCCATAAAGGTTGTAAATAAAGCTTGTATTTTATAAAGTAGGCACATTTCCTTTGTTCTCAATTCATTTGTTTGTAATCAAACAAATTATAACATGTATTTTATGTTCAAAATGTAGGTAATAGAATTTCTGTTAACCTCGCGAGCTGTTTATTGGTACGACCTATCTATGTTTATAAGTACCTAATATTTTAACCATCTGCAAAAAGCAAAAGATTTTAGAGTAATATTATTTCTTACAAACATTTTTTCTTAGTGTTTATCACACAGGAAATACCTACTGCTTTAAAAAACATGCTTTCACAATTTCAAAAAGAAATGTGTGTAGAAAAAGTAGACCCAAAAGCGCCATCAAGTTGTATAAGTGATATAAGTGAGCAATTTACTGTTTTTATAAAAGCTGCTATTCTGTGCATAACTTCCAAGATCCTCATCACATCTTCATCAAAAATTGTTACAACACTAATTTGAAGTCATATACCTTGTAAATATTCTTATAGTGCGGGGATATCAAGTAGCCCCATTTCGTAGAAGTACCCACTAATCAAAAATCCCTCACGAAAAAAAACAATAGGTCTTGTGTACAAAGTTTCATATTGAAATCGGTTGAGAAATACGACTTGTAGAACCACATATCTTCATACTGACAGATGAAAGCAAATTTTGCCAGAATTGAAGCAGAGACGATTTGTTCGCTTTGGTCAAACGTCCATTGTCCCATCGACTAATGAAAACGGTTACCCGCGCCCTATGGCATGCTCAAACAGCAATCATCCATACGGGCTCTCACGACTAATGAACGTGACACATAAACAGAATTTTCATCTACACCTACATTTTTCATTGAGCCTATAAAAAAATATTTATAAGAATTTGAAAATATTTTTTGAAGTCTGTGTGTGTAATTCTTTGTTTATTTTATTATTTGAGTGCACTTTTGAGTGCCACTAAAAATCATCATTATTGAATTTGTTTTTTTTTTGTTTTTTGGCCCCGGACTCTCGAGATGCCATTTGTCGAGTTTTTTCTGAGTTTACAACACTCTTCTTATTATAGTTTTGGCGTCGTACATCTTGCCAGTAATTATTGGATTGTATTGTTACGATTGTGATAATGCAAAAGTATCGAAATCGTAACCATAACTTTCATCATCAAGGAGTTTATGTATGAGAAGGTGGATTCAGGTTCTCCAACAGTCTTTGCCATGTTCTTTTGGAGCCGATTCTTTTGATAATCGTCCCAAAGTAGTAATTTACTGTTTTCTGGGATGATATTCTGCTCATCATTCCGAAGGTTCTCATTAGATCGTCAACTTGTAGTACCAACTAGAAGCTAAAACTTTTCTAATAAAAAAAATAATCGTGATAGGCCTTCAGACGCCTTAGTTATCCGGTAACTTATATACAAAATAACACACAGATCCGGATTGTAAGTTTCTTTTTTGGAAGTCGGTTAAAAATATTTTTACGGTTGTACCTAGCTTATGTAGAGTGTTTGTTATTGACAAATCAGTAAGTAGGAATGTATTCTTCAGATGTATTCTCAAAGTTCCCCTTTATTAATAGAAATTGGGTTTTTCTTGACAACATTCGTCGGCAAAGTACCCATCAACTTTGAATAGAGCTGAAGTGGTTACTCTCAAGATTATTCCCAAATATCAAGGATTGTTAGGGATTGTCGGTGCTTATTGTACATAAGTAGAAAGGTACTGACCGTTTACTTCTTCCAATTCAACATTTTCTTTAATATTTTCAACGATTTACAAATCGATATCCATAAACAAACATACACACAACAAAACATCCGAAAAGTTAATCACCTTCTATTTTGAAAATTTACGGGATCGGGAAGAAGCGGGGCCAAACTAGTATAATATAATATTATTTATATCCATGTCATAAATTCAACTTTTAAAATAATCCTGTAAAAAGTTCTAAGATAATAACAACTTGAGCGATGGTGGCTTACTTAGGTAACTAATGTATAGATACCTACCTAAATAAGCCACTTTAATCATAATCATACATAGTTCTGTCCCGATCAGTCAAACCCATTGTTTTACGACCTAATAAATTGCGTGTAAAACAAAAATGTATTCGAATAATAATTTCACACGACCGATATAAAATTGAAACAATCCGATTGGATCAGTAAAATATAACAACGTGAGCCAAAGTCCGTTTACGATTTTCCCGATTAAGTATAAAATAGGTACAAAGAATATAGGATGCATCAGATATTGTCGGATGCAATATCAGCAAAAGAATTTCTCTAGTTGCGCCATTTTGACGTGTGACTATTTTATCAAGATGGCGACACCAAAATGTTACGTATTCGGTAACTGCAAGAAAATTCAGAGTTGTTTTGATGTCATATTTCATCTTGAGAGTTTAGTTTACAGATATATTGTTAGAGCTCGGTACAATATGTCGTGCTGGAAATTTACCACCATACACGCCACACAAGTTTCGTGTTGAAGTAGGTATTTATTAAAATGGATATGTAACACAGCTATGTTCGGTTCTACCTACCGCTACCTACTAAATTAAACTCAAGTAGGTACTATAGAGATACTATGCGACGTCAAATTACAAGTCTGAATAACTGAAGAGTAAATATCACTCCCGAAATTGAATGAAGCCACAAAGTGATATGAAAACTCAGTGACTCGTGAATATTTAGTTACAGAACACGTGAAGGTTTTAAGAAAAATAATAAAGGTTGCTTTTCAGAGCGAACACGAAGGCTATATTTTGCACAAGCGAAAGGGCAATGAAAACGAATTTACTCCGATCAATGAAAGGGAAATAAATTATGCTGTACAAGTAATTATTTATGTGCCTCATGGCGATGCTATCTGAGTACAACAGCTTCCAAAATATCAAAAGACAAACTCATTAATTGTCGAAACATAATATGGTGGAGGTTTACGGCGTTATTAACTATGAATGACTTTACCTTTGTGTAGGTAAATTGTGTGGTGTTGCCATACTCCTTAGGGAGTACTATCTATAGAGGTATTGTCATTTTTGTTTAGAGCGGGATGTTTAATGTACCTATTGGTGATGAAATTAACATTTATGATCCTATTCAGAGGATCCCTGTACCCTTTCTGACGAAAATGCACGGGTATTCGTATAAAAGTTAATTAAACCTCGCCTCTCTACCACGTATCAGGTAGATAACTTTATGACGATGGAATTTTTACGACAATTGCTTTTATTTGAAAAGGATTTCGACAGATTCGAATCGTTTCTAAATGAGAAAGAGTTTATGTGTTGAAAGTTCCGTAAGCTTCTGATTTTTATTGCGTCAATTATTTGTACATGAAACGGTGAGTGTCAATTGCTTTCTCTTCTAACTTCTTCAAAACTAAACGGATTTTTATAAAGTTTTACTGTCATTTAGAGAATTTCTTGCGGAAGGTTTATATTCCTGTGTTGTAAAATTATAATTAAGTACTACATGTTTGTGCCTATTACTTTCAAGGTATACGTATTACTTTAATTTATCGTCTATTCAAGTACTGCACAACCTACCATACACAATACATGGTCGCAGACCTCCTGATCACTGGTAAATGTATTGTACTTTGAGTTGTGCAAAATAAAGCGTTCATCTACGTAGTTGGATGATGATTAATGATGATGATGATTTTAATCTATATCTATAAAATCCTGAGTGACTGACTGACTGACTGATCAACGCAAGGCCTAAGCTGCTGATAGTAGAGAGGATATTTAGAGAGTGAAATGAGTGGTTGCTAATACTGTACAAAGTTCTTTTCGGTACCAAAATACGCCTGAATATGTCTAAGCGCTAAGTTTATATAGCAACAGGGAAGTCTAAACCACCCTTGGGTAAAATGTAGGGTAAACTGTCCAATCTCGCGAATATCTCATCCTTGAAAATTTCCTTGAGAGTCATCCCATAAAGGCCATAAACAACAAAGGGTTACTGCCTAATGAATCATAATTTAAGAAGAGTGTGCAACTAACTTAAATTGTGACGCATTTGAACTGGCAAATTTTGCTCCTAGTTGATTTAGAATTTATTAGGGATATGAAATGAGTTTATTTATATAAAATGAATTATCAATCATTTATCTTTTTAACGTTAACATCTGTAAACTGTTTCAGTCAGTTAAACTAACTTATCAAATGGTTTCAGAATACCTACACGATCTTAAAAACGGTCGTGCGGGTTAAGCAACACTTGGCGCGGTAATTGTATGATCCTTAGTTGATTGAATAAATGAATTAAATATTATTATTATTACTTGGATTGGTGACCTATAATTTGTACGGCAAAAAATCAATTTCACGCTCCTCCGGGCTTCGGGAGGCAGGTTCTCTGGTATGGCACGGTTGTTATCTCGGATAGTAGGTAGTCGTTGGGTCAAGTTGGAGGCCTTAGGGCGCCCTGAAAACTCTATCACTAGGTGAGCCCCACCATTACACGGAAAGAAGAAGAAGAAGAATACATGCCAATATTTTTTGAAGTAAACTAGAACAGCATTATTTTTATTTATTTAAATCAAAATAAAAGATTATTTTTCTTTCGTTTGTCTCTAGATTCTAAAAACCCTCAAAGACCATAAGTAGGTAGGTAGTAGGTACTAATTCTTTTATTGGAATTTTAGCATTTAGATCTGTTGCCCAAATAGTTTTTAGCGAAATACTGTCTTTGTCTGTCTGTATCTTTGTTAACTTCTTCCAAACCACGCAACGCTTTTCGGTATAGTTTTCATTATAATTTAGAGAATTTTATGCGAATTGTTTATAAAATGTAGGCATAATACACCCACCCACACCCATTGTGCTCAGAAATTAAACTTAAAACAAATGAGTAGGTCATTAGTTTTGAGTTTAATTTCTAATAAAACCCGGCCAAGTGCGATACTCGCGCACGAAGGGTTCCGTACCACTATCACAATTGGGTACGGAACCCTCAATGGTTACCAATACAACCAATTTTTAAATTTGATAGGAGAATGTGAAATATTAAGCTTCGATTCTTACTCCCATCAAGTCCCATCAAACGACCGCATCTCTCAAAAAAAAAAACCTTTGGCACAAAGAAAATCTGAAACTTATAAGAAACTCTTTGGTAAGTGAAGGCAGACTGGTATATTTGACAGACAGGGCAGCTATTTTGAATTCCACGACCTCACATATTGTACTAAAATTCCCTTTACTTGTAGTTTTTGAAACACGTTTAAAACAAAGACCCAAAAAAATGAATGCATTTAGTTTTCTATTTTTCTGTTTCTTGTTACGAAGATTTTTTGTATTTTTTTGTGTTGTAATAATTTGGTCCAATAAAGCCTTAATCTATCTATCTACAGCAGTAGGTACAACGTCGGGAGGGCGTAGATAGTACCTAGGGGCGTTATTGGTGTATTACATAAAATGTTCCAACCTCCTCTCCTCAATTAACCTTTCCTCATAAATGCACGTGTATCGATGCACCTTCAAATATGAACGGTATAGTGTTTGCAACTCCGAAGCTTTATGAATATATTATCTTGGTACACAAGACCAGTAATATGAGAGTAGATTTACGTACAGTCCGCAACGGAAGTTAATATTCACCATAAAGCTAAGTAAATTCTTTATTGCAAATAAAAAATCACGGTCTAGCCCCATGGTAGGCTAGGCTTGTAAGTATTATGCTAACCAGACGACGGAAAAATACATAAATTATATTTGTAATTTTTTTGTAAATACATAGGTAGGTATTATACATATTATACATAGAGAGACACCCCGACCCTAAATATTTATTTATTTTTACGCTTAGATACTTGTACAGGAATCGAACCCGCCATCTTCTGCATTGCAGTTGGATATTCGCCCGACGCGCCAACGAGTCGTCTGTTAAAGTCTAAAAAATATATACTTTTCTACTGCAAGAGGAGCGGACACATTAATGAGTCAGTTTAACATCCAAAATTCGTTTTTATCGTCATACGACTTTTTCCAGCGCAAAGAAGCAACTTGGCTTTACTGATGATGAAGAACTAGGAACTCTACACTTAGAAATTCAATCTCTCGTATAAATAAAACAACAGTTCCAAAAAACGTAACGTCAAAACTTTGAAATACATCAGTAAAACAATAGAGAATGAAAACGCAAGCGTTTACATATCGCCTCTCATAGTAAATTCAGTGGAACTCTCGGTTTTACCAAACGATTTCACGTTTAGGTTTTAGTGGGCCCGGTCGTAAAACGCGTCGCGTCTGGAGCTAGCATGATTCGACGACGTTGCCACTGTCGGATATACAATACTTCTACGTAATCTATACATAGATAGATTAACGTTTACATATACAGATTACGTTACACGTTTTTATCCCCAAATATTACTGACCAGAGACCAGCCCCGATTGCACACAGGTATGTAAAATATTCGGCCATTCTTAAGAAACACTTTATGGTTTTCACTATCATTAGAGTAATAATTTGGTTATCCAAATTATTACTTTTGTAACTTCATATCAGTCGGTCAGTCCTGGCTGACTGACTGATGGATCACCGCACAGCCTAAATCACTGATCCTAAAAGACATGAAACTCGGAGGACGTGGGCGTTATGATGTGTAAGTAAGTATCAACTAAAACAGGATATTTCGAAATTTTACGGGTGAAACCGCGGAAAACAACTTGTCAAAACAATAAAATTACATTTTGTTGACAAACCCGTTTAAACGAAATTTTCAAACCAATCCAGCTGACTTGTGCTTTGCTACAGACTCCGGCCACAATGCTCTCCTTCCCCATTAGTCGAGTGATAAATGCGCACATTAACGCCAACACCGCTGATTCTAAAAACGTGAAATATTGGTCGCGTCGGTCGCGTCGCGCTCAAACATCGATTACACAACGATTTTTAGATTTCTTACCTTTTACGAACAGAGTGTTGTTACTTTACTGAAAATCATTTAGATTATTTTCTGAATTTTAGAATTTAAATTTCGAAGAACACGGGCGACGGTTTGAGTTAGCAGTATTGGTTTTACGTTTATCATTTACTGCTGATTTATAGATCTAGCTGTTCAGTGTTCACCTGCGAATGCGGCCCGGCTAGTGGCTAACCCCCTTACTTATAAAGTAAACGATCACTTAGTTAGTGTAACGTTTGTCTCTGTCTGCTAACTTTGGAACTGCATGTCACAATAAGAGGCAAACGTTACAAAAAGTTAATCATCGTTTATAAGTAAGGGGGTAAGAGTTTTTTATTTTGGAACATTATGGTATGGTATCATGTTCCTCTCTGATTATCTAGTAACGTCAATAATTGGTAAATATATGTTATTTAGCAAGCATTTCTATAGCATTTTTAGCTCTCTATACAAATGTAAACACTCCCAAATAAGACAAAACCTACTCAATCTTTTACGAAGATCGTTCGTAACAAAAAAACATAAACAATTCTTACGAACAAAACGCACCGAAACAAAACTCAAATGCCACAGAAACGGCGGCGATAAAGAACGAAACGCAAATGACAAATGTCAGTGTTTACTGTCTATGTTCTCGGAGGAAACAGTGATGGATAGGTAGCAGAAAGTTAAGGCCTATGCAGACTGCTGACTTTTTCAGAAGGGGGTTAAGAGGATAGTCTCCATTCTCTTTCTCCATACAAACGTAGTCGACGGTTTCCTCCCTGGATAAAGACATTAGAGCAAATATGTGTATGCCATAAAACCTATATCTGTCATGACTATGCCGCCTTTTGATTTTTTTTATTTTCCAATTAGAATTAGAATAGTAATAAAAATCAAAAAAATAGTCATGACAGATATAGGTTTTATGGCATAAACATATTTGCTCTAATGTCTTTATCCAGGGAGGAAACCGTCGACTACGTTTGTATGGAGAAAGAGAATGGAGACTGTCCTCTTAAACTGGAGTCACTAGCACTGTTGTTGTGTGTTTCATGTAATAAATTTTGTTATGATATCTTCTTCAAGAGAACGGTGGTGGTCTAGTGGTAGATACATCGACTTTCGTTCCGAAAGTTATGCTTTTGAATCCTGGTCGACCACGCACCAATGTATGTGCGTTATTAATATCACTCTTACGGTGAACGAAAACATCGGGAGGAAACCCACACCTTAGTCCTTCAGACGTCTGAACTGTTCTTTCCTCTGGGCATGGCTGACTAGGCTGGGAGGGTCGTATAGGTGCTGGGCAAGCCTACTCCACCTAACAATGTCCCGGGCACTACAGCGCCATAAATAGCATGGTAAAAAATTGCTTGCGCTGTATAATTCGTCTATGAACCTTCAATGTTCTTCTTAAACAAGCAACACATGGTATAGCGTTGACGGATCACAGTCTGGTGATGTCAGTGATTTAACCACTACCTTTTCAGACGTTTGGTTCAAGATGTAGCACGCATAGGTACCTATCTAAGGTAGGGCAAGATATCTACATCTATCTACATCTATACTATATAATATTATTATTAATCTATACTTCTATACTAATATTATAAAGAGGTAACGTTGGTAACATGTATGTATGTATGTATGTATATTGGGGGTAATCTCCGAAACTACTGGACCGATTTCAAAAAATCTTTCACCATTAGAAAGCTACATTCACCTTGAGTAACATAGGCTACTTTTGATCCCGATATTCCCACGGGATCGGGACTTACGCGGGTGAAACCGCGGGAACCTGCTAGTGTTAATATATTTTTATAGGTCAGCGTTTTATGAGTTGATCGCTATCACTACTGATACAAAGTGTTAAGGTCTAAGATAAAGCATGATGACCTAGTAAATACCTGTTCAGCTGTTCACTCGCAATTTGAAGACCTCAAATTGTACAAGGCAGTGAAGTGGTGACCAAATAAAAGTGAAGTGGTAAAGGTAGGAACCTTAATGCATGCCGTATTGGTCACCACAATGTTTGTGTCTTCCTGACAGGATGTCCAAACATACATACATGGAAACTCACATGTTCTTTGATCTTTTCATATTATTTCTCCTTACTGTTAAGAAAATGTTTATAAACGCCCAGGAAAATTTAAAAATAAGTTTTCCCTAACGAGTTTTCTAAAATTTCCGTGCTCTAAAACTTAATGATATTCAAGCCAATATTCGTTCTTTTAGTACTAAACGAAGCTGTATCAGCTACGTGCAAGATTTTTAAATAAAGTTTGCGTGGGTGTTTTGACATTATAGAAAACTAGGGTAACCATATATTTTTATTCTACTCAGGTACATAAGAAATGTGATGTGTTCGAGGTCTGGTGTCAGTGATAATCGCGTAATTCCTGCCTGACAGCAAGCCTCCCAGGGAAGAAAAAGTTTATTCGCCACCGCGCGGGATGAACTCAAGGTTAGCTCATCTCCCCTAGATCCTATAGTCACCTTTTACAACACCCACGGGAAGAGATAGGTAACCCTATTCTATGCCGGGGCTACACTGCAAAATCAATAGTATTAAGTATACCTACTGTATACAATCGTCACTAAACTAAGTAACGACTTTCAAAATTTTTACTAAAATAAAAATAAAATAATTTAGATTTTTCTTCTGTCAATCCTGAAGAAAGGACCTGTCAAGATCTCGAAACGTTGAGCGTTGAAAAAATGCTAAAAGTAATAAACACCACGCGATTAAAACCGAAAAAAGTCTGTAATAAAATAATTTGTCAATTTTTGTCAATGTATTAATTTGACTGCGAACATTACAGAAGCGAATAAAACGCAACGACAACTTGATCTCATAACATATAAATTAGGAGGAAAAAAAAACAATTAATTACTCCTATGTTTATTAAAAAGTTAAATTAAAAACGGCTACAAGAGAATTCTGAAAGTCCTCTTTTACACTCTCATTTGTAATTCCCTAACTGAAAGAATCTCGTATTTTAAGATTAGGTTAGGTTCGTAGTTTTAAATCTCGAGTTTTTTGTACTTAACACTTGGGCTATGTGATAAACAAGGTGGTTTAAGTCGGCGAAGCAGCGCCGGGTAGGTAATCTTTACATTAGTTTACTGGGCGAGTGAAAAAGGAGTAGTCATTTGTTTAATTAAAGTTCACTTGAAACACTTTGGCCTTATGTAGGTTAAGCCACAAGAGCATTCGAATAAGCCTTGAATAATTTAACAATTTTGTCGTAAAAATAACGGACTTACTAATTATAGTAAGTCCGTTATTTTTATAAGTATTAACTTAGAAAAAAACTAGTTATATTTATATTTGATTGATAAATAATAGAGAAAAGATCGCCGTGACCTCTCCAGTGAAACATGGCCGCCAGCCAAGTGGGATTGAAACAGCCGTGAGAAATATTGATAGCCACGGTCATTAATTGTTTCTGCACTTTATTTCACTTTCGACAATAAGCTACTTGTTTGAAAAAAGCACGCTTGACTTACTGCTTGAAATATTTCTGTTAATTCGCGAATAACTGTTTTCTTTTTAATAAATCCCAAAGCATGCTCTAAAGCACAGGAGGGTTACTTCGGTTCGTTTCGATACGACAACGATACTGTCATAACGATGGTTCTACTGTCACCCTACTATCAGAATGTGACAGTAGAATCATCGTATGACAGTATCAATGTCGTATCGAAACGAACCGCAGTAACCCTCCTGGTCTTCGAGTCGTAAAATTTGGAGGATGTGTTACCTATGTGGGGGTACACTGGTGCGTTTTAACCGTAATACCGCAGCAGTGTGTATCGTTGCAGTCCTCATAGAAAATGCACTAAAATCGATATCGCAAAAACGCATGCGATATTACCGCATGTAAAAACGCAGCTGTTTGCCTGTGTGTGGATGAATTTGGACGCAATACCGCAAAAACGGGACGCTATACCGCACCTGTGTAGAGAGCTGTTATCTTCAAAATACCATAGTATATCAATATGACACATACTGCGAAGGTGACACACTCCCTCTGTCAATCCATGGGTAATCCTTAAGGCGTGGCGGGTGTCGACATTTGAGCCCGCCCAGTCAGGGCCTTTCACGTGTTGACTAGCCACTGTCAGGTGACAGACAGACCTTTGACGAAAGGTCTTCATTGTTTACCTACTATCTTCCTAGTATACAAACATACAAAGTTTTGTTAAAGCGAGGCCCTTGCTCTAGCAATAGGGAAGAAGGGTAGAGGATCATAATCAGGTTTTCTACTAAATTTAGTCAAATTGTAATTTTGTAGAATAATACGGTAACTTTTAAATACTAAGATCAAAAATACGTGAAAATAAAACACAATCCATATGAGACTTTATAGAAGCTAGTATAACTATATAGAAAAAAAAATGCCTACTTTTCTTTTTGTTCGACATAAAAACAGTTAGCAACATTTGACATAATTCTGGATAGACTCGGATAGGCACTTTTGCCCGCTTTTGACTTTGTCAATATTTTATTTGACTTCATATTTATCGTGCTTACTTTAAATAGATTAACTTAAATTAGTTTTAGATTTAATTTAATTTTTGTCTATCTAAGTTTATAACAGTTTATAGTTAACAGTTTATAATAATAAAAAAATAATAATAAAAAAAACGTGTGGCACTCGGGGACTGCCGCGGTAAAACATAGCATTTTTTTTTCTTAGGCTACATGGTAGGCGGGTCTTAGGTTTTATTTTCGTTAAGGAATTTCTTGATTCGGTCGCTGCGCTCAAAGCCCGCGATAAAAGCTATGTAATAGCTTAAAAAATAATATTAAAGGTAACCTCATTTTTCTGGATAAATAGATACACCTACAATAATTAAATTGACCTAGCTAGACCGTCAAAAATCGAATAACAACGGACTCGACCGTCTGAATATTAGAAGTGAAAGTTAGGATAATGAAACAACTCCATAGTAATTTGGTTGTTTACCTGCTGTTTAGTTAGTTGCTGTTTAATTCACTTAACAACGGGTGGGGATGGTACGAACCAAATCCACTGTTTAGTTTGAATAATTTTGTTGCTTTGGATTAATTTAGTTTTTATCTAAGTATATCTTTTGGATCATTGTGTTTTGTTTTGTGTGTGCTTGCCCAAATAAATGTTTTCTCTTAGAGCAGGTAGTTTTTCCATTAAAATATTTCTGAATTTACAGTTTAAAAGATTAGTTTATTATGGTTTATTTAAAGAATTTTGTCCTGCCAGCTCCAATAATAAAAAACTAGCAATCGACTTAAGTTTCATTTTCAAAATAATGAAGAAAATCGAAATAATCGTTGTTGTGGGGTTCAAAGAAAGCATTGAGAAACACACTGATTAAAACAGCTACATTATCTTGATACTAGCTTTTTTTCGGCTATTCATAAAAAAAAGTACTGACTAGGTATTATCTAATACTAGTACTAACCGCGGGACCCAGTCTCAATCTTAACGGATGCCTACATCGTATAAAACAGCTCTCTACTTACCTATAGCTGGAAACTGTAAATCGAATACTCGAATAGTTTTTTTTTAAATTACCCTTCATTTCGGCATCGTCGTAGTCGGGTAAAAATCAACAGCGATTAATCTTGTAAACCGAGTCGTTTATTGTGAAATATTATAATCCGTGAGAGCTTTTTCAACATTTGCAATGTATTCACATTAAACTTATATTTTCCTTCGGTTTTCGCGATACTGATATAAAATTAACTTATTTTATGCTTTAAATATTTTTAAAATGTATTATTTTTAGCATTTTTCGAATACCCGACGGACGTTTCGTGCCTCCTGTTCACAAGAATAAGAATAATTTCTTTTTCTAACTGTGTAGGTACATTAGTCTTTAGTCTTATTATGTACTGTATTAGTGTATATTACGTGTAGACTGACGAAACTTTCGTCTGGCGTTTGAAAAATAATAAAAGCAACGCGATTGAAACCGAACAATGAGTTTAATTATTACATTAATACTTTACATTTTTATCCCTAACACTTATTATTCCTAATTGTCATCATCATAATCCAAAAAGCTATGTTTACCATTTAGCCCTAAAATAGAAAAGGGCAACCCCATCTCTTCTTATGGGTGTCGTTAAAGGCGACTAAAAGATTTCTAGAAATCAAACGAACCTAGAGTTCTTCTCGCGCGGTGGCGGTGGTTGCTCCAAGGAGGGTCGGTGTCAGGCCAGCGGCCAGCCGTAAATGTATTTCAATTGTTATGTTGTTTGTTTTTTTTTGCCAATAAATGGTTTCTATTACAATTTTTCTTGATGAAAGCCACCTTCACCTCTACGCACGCTTTCCAAAAACTTCACCTCCACGTACGCCTTTCAAAGGTCCGGGTCATATAACAATTTGGAATGCAAATACTTTGAAATTGAAAATTGAAAATTTTCCCACTAGGCCAACAGAGCTACGGAAAGACACTAAGAAATCTGAAATTCCATTTAAATAATTCAGTTTGCAAAGATTTGCATATGTTGTTATACAATTTGGCACAAATCCACACATCGCATCGACTTGGTACCTACCGACTGCGCTGCCATTCGATTTTTATATTAATACTATATTTTACAATTTTAACGGTCGCTGTACTTTACAAGTAAATTGCTTCTCAGGAAGTACCTACTTAAAATATGGTGTCATATCTATACGAAAATATTTATATTCAAACCAACTTACATTATGGTACGTGATTGTAGATTATTTTATTACACTAGGTGGCCCAGCGCGACTTCGTATCGTCGAATACGAAAATACCAAATCAAATATCATGCAAATCGGTCCAGCGGTTCATGAGTCATGTGATGAGTCGGTGTGATGACTCATCACACAAGAACCGCGATTAGTATGAGAGATGGGTTGTGAGTGACAGCAGTATACCTTTTTTACCGGCAGGTAAGCGAGAGACCCGGCTTCGAACCCTGTCACAGGAGCTTTTTAGGGTTCCGTAGCCAAATGGCAAAAAACGGAACCCTTATAGATTCGTCATGTCTGTCTGTCCGTCTGTCCGTCTGTCTGTCCGTCCGTATGTCACAGCCACTTTTTTAAATACAATTAGCTTGAAAATATTTCTTCTAGTAGGTATATTTTTGTCAAAACGGGGCTAAGAAAGCAGTAAACATTCTAGAACGTCCGCCATTTTGACAAGACTTCAAATTAACACACACACTTAAAACAAAAGGCTCACAAAACACTCTGAAACTGTATTGCAATTACATTCCTAAAGGAGTACTGACTAAATACTTAGAGAACATGCAGACTATAAACTTTTCTGTCGGTCGATTGTTCCAGGCTGATCCGCAAGTGACCGAGTTTTTAAGCTTTTAGTCATAAAACTCTATAGTGGCTAGAAGCAGAAAGGTCACCTGATAGTGATCCATTTCAAACTCGTCTCTGACGGACGAGCTTCACGAGTTTCAAAATTAAACTGTTCGGGAAATTATAAACTCAAAAATGTATGGATTACAGCGGATAAATAACGGTTCTCCAAAGAAAAAATTATGGCATGTTGTTTCATAAACGTCAAATTAGAATTTGAAGATTGAAATTATTTTTTTTTTATATTGCAAATTGTCCATCTGGTTCTTAGGAGGCTAAGGATGCCTAAGGAATATTTTAAATTGAACGTTCTGTGAGTTGTTAGCCGATAGATAAAATCTAGTCTGCGTAGATGTATATTCTGAAAGATACGTTTGGGACAGGATGCAAAGACACAAATGGAATCCCCAATATTTCGTTCACAGTCTCGACTCTCGAGATGTTAGACCCATAAGTTTTTATTGCCTCCCTCGTACGTAATCTTACGGACAAGAATAAAATAGAATTACGTTTATTCGATATATTTCTGATTTCTGTCGACGTTTCGTCGAATAAAAATAGGTGAAATTGTTTTCGTGTTTTGTTTTCCAATTAACTACATGTCAAGCCGATGTGAACGAAGGAACGAAAACAAATAAGTAGTTCATAAGTACTAGTTAAGGTATTCATTTATTTCCTGAATGAGGGGTCCGGCAATATGTTACTTTTTTTTTATAAATTGTTATTGAAAGGTTGAGCGTTGCCCTCAATTTTTAGAAGATGGTAAATGACGGAGGACGTTCAAGGTTTTACATGTTTTAAGTTAGGTACATAGAACAATGAAGCCTCCTTCTCTTGTAGCCCTTGTAGGTGAGCATGCCACATCTTTGACAGAAGTTACTATTAAATTTATTATTACTGTTTTGTTAGGGCGGGCTACCTCCTTCTAGCTTTAAGGGGTTAGCCAGTAGGCACGTTTTACTGCCTTCCCTAACTAATGTAATCTAGGCATCCACGGGAGACCACATTGCCAAATATATCATAGCCTTCGGACCGTAGTGAGTCCTAGGAGATGTCGGTCTCCTCTTGCATATATTTTTTTCTTAAAGAAAAAGACATACCTAGTTGCGCGATTAACCAGGATTCCAATCCATGACCCTTGGAATCTACCACAATCCCAACACCGCATTGCAAAAAAAAATCTCTTTTCAACAACAACCCTTCTAAGCACCCCTTGTGCAGTGTTTTCTACTGTTTCTTCCACAAAATCTCTCAAAATTCTACTAATACATCAAAAACATCCCACCCACAATAGATAAGGCACGCTGACTAAAAACAAGGCTTTGAAACACGCATTTTCTCCTGTCAATTTAACATAATTTATTACCTAAACGATGACTTACCGAAAGTACGGTTAACAAAAAAGGTGTCGTAACAAAATATCAAAGTATATCAACGGAGGTCTAATTTTGCAACGCATAACCAAATAGCACTAGGACGGGAGAACATAGCCGCTAGATTCACGTCAAAATTTTAACCTCAAAAATTGTTTACACAGACATTTCTTCGGATTTCGCGATGTTGAATTGAAATTAAACTCATTTATTCGTTTTTTCGTGAGAAAGAAGTCTCACAAAATCACAACACACTAATACTAGAATTAATGTATGAAACCAATACACTTCTGACGCGTCACGTGTCCATGGTACGAAAGGCTAGTGTAATACCGGCTTTACTTGTGGGTGAAATCGTTGGGCGCAGATATAATGAACAATAGTTTAAATATTACGCAAATATAGTACCATTTACTCTAACGACTCCCTCTGGTTGACTGGTAGATAATGCCTGTTGGTTTTAAATACCTTTCGTACCTTAGTTTTGACCATAAAGAGTTATTAATTATATATTCACAGTAATAAACGATCTTAGTTTAAACGGCTCTACCGATTTAGACAAAATAGCTTAGATATGATTTTAATTTTGTAAAATGTTCATTTTTTTTCTCAGGGTTCGAATATCAAAAACTGTAAATAATGTATAGGGCGACTTTTGTTCGTCAATCTGTATTTGAAGTCTTCAGAAATTGTTTCTTTTACAAAATGGCATGATTTTATATTAATCAGTTTGAATACTGTGTAGGTTTATTTTCAATATCAGTAGATTTATTCCAGATAACCTTTGATGGGAAAGGGATTAAGTACATCTCAATAAAGATGCTCTAACCGATAAGATAGCCTCTTTGTTCCTGATACGGGGTCAATATTTTAACGTAGGCCTTACTGTGACGGTTTTGCGGTCCAAAAAGATCAATCGAGTTAGGTACATAAACTTCAAAAATAGAATTCCGTCGCGAGGTTTACGACTCGACTCGTAAAAGGGGGAATGTTTGAGCTAGCGTAATTTGAGCTCTATTTTTAAGGTAATAAAGAAGAGAATATAGAAGTATTTTAGGTCAAATGAACGAATTGAACGTAAGCTTGTATTTGGTTCGTGAATCGGGTAATTATTGGTTTAGGCAGAATGTCTTGAGTGTTGTGTTGAGTCGATAAATTGTTAGTTCTTTGTGCTGTGTTGAAGCACGGAACACCATATTAAGGTCTACTGTGCTTTGACACAGCCTACTTGCTGCTCTGTGCTGTGCTAACAACTTATCGACTACACAAAACACGAAACTCTTTCTGCCTAAATGCTTTAACAATGTGCGTATTCCGTTGGGATTAGTTTAGTTATTGGTAATCTTCGAAAATTTGTTTTTAGGAACAGTCAAAGGATACATTGTGACGCTTCAATTTGAAAGGCAAAGTGTCCTCGGCTATGGTACAGTACTAATGTTGACAATGGACTTTAAAACACAATAGGTACCTAAACCTATTGTGCTTTGCCGAAGATCGTGCGAAGTGGAGACGTAAAAGTAGGAAAGCGGACCCCGGGCTCTCGAGAGGGATGCAACCGGGAACAACGCTCGGATGATGATGAGGTACCTAAACCCAGTTTTAAACATTGCAACTGTACATAGCGTGCCAAAGCCAAGCCACGTTGCCATTCAAGTGGAAGCATCTCTATCATTTGACCAAATTTTCGAAGTTTACCTACTACTTATAACTAAACCAATCTTAGGCGAAAAATTTAAAAAATCCCCTACAAGTAAGATATGTCTTTGCTCAGTATATATAAAATTCAATGTCCTGACTTATTGAATCCACTATATTATAAACGCAGAGCCCAAACCACTGGTCCTAGAGACATGCAATTTGGAGAGTGTGTTCTTGGTGGTGTTTATAATTTTTTTATTTGCTGAACGTCAAAAACAATGTTAAATGCAATTATAACTATTTTTAAAATAGACTGTTAATCACTCGCTATTTTAAACTGTAAAACTTACACAATGTACTAAAATCCGAGTTTAGCTTAAGAAATAATTAAATACCTACCTGTTTGTGAAACTTCTGTCACCTATAGTACAGGCTTTCCTAGTATAGGTGACAGAGACTATCCATTATTATGATTACAGCTCAATATCTTTTTGATACTTTAGTACATAAGATGCTGGCACTCTGCTCACAGTCGCACGACTGGGCGAATGTCAGTAAATTTTGCAGATTGATCTTTTTTTTTTGAAACTGTACCATTTTTGCTTATTCAATAAAGATATATTTACTATAGTATATCCACTAAGAAAGGGTTTTTGGAAAATCCCGCGTTATCGGGACTTACGCGGGCAAAACCGCGAGACGCAGCTAGTTATCTATATATCTATAATTATATACCTATCTACTTAACTTACGCAAGCCGTGTAACCCCGAGGCGTTTGCCATCGAAAATGTTAGAACATTAGTCTTGATAAATGACTCTCGGATGTACGTACGTACCTACCACGATAGATAGGTACATATCGGGTAGTAATTTGTAATCTATCCAATAGATATTGGTAATGTTGCGGAAATTTGGAACAGATAAGATTGTTATACTAGTTGGGCCCAGAGGCTTCACCTACTTATCTTATATCTTACTAATATTATAAATGCGAAAGTAATTCTGTCTATCTGACTGTTACTTTCACACCTAAACCGATGAATAGAATTAGATGAATTTTGGTAGGTAGAGATAGGTAAGAGTTTGGTGTAGGACATAAGCTACTTTAGATCCCGCGCGATCGGGACTTTCTCGGTGAGACCGCGTGCGCAGCTAGTCCTAATCTTACTAATATTTTAAATGGAGAAATAACTCTGCCTGTTTGTCAGTTACTTTTTTATTATAATAATAATAATAAATAAATTCACATCTAAACCGCAGAGTCGATTAAGTTGAATTTTGGTATTGAGATAGAGATAGCACTTTGGAAAAGGACATGGGCTAGTCTGATTTTGATATTCCATCGGGTGAAACCACGGCTGCAGCTAGTACTTAATATACTTACTATATTATACTAGCAGGGCCCCGTGAATTCATCCGCGTAAGTCACGATCCCGTGGGAATATCGAGATAAAACGTAGTCTATGTGTATTTCAGGTCTCCAGCTATGAACACACCGAAGTTCATCGCAATTGGTTCAGGCGTATTTTACCAGTCTTCAAGCAGAAAGTTGATAAAAGGAATGTTATATTTTCAACAACACCGCTGCATAGGTATTTGTTCTCTAACCAAGCACCCACGGAATATATTAATTGTTTCAATCGATGTCAACTGTGCCAGAGTTCAAACCACTGTATACATATTTGATAAACTAAAAATTTCCATGAAACAGCATATCCAGCTCGGTTTAAACATTTGTAGACGAAAGATTTAAAATCTGTTGATAAGCAGGGCAAGATGGCACTATTTGCAAGATCCTGCCTTATTTATTTATAATGTATTTCGTTTCCGATGTGCAGCGCACATAATTTTTTGCTGACATCGTTTGGAAACCGACATGTCCTAGGACTCACCACGGGCCGAAAGCATGGGATGTACGCTAATCCGAAGTAGGCTCCCGTGGGGTCGTAACAAAACTCTCTAAGAGGAGACCCTTTGCCATGCAGTGTCAAATGCGGGTTAACAAAAAAAAAGTAGTTCTTCATTGATTTGCAATTACGTAACTTCTATATCGAATAGTCGGGCAACAAAAAGTCTGCCATCTGGGGGTTCTGTTATTCCACACACGTTTTTAATATATAAATTAATGTGTAACATTGTGACATGTGTTCACAAGAAAATTTAATTAAATTTTAATTCGAAACTCGTTGTGTTCGAGCTGCAACACCGATGTTGATGAAAAATTAAAATGGCGGATGCACCGGTTAATAGAATGAATCTTTAGGTTCGAGTATATAGGAAACTAGCTGTGTTCCTCGGTTGCACCCGCATAATTTCCGGTCGAGTGGGAACTTCGAAAAACACTTTCTTAGTGAACTCATCACAAAGTACCAAACAAACAAACAAATGACAAACACACCCTCAAAATTTTATGTTTTTAGGAGCAATGGTTTAGGCTGTGCGTTGAAAAATAGTTCAGACAGTCAGTCGGCGCGAAGGAGTGACATACATAGGACATACACATAACATACACATTACGACCTCTGTGGCGCGTCGTGGCGCGCTTAGTCGCTTACCACGGGACTAGATGGCGCTGTGTGTTGTTCACAGAATTTATTTATTTATTTATAGATAACTAGTTCACTTACTACTACGCCGTAGCCTTTCGTAGCATGATCAATTCAATTTTCAATTTCAAAAGATCTTTATTTATACAATATTACATCAAAAAAATACAATTCCAAGTGTAAAAATATCCTTAGATCACATTAACATAAATAAATTACAATGTTTTTGGCTGATTTAATCAATTAAAAACTTATAAGAATAAAATAATTGGTCAATTAAATAATAACATTAGGACAATATAAAGTAATTCAATTTCATTTGTATAGTTAATTAATTTTGGTATCTATGTCAACTTTAGTATTATAGTATAACACTCAATTGCATTCGTAAGTAAATTGATTAGAGTTATTATGATATATTTTTTATACTAAAATAGGGTAGGTATCGTTAGCAAGCATCGTTCATCGTACGCGCAACCAACTTAGAACAGCAGGAACCAGCGAAATCTGCAGCATAATATAACTAGGTGAGCACACACACTCACCGACCGGCCCGGCCACTGCGCGATCACCCGCGCGACTCTCACCCCATATCGTTAGATAATAAGGGCCAAAACCGCGAGGGCGACCAAACAAGAGCGCCCGCTCGGTGCATGCGTGCGTCACATGACTGGCTAGTGTCGACCGATACCTACTCATTGCACTGAAGAAACAAGTGATGGGGTAACTTATATCGACAATAATTGTCGATAAATGGTTAGTCTTGTTTACGGGTTTTGCAGATATTGTTTATTAATTTATTTTTGCTTTTAGTATTAGTATGTAAGTAAAACTTTTTTGATATCCTAAATATAAAACATTTTATGTGGGGCAAACCAATTTCGTAGTGTAGTTTGTGTAGATTTGTGCGAAATTCGGTGTTGTAGGCACGTTTAACTGCGAGATTTTGAACTACTTGCAGTTTTTTAATGTTAGTGGTGCAGGTACTGCTCCATACAGGGCAGGCGTAAGTAATGCAGGGCCGAATTAATGTGCGGTAGATGCATATTTTGGTGGAACTACTGAGACACGCCTTGCGGTTGAGGATTGGACTGTATGCATTTAATGCTTTCAGTCCTTTATTACGCAGTGTTATAGTATTTTGAGTCCAGTTAAGTTTGTTATCCAGAACTACCCCCAAGTACTTAACACATTTACTCCAAGGAATTCTGAAGTCATTAATTTTCAGTTTACGTGTTACGGGTTTTCTTTTTCTCGTAAACATAATCGCTTCCGTTTTAGAAGCGTTGATTTTAAGTTTCCATTTTTGGAAAAAGTTTAGAAGGCTATCTAGTGAGAGTTGGAGGCGTCCCACAATAAGGTCTATATCGTTCGAAGTAGTGTATGAGGCCGTATCATCAGCAAAGCACGCAAGGTCAGTGCGCCTCTGGATAGGAATGTCATTTAAAAATAACAGAAAGAGGTAGGGACCCAGAATGGACCCCTGTGGTACACCGGCTGGGACTGATCTG
This sequence comes from Idaea biselata, assembly GCA_958496205.1. Taxonomy (NCBI): domain Eukaryota; kingdom Metazoa; phylum Arthropoda; class Insecta; order Lepidoptera; family Geometridae; genus Idaea; species Idaea biselata. The sequence goes on from OY292395.1 coordinate 12,279,448, forward strand.
GTGGGTAGACGAACAATTAGCAATATTTACTAGAAATGATCTGCCGGACAGGTAATCCTGTACCAATTTAACCAACGATGGTGGTACGTTTAGTAGCAAAAGTTTATGCAGGAGAGCGTCGTGCCAAACGGTGTCAAATGCTTTCTCTATGTCAAGCAAGAACATTCCTGTGGATTCGTTCTTATTTAGCATGATCTCGTAGCACCACGTAGCTGAAATTTTTTGGTGGAAGTGCAAAGAGGAAAGTTTTTTTATTATTTTTTATCGTAATGTATTACTACGAGTATTATTTATTATATTGTTATTTCTTTTTAATCGTTTTTAGTGTAATATACACCTAAGTTTAAATTATTTATATTAATATTTGTATTTAAAGGAAAATGTATTTTATTTTGCATAGATTGTTAAATTTTTAACTTATTTAATAAAAGTTAGCTTTGAGTTTAACCACATTTTTCTCGTATTACTCAAGAGCTACGGCAAAAGACTATTTTGACCACATAACCTCGCCTATATCCTTTTGTAAGCTTTAAAAATATAAAACTTTACATTGCGATAATTCTATTTATTAAAAAAACTTCTATAGCACATTCTAAACTAAATCTCTTACAGACACGAAAACAAAAAAAAACATTCTGACAATAAACAAACAGTTCTATTTCCTTCCAAAAAAAAAAGTAAACACCAAAACACGAAGCCAAAAACTTCACCAAAACCCCGCGAACTAGTAACAAGTAAATTAGCGAAACAAAAACATAAATTACAGAAAACAAAGCGTAAATCAAAACATATTCGTCAAAAGTTTAGTAAAACATCTACAAAATGGCCGAAGTTTCTACAAATAAGTTTTTGTTTGCCGTTGTCTGTTGTAAAAGTGTACTGTCGGGGTCAGAAGTTCATACGTATCTTACCGCCGAATACTGAAAGGTTATTTAACATTTGGGGGCTACTTAAATGATTGGGCAGCTTCTGAATTCAAAATATGTAAGTTAAGACATAATTAAGAGGAGTATATACGCCAACGACCTTGAAACTGAAAATCCCTTATGTTGATTATTTCATGACGGAATGTCGTAGAACTTTTTTTTGTGCACAGATTGTAGGTGACATTGTTTTCTACATTTTGGTGTAGTTTTAAGACCAGAGCCTCCTATTGGTGCAAAGCCTATCCAAATTTTAGACAAAAAATGTCTGATTTGGCTAAAATGTCGATAGGCTTCAATAGGTTTCGACATATTTGTATGGAAACTGCACTAAAATATCGGAAACAATGTCGCCTACAATCTGTACACAAAAAAAAGTTCTACGACATTCCGTCATGAAATAATCAACAATTTTCGATGTGCCCGACATGGATTTTCAGTTTTTCAGAATTTGGCCCTTAAGATAAACAACCGAATATAGAAACGCCATTTAAAATTTGAGGGTTACTTAACTAATAAAGAAGCTTCTAAATTTAAAATTAGTATGGAGCTGCATTATTGTTTGAGTGGCCCACAAATTTTGAATAGCGTTTCAATATTTGGCCGTAAGATCTGCTTAGTTGTTTAAGTAACCCTCAAACTTTGAGCAGAGTTTCAGTATTAAGCCTTGAGCATATCTAAAATGACAATTTATTAAATAGTTTTGAATATAAAACACAATATCAGTGTCACACACACTCATCAGCTTTAGTTAAAACTGAACTTCAAAGCTGACTTTTGAATCTATTTACCTGTGATGCTGGAAACGTCGAAATGTCACGTTTTTTTTAAATAGCAGAATGAACGCTAAATAAAATATTCAGGTCAGTGTTCAGGTGTAGGTGAAAATTTGAGAATAAAATAAAATATTCAGTTCAGAGTTCAGTGTAGGTAAAATTTTTGAATAAAATCTGAACTGTAAAGTTTAGTAAGTTTTATTAGTGGATTTTAATTTTAATTCCTATCCTATCCTACTAATACTAGTGTTATGGGGACCTTTGTGCCATAAATGATAGGGGGCGGGTTATTCGATTAGTATAATCTTTATAAAATTATTATTTAAATTATTTTATTTTACTTTATAATATAAGTAGGCATATGTTGTTATTTTATTTTCATGCACTAATACTATGGGCGTGAGAGTTTGTCTGTGAATAATAATAATATATTTGTAGCTCTTCCACATGAAAACTACTGATCCGTTTGCGATAAAACTCGCTATGTAGACAGCTAGAGATCTGGAATAACAAATGAAATACTTTTTATCTCGATAATATTTCCACAGGATCTGGACTTACAAGGGTGAAACCGCGGGGCTCTGCTTGTATAATATAAACTCTAATTGAAAACAATCAAGAATTGGCAATTTATGAACCCTGGGTAAGCTATGGACTTTTGATCGCGATAGTACTTACCTACCTCTCTGAGCTATTTTAAAGGCGCCAATTGTTGTTGTTGGTTTTTGTATTAATTTCATATTTTTAACTTCAAATACTAGGAAACTCATGAAATTTAAACCTTAAAACGAAAATGTCTGAGAATATTGTCTTTCACGCAAAAACGACTAAACTGATTACAATTAAATTTATGTTGTCAGCTGTAGTTCTGGAATAACACATAGGTCGAAAAATTAAAAATAGTCTAAAAATAATCCATCATAAAAAGTTAAATCATAAAAAAGACCTATTATAAAAATGTCCATTTATAAATATGGTCAATGAAAAAAAAGTCCAATTATAAAAATGTCCAATTACAAAAAAGTCCAATCATTAAAATATCCATACATTTATTAATAAAGGTAAAGTAAAAACGTAACAGTAAATACATAAACCTACTACTTACTAGGATACCTACAAAGTAAAACCATAAATAGAGTCATTAGGTAATTCATTCATAATATGAAATACATGTAATGCTCCAAAACTATGCACATTAAAATAAATATTTAAAGCCATTCAAGCTCATTCGATTTCAATTATACAATTACTAGCACGCATTAAAATGGGGACTCAAACACGAACCTATAACATGACCCGCTTTGAACGGGACTGTCCTGCTTTCGACCTGTCGAATGCAATAAAACATGCAACGTTACAGCTCTGTAGTACTAAGCGGCTCTGAGCTAAACCGCGGACAGAAAGACGGACACGACGAAACTAAAAGAGTTTCTTGTTGACTACGAAACCCTAAAAAACTATAAACATCACACAGCGCCATCTAGCCGCATGGTAAGCTTCTAAGCTTATGTTATGGTGACTAGACAAAGGATATAATAGTTATATTTTCGTCCTTTTGTAAATACATACCTACATAATTGTGAGAGAGACACCCGGAGCAAAAGCAAACAACTAAAAATGCATGTAAAAAAATGTGCTGCATTATCTGATCAGACAACTGGCTAATTATTAATTTACAGAATAAATACATAGGTAGGTACATTGAACTAAAACTAAACCAAAACTAAAAATCGTTAATCCTGCAGGAAATGTAAGGAAAACATAATATTAAATCTAAATAAAAATAAAGTAACATTTAAACCCTTAAAACGTTCTTGAATTATAAAAATGTAAATCCGGGATTTACGGATTAAAAAAACAGCCTGAATCCCGGTCTTAACGCACGGTCTTAACTAACAATATACCTAAGTAGGTACGTGAAACGAAACGTGATACAAAAATATCTTTTGAAAAAGCTAAGTAGGTATCTAGACTGAAAACCACAACTTGGTACGTTTCTCCCGGGTTTAAAAAGAGTATAGAAGTTTAAAAAAACAGTCAATTACATTAACATGGCCGTTCCTATTACACGAAATGCGAGGTTGAATGTGGGGAACTGAATAGTGGAAAACTGTATATGTTTAAACAGGGACGTACTTTAGGAAGGGGGCGAAATAATAGTTTACACAGAAACAATAAGTGTCATAACTGTGACAATTAAACGTGTCATAAGCGTGAACATGAAAGATATCATTTATTCATTTTCATTTATCTCGATTATTCTCTGTAATTTATTTTTTATTTTTATTTGTAGTTATATATGAATTCAAAATAAATGTGTGATATCTTTGAACTTTGAATAATTGTATTGTATTTATTGATTTTTAATGTTTACTTCGCAAGTGCACATTTTTACATGTTCCTTTTAGTTATAATAAAATTAGTTTTAGGTTTATTTTTATTAATTCGTATGTGAGTCGTATGTGCAATTTGTAATAATTTTATTTTTATTGTTATCTTTTTGGTACAATAAAGTGTTTTCTCATCTTATCCCTTGTCCAACCCTGAGTACGTTCAAGTGCATTACAAAATGTTATTTTTCGTATGAGTTAATTAAGTTTAGCGTTGAAGGGTTAAATGTTTCCTCCGAAACAATTTGGATAGAATTTTTATTGTTTCAAGCTTTGAATGGCACTGCAAAAATTCGGTACAAGTTTAGTTTGGAAAATGAGAAATGTCGGTACCTACCGTATAGCGGTGTTTTTTGTGTTCGGTTACTTTGAATTTGAATTCTAAATGCGAATGGTTTATTAAAATAATCCCACTAACGAATGTTTAGATGTTTGTTTGTTTGTCTTTCAATTACGCAAAAACTACTGAACCGGTTGCGATAAAACTTTGTATGCCGATACCGGAGATTATATTATTAAGATAATTCAGATATCTGAATTAAAACATTTTTTTATTTATTTATAAGCCTTTTTATTTAAGATTACTATCTAATTTACTTGCAATTTAAATTAAAAAGCACATAGCGAATTGACACATAGGCTATTTTTAATCCTAATTTTTGCGGGACTAATCGAGACTTACGCGGGTAAACTTTTAAAACAAAGAAACAAGGTAGGTACTACCTATATTCTACAACAGGTAAAACCGGCTCGGTGTCCTGTGGTCTAGCAGCTGTTTTTGTAAATATACTCGTTTAAAAATTTTAGAATAAAATAAAACTGTATTTTCGTTGACTAAAATTAAAAAGAACACGGAAGGATAATATTAAAGCAATCATTTACGTGTTAAAACTGCCTTCTGTTCCATAAAAAATAGTTTAGGTACCTAACTTATAGCTAACCTCAAAATACTTCCGTACCTACATCGACTTTATATATTAAAAGTTTGAATTTTTGTGGCGGTATATCACGAGAAAAAGTGTTTTACTGACTTTCACATAGATTTTTCTTCTGTTTTCGTGATGTTATATTGAAATTAAACTTATTTTTTGGTAGATTTTCGTTTTCGTTTGTTTTCGTCTCGAAAGGTCTCGAAACATTGACCGTTGAAACAATGCTAACAGTAATGAATACCATCATCATCCGAGCGATGTTCCCGGTTGCATCCCTCTCGAGAGCCCGGGGTCCGCTTTCCTACTTTTACGTCTTCACTTCGCACGATCTTTTTCGGCATCCCGCGTCTGTGGCCATTTGCACGCAAAAGTAATGAACACTACGCGATTAAAACCGAAAAATGTCTTTAATTTTTATTTTTTGGTTTTAATTGTGTGGTTTTTTATAAATTCTAGCATAAAAGTAAAAGTAAGAAAGAAAAAAAGGATATCCAGAAATAGAGTTCTTCTGATTTTCTTAATTTTTATAAATGTTGTATCGAAGAAGTACCCATGTTGTGTGGATTCAACACATAATATCCTGATTTCTGGATACCCGGAGAAATTAAAAACTATTCGGATACAAAATATTATTAAATAACGGGGTATTGTTTCACGAGGTCTCGTGATCAATCCAGTTAAAATTGCTGGCGAAATAATACGGTATTATTCCCAAGGCAATAGGAACTACGCGGGCAAACCGACTGGGCAGAATTGTATTTTCAACTTAAAACGCCAAATACATTGCTCACATAAGCACATAAATCTAGGTAGTACATAATCCTTTAAGTTTCTAATTTGTCCAAACACGCGAACTAGAAACGTATTCCCATACGTTTAAAACTCTTAATTATATGAAAACAGCGATCTTACAGTCAAACAATATTCTATTATTATTACTATTAAATTTATCACGCAACAAACCTATTTCGTTTGGTCAGGGTTGGGTCAAAATCTACCATTTTACTAAGACCTAATAGTGTTTGAAATTTTTTAGTGTTTGCGTTTCATTTTACATCGGTTTCTATTGTTGACTGAAATAAAAGTGGATTTTGGAAAATGTACCCTAAGTGTTTATCATTAGAGTTTAAAATAATCGTAGTTCATGCAGTGAACCTTTGAGGTTTTCGGTTTACGTAGGTGTTTTCAATTTTGGGCTCTTGTCAAATAAAGTGTTAATTAAATTAATTATAATAGCTACATAGATATTTATATATGCACAAACTAGCAGCTTCCCGCGGTTTTAACTGCGTAGTTCCCGATCTCGAATTTCGAAAAACTCTTTCTTAGTTATACCTACACTTCACAAAGAACACACGGGGGTAGATGTTTTGTTAGTTGATCTTTCATAAAAAACTGCTTAACGAATAAAAATAATTGTTTAATAGATAAAATATAACTAATCTGGGAAAAACACAACGCATGATCGACGGAGAGCGGGATTCGAACCAACAACGCATCTTTACTCAATCCGGAAGCAAAAATTCAGCGTATGAACCACCGACGCAATTGGTCAAGTCAGTGCTCCCCACCTGTGCTCCCGGATTGAGTAAAGATGCGTTGTTGGTTCGAATCCCGCTCTCCGCCGATCATGCGTTGTGTTTTTGCAGAAGTATTGTTCCTTTAAAATATTTCTAAGAAAGCCCAGTGCAGGCTTAAGCACTTAAAAATAAAAATAAAATATTAATCTGGGGGAGTCTGGCAGAGACGAGCTGACGAAATAGTGCTGATTTTTCGTTTTCGTGAGACCTCATTATGATGTGTCTAAATGATTTAATTACAATGGCATATTAATTATTTGGGACCTTAATTACTCTTCCTTTAGCAAATGTGAAATGCGCTCCAACGTGCGCAGTTCAGTGTTATTAATCCCACTAATGTTATAAAGTTACATACCGTAGTTACGTAAGTTACTTACGTAACTGTTTTATATAGGGACATATGTATATTAAGCACTAGCTGCGTCCCGCGGTTTAACCCACGCAAGCCCCGATCCCGTGGGAATATCCTGATCGGAAAAGTAGCCTATGTTACTCTGGGTGAATGTGGCTTTGTAATGGTGAAAGAATTTTTGAAATCGGTCTAGTAGGTTTTGAGTTTATTTATAACAAACATACAGACGCCCGCACACACACACAAACAAATACAAATCGTTCCTCTTAATATCCTCTTAGTATAGAAGTATAGATAGATGGGTACTAGTAAATATAATATACAGTTGTGGTCATATAATTAAGAACGATTTGAAGTTCTAGAAGTTTTTTATTAAAATCGTATCATACACAGAGATGTGTACCTTCTGAGAAGCAACTAGTTATGTTATATAATAGTCACATTAATAGAGCAACCTGACTTAAGAATAAAGTATGAAATCGCTAACTATTTTTTGCACATTTTATTGATTTTATCAAAGTAACACATTCAAATAGTACTGAAACTGGACAAATAATTAAGAACGATTTATTTAACTGCTCGGGAATTGTTTTGTATGACACTTAGATTTAAAAAATCACAATATTATGTAGCACAGGAAACATAAAAAGAAATTTAATAAATATTTAACTAAAATTAATAGTTAATAGCATATCCACGGCTTTTAATTACAGCTTTACACCGGCGAGGCATTGACTCTATTAATTTTTGACATTTCGCAAGAGAAATAGAGTTCCATTCTTCTAAATAAACGTCATACAGCTCTCTTAAATTTCCACACTTTGTATTTGAAACCTTTTTCTTTACTTCAAACCACAGATTCTCTATTGGGTTTAGATCTGGACTGTTAGCAGGCCAGTCTAAGACAGAAACTAATTGCGCTGTAAGAAATTCCTTTACGGTGCGTGCAGTGTGCTTTGGATCAGTGTCATGCTGGAATGTCCAAATGACCGGTAGAACGTCTTCAGCGTATGGTAACATTGTTTCTTCCAGTATATTTTTGTATTGGAACTGATCCATGTTACCTTCTATCAACTTTACAGGTCCTACACCATGTCCAGAAAAGCAACCCCAAATTTTCACATTTCCTCCACCGTGCTTTAATGTAACTTTCGTGTACTTTGGGTCGAATGCTGTATTCGGGGGACGTTGTACATATCGTTTTCCATCAGAACATACTCTGTTTATTTTCGTCTCGTCAGAAAAAAGTACATTTTTCCACTGTTGCACAGTCCAGTTTTCATACTTTCTCGCAAATGCAAGCCGGGCTTGCCTGTGGCAAAGTTTTAACATGGCTACCTTTCTTGCTATCCTACCGTGCAATTTTTCTTCTACCAAACGTCTTCGAATAGTGCGTGCTGAGATTGCTGAAGGGTTTTTTTCACCAAAATATTCTTTTCTAAGCTCATTGGACCCTTTAAAAGGATTTTGTTTTGCCATACGAACGATGTTTCGGTCATCTCGAGGAGTTGTTTTTCTCTGTTTAGGTACACGTGGAACATTCGAAGTAGTTTGATACGTAGCAAAATGCTTTACAGCGTGGAAAACCATCGTTTTTGTACATTGCAGATGGTCGGCTATCTTTTTATAAGACCAATTCTTCCGGCGAAGTTTTATTATTACTTCCCTTGTAGATTTATCACAACTTTTATTTTTTCCCATTGTTTTTTCTAAAGAAGCAATCACCTTTAATCTTTTACAGCACGTAATGGCGCCAAAATTATACAAACAGTAACAAATCGACTGAGTGTTCTCTATTTAAATTTGAATAAAGGTATAAGCTACTTAGCGTTCTTAATTACGTGACCAGCCAGTAATAAGGAATACTTTGTTTAAAAGTAGTGTAAAAAGTTTGCCTACTGATTTTTAGCCAATCATGTGTATCAATGAATACAGTGGTAATATGGAAATGTTTTACGATACCGAGAGAAATAAAAACAAATGCATACAATTAGTTTTGCATCTTAGTTGGAAAAATCTTCCCTTTATATCAGCGTTCTTAATTATATGACCACCACTGTATATTACGTTTATTTACTGTTTTCTTTTCTTTGTTAAGATGTTTGTGTACTTATACTTGTAAACATAAATGGGTCCCAGAATGGTTTAAGGTCTTTTAAAATATTTAATGCGGGTTTTGGAAAACTGTTTATAATTTTAGGGTTCCGTTTTCGAATATTGAGCTTTAATTAAAGTGCTATCTTTTATTTTTTAGTATCAGATTGGAGTCTGTGACCTGCAGCTATAGGTAGGTACCTAATGAAATAAAATAAATAAAAAATGTGTAGATGTTTGTCTGTCAATCACGCAAAAGCGTCTGAACGAATTTAGCTGAAATTTAGCTTGATTTTTTTTATCTCCGTATTCCTACGGGAACAGGAAATACGGGAAAAACTCCCGTGGCATAGCTAGTTAGTTGTTCATAAAACTTACTTTCAAGTCCCTACGAACTACAGGTCGTAATAAATATTTACAATTCAAAAATAGACATAAACCTAGTGTGGGAATCTAGGCTTCCTAGAATACCGGAACAGACACGCGATTTCGCAATCAAAATCTGAACTAACCTGTTTGTATTTTTATGTATTTTTTTGCAATTTATCATGGTAGAGGAAGCTAAAAGGCAGTTTCAATTCTCTTGTCTATAAGTGTGGTATAAAACCTTTTTAGGGTTTAGTAGTCAAATAGAAACCCTTATAGTTTCATTATGTCCATCTTACTGTCCGTCTGACCGCGTCTTAGCTGAGAGACGCTTCTGCATGAGTAGCTACCTATACATAACAAGCGAATTTTTAAAAATCTTTGAATGCAGTTTTGTTTCTTTTCAAAAATAAAGGAATGTTTCTTTTTGAGTAAAATTTGCTATCTCTAATATTTAGAGTACTTTCCCTGCAAATGGCGTTAAAAAATTCCACCTTGTATAGTACCTACTAAGACATTTTGCGTCTAGGACATTCCGCGATTAGGACATTTTGCGACTAGGACATTCCGCGATTAGGGCATTTTGCGTTTAGGACATTTCGCGATTAGGACATTTTGCGTCTAGGACATTCCGCGATTAGGACATTTTGCGTCTAGGACATTTCGCGATTAGGGCATTTTGCGTTTAGGACATTTCGCGATTAGGACTTTTCGCGTTCGTAAAATAGGTCATTATGCGTCGCGGGGATATTAATCACACCGACAAAATGTTACAATAAAAAAATATCATTTTTAGGGTACCTACCCTTAGAATGGTTGATGATTTTGTTTTGTCGTATACCCCATGGCGTGATTTAGGGTTCCATTTTCGACAAAATATACGATACTAGCGTAGGAATATCGTGAGAATATATCAAAAGTAGCCTATAGCCTTCCTCACTAAATGTACTATCCAGCACTGAAAGAATTTTTCAAATCGAACCAGCGGTTCCTGAGATTAGCGCGTTCAAAGAAACAAACAAAAAAACAAACTCTTCCGCTTCATAATAGTAACTACCAGCTTCCCGCGGTTTCACCCGCATAAGTCCCGATCCCGTGGGAATATAGGGATCAAAAGTAGCCTATAGCCTTCCTCAATAAATAGACTATCCAACACCGAAAGTTTATCTTTAGAGTTCTTACCTGTACCTTACCAAATTTTTCTAAACAACCAAAAATGAAAATATTTCTTTTTTTTATAGCATAAAATATTATCAAACAAAACTGCATCTTCAAAAATCCTTCCGTGAGAAGTGTTGAACCCGCTTGCCGAGGAGTGCTCTTGCCGGGACCACTAAACCACAGGGTTTTCTTACGATGCATTTTACTTGGTAATCTTTCAAACAAAATTTCTCGTACCTTCAGCTTGCAAAGATAAACATCAAGGAAACTAATATAACTTTGAAACGCCTCACTAAACACTGAAAATTATTTGAATAAGTAATATTGTCGCACTGGGGGGTTATTCCTGTAATAGAATTGTCAAAATTTCCTTTCAACATCATTGCAATTGCAAACATTAAAGATGTGACTATAACATCTTGAAAATATGTATTTAAGTTATATTTTGGATAATTTTCTTACGCGAATAGGCCATCTGCAAGCGTGCCTGAAAAGGTACCAGGTCTAGTTAGCCAATCTGTACACTAGGTACCAACCGAACAAGCGGCATAGTTTCATCGTTGGACAACCGGAGCCGGAGGAGTGTTATGTTACAGGTTCTACCAATTCAAACCAGGAAAATTTCAAAATAGATTTCAGGATATTGACACATTGACAATAAATAATAAATCAGCAGAAGACGCTTAAAGCGTCAATCGTAAATATAAAGAAAGTTTTCTCTAATTTCGACCCTGTGTAGGTATGATTTCTGTGTTAAGAAGTTTAGAGTGCTGCTAAAGAGAGTTTAAATCCCACCACATTTTTTTTTGTAAACAATATATAAATAGGTATATATTATTACTTGCTGTGTCCCGCCGTTTCATATGCGTAAGTTCCGATTTGTGGAAATTTCGAGAAACCCTTTCTTATCGGATGCCTACACCATATAAAGAACACACCCTCCAAGTGTCAGCTCTCTACTATCAGCAGTTTAGACTGTACTTTGTTCCATCAGTCAGTTATTCAGCGTTCAAGAGGGTATTTTACAGTTTTAATTTGAATGCTACTTATTTTAAAATATCAGATATAACCTGACAATATAAAGCTCATTCTAATGACATTTCGTTAGCTAACTAATTATAGAGTTCTCTAATTTTTATCCGGATTATTTAAAACGGTATTCCGCTTTCCCGTTATCTCCTTGAATTTTACTGTGTAGAAAGAAACTTGGCGAAGTAATTAAAAAATGTGACGTAAGTTAGCCGAGTTCGCCACCCCGCGGCCCGGTACAAAGGAGCCGGCTATTGTGGGCTCTTTGATGTTAGTACAGTGGGTAGAGAGCAGACGAGAGACTTAATATCGGCTGATTGCTCGCCTAATAGTCAAGTTTCTTAGTTATGACCTTCTGCCAGCAATAGGTATAGAGTAATTTGGGCCAGTATGATGATAATGTATATCAAATCATTTTAGAAAATTTTAACAAGGCGTATTTCGTATAACAAAGAGACGGGGAATTTTATTACATCTTATTTTTCGAGTTAGGCACGAGCCTCGCCACCACGAGCCGTGATGGCGCGGGATTCACCGGGATTTCTGCGGGAAATAAACCTTTTTTTATTTTCTTATTTGGTGCACAAAACCTCGTTTTTGTTTTTTTTTTTAAGCTCCGTCATATATAAGACTTTCCAAAAGGGTTCCGTCAGCAAAAAAGTTTCAGTACTGCTGTAGATGATCAAACAAGTTTTCAGCGAAAGTTTAACAAGAAACAAGAATTATGAGCTTCGTTCCTTTGGCTCGAAATCTAGATGTTACTTTGGTTGGTTACCCACCTTACGGTAAAAGTGAGTTATTTATTAAAATAACGCGTGATTTGTTATCAGGTGTCTAGTTTTGCACTAGGTCTTATTTGATTTGATTTATTTACAAAAAACTTACAGCTATGTTTTTTCGAATGTATTTAGAGAAAAATGCTTTTTGTTCTAAAATTCAATGCAACCTGCGGGACTTGAACCCGCGACCTCCTCTTTTCTAGTGGGGCACGCTAACCATCGCGTTTCTTATTTTCAAGCTCAATTTGAACATAAAAAAACGCATTATTCTTATTTTTTTTTAAAGCCTCGTTGGAATGCTTGGTAAATTGTCAATTTTGGTTTTACTTTTCCAAAATTCTATAATCAACAAATTACGGCTTAGAACTGTTATCAAAAATTAAATATTTCCAATGTAAATTGATATTATTGAACTCTGCGATAGATATCCGTTTCTGTCCCCTCACTGTAGCTACGTATATCCTACACAATATTAATGTTAGTTCCATGTCTTTTAGTTGTACAAATATTTTCCCATCCGGTAAACACGGCATACTTCCTCTTGTAATAAAATATTGTTTGCATCCCCACATAGAAAGATGGCAATGGCGACATAAGATGCGCCATGCTGTTACGGACCATTCACACAATGGCAATTCCCTAGTCTTCTTTTCATATAGGTGCCTAGGTACTATATTTATACTTCATTAACACCTACTAATCCATTTTGGATTATAAAATCGAGTATTTAGAGCTATTCATTATTTTCACATAAGCGCGCTATCTGACATGCGACGCTAATAGCGATTAAAGATAAACCCCAGTTTTGCCTGTACTTTACGTAATATAATACCAATACGCAACTGATAGTTTACAAGGTGGTTTAATGTCGGAACTGTCTGACACAAATTATAGCTTAATTTTATAACGTTGCGTCCCGATATTTCCGGAATTACTAGGTACAATCAAGGCATTATACGTAAACAGCAAAACCGTCATTCTATGGGGTAAATCAGATATTTTTTATTGGTGGGGTATTTTTCTCACTACACAGGGGCTACTTGATGTCTCCGCACTTATCATCATTATCATTAGTTCATCATCATCGTCATCGGTTTTCAATAATCCTTTATGCAATGACGGTTCACACAATGGCAATTACCTAGTCTTCTTTTCATACTACCACATTTATACTTCATTGACACCTACTAATCCATTTTGGATTATAAAATGAAGTATTTAGAGCTTGTGACTACTATTCATTATTTCCTCATGAAGCGCGCTATCTGACATGCGACGCTAATAGCGATTAGAGATAAACCCCAGTTTTGCCTGTACTCTACGTAATATAATACCAATACGCAACTGATAGTTTACAAGGTAGTTTAATGTCGGAACTACCTGTCTGACACAGCTTTAAGGAATTAGAGGCAAGTTTTAGCTTAATTTTATAACGTTGCGTCCCGATATTCCCGGAATGACTAGGTACAATAATACCATACGTAAACTGCAAAACTGTGATTCTATTGGGTGATTCAAAAATTTCGTGATTGGTGGGGTATTTTTCTTACAAAAGAGGCTCTTGATATCTCCGCACTATGAAACAGGTTTTCAATAGAATTATTATTTTTTAATTTTACAAAGTCACTTCAATAAGTCTCTTCGAAGTTATGAGCAGAAACTCCCTCCGAATCTAGGACTTGTGCCACTGATAACGCCTGAGGAGGTGCGCAAGGCTCTTCGCTGCATGAAGAATCGGAAAGCTGTCGGCGCCGATGGAGTCCCCATCGAAGTATGGAAAGCTATGGGTTCTCGTGGTGTGGGCATCTTAACCAACCTTTTTAACCGCATACTCGAGACCGGCAGAATCCCCGCCCAATGGAGACTGAGTGTTATCACTCCAGTGTTCAAGGGCAAGGGATCTGTGCAGGAGTGTGGAAGTTATCGTGGTATAAAGGTCATGTCCCACACCATGAAGCTCTACGAGCGTATAGTTGACTCTCGGATCCGGCAGGAGTGCACTGTCTCGGAGGGGCAGTATGGTTTCCGCCCCGGTCATGGTACCATGGACCCTGTTTTCGCCCTAAGGATCGTTATGGAGAAATACAGATCGAAGAATACGCCTCTGCATTTTCTGTTCCTGGACTTGCAGAAGGCCTTCGACTGTGTTCCTCGCGTGATGATCTGGTGGGCGCTGCGGTCCAAAGGGGTGCCTGAAACTTATATTGAAACCATCAGGGACATGTACCGAAATTCCGATTCAGTGGTGCGAACTGCTGTTGGTGACACTAAATCTTTCCCCATTACAGTCGGAGTCCACCAAGGATCCGTCCTAAGTCCGTTTCTGTTTAGCGTAATACTGGACGCACTGTCCGTTATCATCCGAGACGCACACGAGCAGCCCCCGTGGATGCTCATGTATGCTGATGATATTGCGCTAGCGGACTCGGATAAGGGACGGCTTGGAAGGCGTGTAAATGCGTGGAAAGAGTCACTTGAGAACGGCGGTTTGCAACTCAACGTAGCGAAGACCGAATACTTGGCTAGCAATACCACAGATCCCACACCTGTCTGCGTAGACGGTCACATGGTCGAGCGGACAGACCAGTTTAAGTACTTGGGATCTGTGCTTCACGAGTCCGGCGACATCGATTGTGACGTCAAGTCCCGCATTTCGGCAGCTTGGGCCAAGTGGCGAGAGGTAACTGGTGTCATCTGTGACCCGAAAATGCCGGTTAAACTGAAGGGACAGGTCTATAAAACGATCATTAGACCTGCCCTTTTGTATGGTAGTGAGGCGTGGCCATTGCTTGAGCGACATAAGCAGGAGCTGCGTGTCACGGAGATGAAGATGCTGCGCTGGATGTGTGGAGTGACACGAAAAGACCGCGTCAGAAACTCCCGCATCAGGGGCAGCCTTCATGTCCGAGACATTGCAGACAAACTGCAAGAATGCCGCTTACGGTGGTACGGCCACGTTCTACGAAAACCGGCTAGTTACGTGGGAAACAAATGTCTTGCTATGGCGCCTCCGCCCGGCCGCGGCAGATTGGGAAGACCCAAGAAGTGCTGGCTTGACGTTGTAAGATCGGATATGCGTGCTAATGGCCTCACTACACGGGATGCCGAAGATCGTGCGAAGTGGAGACGTAAAAGTAGGAAAGCGGACCCCGGGCTCTCGAGAGAGATGCAACCGGGAACAACGCTCGGATGATGATGAAGTTATGAGCAGAATACCTCTTCAAAATGTAGGTCCTTCAAATA
Source organism: Idaea biselata (assembly GCA_958496205.1). Taxonomy (NCBI): domain Eukaryota; kingdom Metazoa; phylum Arthropoda; class Insecta; order Lepidoptera; family Geometridae; genus Idaea; species Idaea biselata. The sequence continues at coordinate 12,295,073 of OY292395.1, forward strand.
AAGTGTTCGCGAGGTCTACTATTCGTAAAACTACTTAGTTTTACATGAGATGACTTTTGCATTTGACATGCATTTCACATCACCTCAATATAAAAAAATGTATTTACTCGTAAAAAAATCGTTTGTGCGTGTTGGAAATCGTAACGACAACGGCTGTCCTGGATCCGTCGGACAGGGTGGTTGCCTCCTCGACGCCTCGGAGTAGTTTTCGAAACAACGATACGTTACGACTAAGTCTACCTAGTTACGACTCGTAACGTTACGACTCGTAAGTCTACCTTGTTACGACTCGTATTGTTACGACTCGTAATGTTACGACTCGTAAGTCTACCGGGTTACGACTCGTAGTCTTCTGTCTCTACTCTTCTCTCTTCTCTCTCTCTCTCCTCGGCTTAGTGGACTGTATGTTCGCTCCTCCCTGCTTGTCTGCGCGCTCCCAAATAAAAACGCCTGATGTACTGTATACTTCTTTATTCATAAATGTTCTTAGTTCTATTTGAGTTCTTAGTTCTTAGTTCCAGTCAGGTGTCTTCAGCGCAGTGCAAACAGCTTCTGACTTTTACAAAAATACCCCTGCCTTATATTAGAAATGATTGCGCAACATCTATTACGCGTTACATTCGACCGAGGGTCCCACCTTGCATCTCACTTTATTATAGCTCTGACCCTGTCGCACTTGATATAGTCAAACGCGCCCGGTCAGATTTATTACACGAAAACTTATAATTTAACACATAAACTTATAATCTAACACATAAAAGACATCTTAAAGCTATGTACATAAAAAACTATATACTAAGGTCGTCCTGTTCTCAACATCCTCCTCCCGGCGCAGCTCGCGTAGCCTCATCTTCTTCTTTCACGAGAACGGCGAGCTTACTGGTTGGCCTCCGGAACACTCCTGTTCTAGTTCGGACGTCGACGACTCGTACGCCGCCATCCGGTCCCGGGTAGGTTGATTGGACTTGACCGATGGGCCACACGTTCCTTGGTAGCGCTGGATCGACGACCACGACGATATCGCCGACTTTGAGCCCAGCCGTGAGGTTGGCGGGCTCCCCCCGTGGCACGAGCGTAGGTAGGTATTCGCGTACCCAACGCTGCCAGAAGGAGTCTGCGAGCGCTTGACTTGCTCGCCAGGCTCTGCGATCCGCGTCTTCACATGGGCCGGTAGTAGGCAGTCCCATTGATGTCCCCAAAAGGAAGCGGTTGGGTGTCAACGCCTCGGGATCGTGAGGGTTAACACTTACGTGGGTCAAGGGCCGGGCATTTATAGAGTACTCGGCCTCGACGAGTAGTGTTCGTAGCACCTCTGGTGTCGTGACTTTCTCCCGTAGTGTCACGGCGATCTCGCCCAACCGGTGGGCGACGAACGGGGTGTAACGTCGCGTGTCGTTCTTCACCCAGTGGACGACAGTCGCGGCGTCGGTCCAGCAGACGGTGCGCGCGATCTCGAACCGATGCTTCTTCCTGATAGCAACGGCGAGTCTCGCGCCGATCACCGCCGCCTGTAGCTCCAGGCGCGGAATGCTAAGGGAGTGTGTGGCGCGAAAGCACGCCACGGTGGCGTACGCACGTTCGCTCGCGTCACACATTACGTGAAGAGGAATTTCTCGCGCACTATCGTTTAACACATTGTCGCGATTAGAACACAATCCGCGCAAGGTGAACCCGGCCACCGCGTGTACTTCACGTACCTCGGCGATGGTACTTCGCGCGTCCGATTCACTGTTATAACTGTTCACGTAATCGTCCATGTAGTGGCTCCGCGTGATCGCGGCCAAAGCCCGCGGGTGCGTGTCGGCGCGCGTGCGAGCGTTGTGGTCGCGCACACTGTGCGCGAGGAACGGTGAGCTCGCTGCGCCGAAGATCATGCTCGTCATGTTGTACGAGCGGGGTGAGCAGGATCGGTCTGCTTCTCGCCACAGGAACCGCTGGGCTGGCTGGTCTTCTCTTCTGATTTTCACCTGCAGGAACATTTCTTGAACGTCGGCTGTCACCGCGATGGCTCGTTCGCGGAAGCGGAGAATGATACCTGTGAAAGAGAGGAGTAAGTCTGGCCCCTCCAGCAGCATGTCGTTGAGCGACACGCCACGGTTCGGGTGTGCAGCGTCAAAGACAAGCCTTTTCTTCCCCGGATCGAAGACAAGCCTTTTCTTTCCCGGCTTGTTCGGATTCTCCACGGCAAAGTGCGGTAAGAACCAGCTGACTTTGCTCGCAGTCTCGGCGCCATCGCATGGCACAGCGTAGCCTTTTGTCAGCAGGTTGTCCACTTGCGCTGTGTACTCGCGGGCGAATGCGGGGTCGGCGTCCATCTTCCTTTCGATGCCGCGCAGCCGGTTCGTAGCTGCTCCGTAGCTCGGCGGCATGACGACGTGATCGTGTCGCCATGGAAGTCCGACCTCGTATCCCACGTTTTTCTTCTTCACGGTCTCGTTGAAGATCTTGCTTGCTCGTTTGTCGGCGTCGCTGATCCGCGGTTTCGGGGCGACACCGAGGGAGTCGATCGCGAAGTGGCGCTCGACTAGATCGTTGAGACGTCGGTCGTGTTCCTCGCCGTCTCGTACGCGTATATCGGGTGCGTACACGTGGAGCACATCACCGTTGTCTCGGTAGATGGTGTTGCGTGGTGCTGTTCCGTGCACCACCCATCCCAGTTCGGTTCTTGACGCGGCCGGCTCGTCGGGTCCGCCAACACGAAGTTCTCTCGACACGATGAGGCCCCAGTGATCAGTTCCTATCAGGATGCGTGGGTGTGCTCGTTCGTAGCACAGTTCCTCGTCGCGCAGATTCTTCAGATGTCGAAGTTCGAGTAGTCTTCGAGGCACGGTTTGGCTTCGTAGTGTGAGGTCGCAGATCGTGCGACACTTCACTTTGAAAGGCGCGTTCTCGCCCTTCCCCCTCACGAAGATCTCCACCTCTTGGCTGTCCTTTTCTTTCTTCGATGTGTTGAGACCGCAGACGTTCAAAGGCCGTGTAGGCCCGCTCGCCCCGACGCTCGTGGCAAGTTCCTTGTCGATGAGTGTGATCGTAGCTCCTTCGTCGAGTAGCGCGTAGGTATCGACGTTTCCACGCGGCCCTGATACTGTCACGGGACACACTTTTAACAACACTTCACTGGTCGCAGAGTTCGCTGCGATTGTTAGCACTAACGCGTTATCACTTTCACTTGGTGACGGCGGTGTGGCGGAGCGCCGCGCGGGTGCGGGTGCTCTCGCCACCGGTGTTGGCGCGGATCGCGCGCCCTGTCCGTCCGTGGGCGCGGATCTCGCGCCCTCGCTGTCTTCGTGTAGAGTTGCGTGGTGGGGGCTGCGGCACTGTCGTACGCCGCACGCCTTGGCCTTGCAGTGAAAACGCCTGTGTTTACTTACCAGGCACTTGAAGCAGAGTCCCTTCCCCTTGGCCAGCTCCCATCGCTTGTTGATTGGTAGAGCGAGGTACTGCCGGCACTTCGGGAGGGTGTGTGCTTGCTTGCACTGCACGCAGGTCGGTGCTTCCTCTTGCTCGTCCGTAGCGTAGACTGCAGTCCTCTTGCCTTTCGCGTTCGTGTTGCTGGTGGTTGGAGTCTTCGTTGTGATGGAGACTGAAGTGTAGTCAAAGCGCAGCGCCATGTCTGCCTGGGTCATCAGGAAGCGAGAGAGTAGCATCACTTCTGGCTCCGCTGATTCGGGATAGTTCGCGGCGTGGTTACACCATTGTGTCCTGAGGTTCGGGCTTAACTTACCCAAAATGTCCCTGGTAAGCATCGGATTATGCAGGTACCGCATGCTGTTGACGCTCCTCAGTGTGCACACGACGTTCTGCACCTTCACCGCGAATGTGTTCAGTTCTGTTGCCGTAGGTCCGGGTTTTGGCAACCTCCGTAGGTCGTCCAGCACTTTGTCGATGATGATTTCTGGACGGCCGTAACTCTGTTCGAGAGTTTGCAGGATTTCGTCGGGATGAGTCGCTGTGAAGAGTAGCGCCGCGACGGTTTCGCGCGCCTCGCCCTTCAAGCACGTTCTTAGCCGCAGGAGGTTCTCGGTCGGGTCGACGTTGTAGTATTTCGTCGAATCTCGTACCGCTGCTTTGAAGGCGAGCCACTCGCTCGCTGCTCCGCTGAAGGTAGGTAGGTCGCTGTTGTATCTACGCTGCGGGCGTGCCATCTGCTTCAAAGCATCGGCGAGCTCCTCGATGCCGTTTCTCCTGCCCGGTGTTCTAGAACGGTCTCTCCGTTCCCACGACGGTCTTTGTTCTTCGTCCCTCTGTGGACGTGGTTCGGGCTGCCGATCGACGCGCACAACTGGTGTGTTCCGCAGCCAGTTTCCGACTTTGGCATGAGCGCTGACCTCGTCGTCATCTCCCCGCACACTGCCCCTCCGCACACTGCCCTCGTCTTCGATTTCGGCCTGTTGGACAGCGAGTCGCTTTTGCACTAGGTCAGCTTCCAGTTCAAGTTGTCTTTTCGCTAGGTCAGCTTCCTGTTCGAGTCCCCTTCGCCTGAGGTCTGCGAGATTCTCAGCAGCCTCAAGTTCGACGACACGATGACGCAACGTGGAGCTGGTCGAACGTTGACTACGTACAGACTTGTTGGTTCGCGACTGCAGACGTTGCAGTCCCGATGTATGTGCTGGTAGTGTCGACGGTGACTCTGGTGGTTGAAGCGATCTCCTTCGCTCCCGTTCCTCTTGGATGCGACGAACTTCTTCCCGGTGTAGTCTTCGCTCCTCCCGTAGCTGCTCCGCTTGGCGCTGCTCCTCGACCTCCTTCGGATCGCCCTGACTCCGTTCGAGCCCCATCTTGATCGAAGATGGACGGCACACGATCCGTTCCGACGAGGTAGGAGTGGAGTGCGAAGCCTAGTTCCGTAGGTTCAAAGTTCAAAGATCCGGTTCTCGAAGGTCCAAATTGTTCAGAGATCCGGATCTCGAAGGACCAAATTGTCCTGGATCCGTCGGACAGGGTGGTTGCCTCCTCGACGCCTCGGAGTAGTTTTCGAAACAACGATACGTTACGACTAAGTCTACCTAGTTACGACTCGTAACGTTACGACTCGTAAGTCTACCTTGTTACGACTCGTATTGTTACGACTCGTAATGTTACGACTCGTAAGTCTACCGGGTTACGACTCGTAGTCTTCTGTCTCTACTCTTCTCTCTTCTCTCTCTCTCTCCTCGGCTTAGTGGACTGTATGTTCGCTCCTCCCTGCTTGTCTGCGCGCTCCCAAATAAAAACGCCTGATGTACTGTATACTTCTTTATTCATAAATGTTCTTAGTTCTATTTGAGTTCTTAGTTCTTAGTTCCAGTCAGGTGTCTTCAGCGCAGTGCAAACAGCTTCTGACTTTTACAAAAATACCCCTGCCTTATATTAGAAATGATTGCGCAACATCTATTACGCGTTACATTCGACCGAGGGTCCCACCTTGCATCTCACTTTATTATAGCTCTGACCCTGTCGCACTTGATATAGTCAAACGCGCCCGGTCAGATTTATTACACGAAAACTTATAATTTAACACATAAACTTATAATCTAACACATAAAAGACATCTTAAAGCTATGTACATAAAAAACTATATACTAAGGTCGTCCTGTTCTCAACAACGGCTGTCGTATCTATATTCAGTCTGACCCTTGTGGGCCAGTCCAATTGTCACATTTGACACACTTGACCACATTTATCTACCAAATGTGTCAAATGTGACAATTACTATTCTATGGACACTATAATTCTGAGAGCAGACCCTAGTTTCACAATTTTGACGATTTCAAAAAGCTGAATTGTTTGCAGAGTCTCCTGAACCGCCCGCGTCGCTAGTTTATTATCTATATTTTTATCTGTAGGTATTTTTTCCTATTTGCCAAAATACGACGACACCCCGGGGTATGATTTGAGGGAGTCGTTGACAAGTCAATAATTGAAAATGATACCCACCGGAAATTATCAGTTATTACATTATTATAGAAAATATTATGGTAGAAAATTAGGAGATTCGGAAATTAGAAAGAGGCGGTAGGAGGAGGTACCAGCAAATTACATAATCATATAAACAGTAAATACAGTTTGCAGGGCGTTGCACACATCGCCATCTAACCCAAACTTCGCAGCAACTATAGGCTTATATTATGGGTACCTACTAGACAACGGATATACATTTTATTAATTTAAATTAACTTTTTATTAATCAATACAAATAATACATGTAGCCACGTCCAGAACCAGAAACGGCATAAATACTTGTCCCCGGCGGGAATCGAACTCGCAACCTTCTGCATTGCAGTTGGGGGTTAACCCGATGCACCACAGAGGCCATCAAAGTACAGTACATTATATACAATAGCAGGTACATTTAATTCAGAAACTAAGATTTGTATAGACAAAGCTAGGTACCTATAGGTATACCTGTATCTGTAGTGGGAGATAACGCACACTGTCACGTTTGAAGTTGAAGCTTCACATTACGTCCGCTAGAGGCGTTTTTCGACTTTCCATACAATTTTACCAATTTCGCGACTGTGATACTAATGTTTGCAATACGAAAAAAACCCGCACTAGGCCCTCTGAATAGAAAGAATATAAAATTAATTAAATACAACTAAAAGAAAAAATATATCAGTCGAAACGACTCGTATAGACATAAAACAGCAAATTTTCATTGTAAAGTTTTTGACCCGACTAGCGACAGCGCGACGTACAGAAATATTATGTGTTTGGATATAATATAGGGGATGAGAACGTAGAGAAACTCATAAATTTTTAAACAAACACGATTGGAACTCATATTTTTATATTTTCCCGTGTCTTAATTGCGGGATTTTTAAAAGTAAAAAATCATGCGATTAAGACTAGAGAAACTCATCGTGGTTGGGAACACGGACGGGAAGCGCTTGAGAGGTCGATCCCGAACCAGATGGTCTGATCCAATAAAAGGCTCATCAGCCGTCAACTTCTAAAGAATTGTCCGAGATGCAATGAATAGAAGCCGATGCAGAGAAATCATCAAGGGCAAGTCCGGACCTTCATATCCTCCAGGTGATGACCATGATCCTCAATCACGAGGGGCCGATAACAGAGAGAGAAATTCCGATGAAACTTGATATGCAGATAGCTAGAGATCTAGATGAACACTTTTCTGGTTACTTTTTCTCCCGATATTCCCGCGGGATCGGTACTTACGCGGATGAAACCGCGAGGCGCAGCTTAGTTGAAAATAAAGTAGCTCATTTTTAGCTCGTGCAATTTAGAGCTGACAGTAAGACCCCAGTTTTCTCTAGACTCAAGAGACTCTAGTTTAAACCCTGTTTAGTTTCTTGGTTGTGGCCACAACCAATAAAGGGCAATTTAGGCCAGTATCACGTGTATATAGTGGAAAGCGAGGAGCGAAGAGTTGAGAGTACTGAGTAGGGTAAACTGACTTCGCACGCTTAAGTCAGTCCTGTCAGGCTTATCTACACAGCGACTGACTCTGAAATTCCGAGTCACTGGGTTCTGTCTAAAGATGTTTTATTTCTACGTCGGAAAACGTTTAAAGAATATTAAACCGCTTTCAAATAAAACGTCTTCCATTTTCGCGTTTCGATATAGGAACGAGGAACTTGTTTTGAGACCCGGCGATGTAATAAAATATTTAATGCGTTAAGAAAAACGAGTTAACGTTGTTAATGTAGATGAAATGTTTTTGGATGATTACTATTTTATGCCTTGCAAATCTCAGTGAGGGAGGAAAACCGGACGTGTCACGATGAGGGAACCACCATGGCCTAGGACCTACCACGACCCGAAGGCATGGGACATTCGCCAATCCGAAGTAGGCTCCCGTGGCGTCTTACTGCCTAACGTCTCTAAGTGGAGGCTCTTGCTCTACAGTGGGACAAATTAGCCCGCTTGTGTAGTGTCTATCAATGCAGTGCGAGTGTGTAAAGTGAGCCCTGAACTTGCCATCTAATTTTTTTTTAATTTCTTTTTTTTTTTATATATAGACACAACTACCTGCACCCCGCCGTTTCACCCGCGTTAGTCCCGATCCCGCGGGAATATCGGGATTACAAAATCTCCAGCTATCTGCATATCAAGATACATCTCGATATGTTTAGTAGTTTTTGCGTCGAAGAATAACAAACTTACTCGTTTACTTATCTATTTACACACAAATGATATAACATTAGTAGGATAGACCCAAAGATAGAAAAGCACGTTTTATCTTTCGTTTTATTTATATTTTAAAACGAAAATAGAACTAAACGCGACGAACAGAGATTATCTAGTTTTACGAGTTGTCCAGAAGTTTCTAGCAAACTAGGTATAATGCTGACGGATAAGAAATCTACTTTACAAACTGTAGGTAAGTAGTTGTTACTGCTTAACCAGATACCTATAGCGATATAACCCGTTCTCGCATCGTCCACCGCCAACTAAGTTAGCTTAGCTTAGCTCGCCAGCGTAGCTAACATAGTTTACGGTTGAAACACATGTATGAAAAACTGGGCATGTAAAATTAAGCGCACTGATAAGTTGCGAGAGAGAATGGATGAAGGCAGAGCGGTGATGATCATCTCTAATTGGACTCCTCAACAAAAACGTCCAAGGAGCCGACCTAGGAAGCGCTAAAGGGACTGTCTAGAGGAAGACTTGCGGCGAATGGGGAAGCTGTGAGCTTCCCCATTCGCCATCCTGGAGGAAGACGGCAAGCAATGGGACGAAATGGAGAAAGATTGTGGAGGAGGCCAATACCCAAAAGGGTTGTAGCCCCGCAGGAAGTAAGTAAGATAAAGTAGCGTTGTAAATTCTTTTGTGATCATCATCTATTCTGTGGTTATGTCAAATTTCTACGGCGACGCGCCTCCGCCGCGACTTATCAATCCGTGTAAAGCTTTTGTCATGCCTTAGTTTACAGGAACTTTTAATTGTAGGTTAATTGATGATATATAAGTTCTTACAGTCAATAATAAAAAGACCTTGATCTGTATTTTAAACAAAAAATCAATACACTTTCTGTATTCTTTTTACCCGACTGCCAAATGAGGGTTATTAAATTATGGCATGAGGAAACTATACAAAATATGTTATAGTTCTATCATATTAGCTTCCCACGGCCACGCTCCCATGGGCTACTATTGATCCCGATGTTCCCACGGGATTCGGACTTACGCGGGTGAAACCGCGGGACGCAGCTATGTTAAATACGATAGCAGAAGTAAATAACACAGTACCCATAATATATTAAAATGAAAAATAGCGAGAGGAAGAATGGCGCAATTCGTGATGTGTGTGTACGGAATGTACAAATGGTCTGATTCCCAAAATATATTTTGCGGTTACCATGTTTATAGAAATAACATTTTTTTTTCGTATACTGGTATGGCTCACATAGCTCACACAGTTCGCCCTAGAGCGATGGACCTAAGGACTGCTATCAGAGATAACAACCAGGATCTACTGTAGACGTGCCTTCCGAAACAAAAATAATATGAAATAAATATTATTAACACAAACTTCATCAAAGTACCTCACATTAAAAATATGATACCGCCCGCTTGCGTGCTCGCCTGTTTTTCAAACAAGTGACCATAGCTGGCATAGTTTGCGGTGGACACACATGTATGAAAAATTGGCTGAAATATGCAGAGCTAAGCCAAACTAACTAGTTTGGTTTGCTGTGGACGTTCGGCTTGAAATAACATAGAAATAACCGACATTTTTTAGACGTTAGACGTAGAAATTCCATGAATGGAGTAGCGAAAATGTTGAATATTGAGAATAACATTGAACTCTAACGAAACAATGAACAAAAAGTGTTGATGAGTGACCTCTTGATTTTTTAAAAGAATTATTGACCGACCTCCAAAAAAAACCGGAGAAGGTCCAATTCTAATAGATAAGTATACTTACCTATTTTTTTAATGTGTTTAATCTCATTCTTTTATGAAATTTAATACAAAACTGTTGAAATTACACATCGCAACTTAGTTTTAGTTTTGTATGGGGATGAATACGAATGAATGAAATTAATTTGTCACTAAAGTTAATAATTAGAAAATCGATATATATAAAAAAACGTCAATAGCTGCCTCCCCGCTTAGTTTATTTACTTAGACAAAAATATAACAATGTATTAAATGTAATTTTCACGAAACCCAGGACACTTGTCTGTCTTACTCTAACCGATAATATGTCTTCATTACCATAAGTGGAATTTTGAACACAATTTTAGGCATAGGTAAGAATCTAGTATTTTAGGTATAGAATAGATATTCTATACATAAAAAACTGTTCAAAAACCATCTTACTAATATTTAATGTAGTAAGTAATATCTTTTTTTAAACACTTACGTAAAAACTACTGAACTAATATAAAAAAATCAAATATAGACAGCTGAAGTTCTAAAACAAGTCATCAGCTACTTTTCATCCCCATATTCCAACTAATTCGTGACCTACACGAGTAAAACCTTAAAAAGCCGTCTTAAAGAAACATCCTCCTCTAAAATCCTATATTAATACTCCAAACGGGATAATGTTTACAAGAAATTTTCACTCCACATCCAGTAATCTAATTACATTTAAGTCGACTCGACCTATCGACTTTACAGTCTTTTCAACCCTATAACTTCCTAAAGAAATCAACGTCTAGAAGTCTCCACTAACCTGGATGGTTTTATTCAGCCGGATTGTCACGCAGCGGAGGCTTATCACGTGATTTTGTCCGCCATTACTCCACGTGATAGATGTTGTAAACAAATTGGAGTGGTGATGGAACGCGCGCGATTGGCGCGACGCGAGCGAGCACTGGCGAGTTCAGCTCAACTACCTTATGGGGAAATGGGAACGACGATAGCTAAGGGAGAAAAGGCGCTGGTTTTAGTGGAAATTGGGGCTGGAATTTGGGGTTTTTATATTTGTCGAAGTAAGGGTTTCCTGGTACTGGTTTAGTGAAGAAACTTACTTTGATCTTTAAGTTCAGATTTAGTTAAATTCTATTCAATAAAATGTACTAGGGTAATGCCTAATTCAACGTTAGACAAACAATAACATAAAACAGGAAAATATATTAACCTACAGTCTATCGGAATGTAGGTTTTATTAAGTAACGGGGTATTAACCATGTTTTTATTTATTTTTTTAGGGTACTCGATGTTTCAACAGTGATTGCAACTAGCTTGTTCACGTTGTTAACTATCAAAACTTGTTTATGAAAATGTTCATGAAAATTTAAATCGTAAATACGACTGTAGGTAGTATTTTTTAATGTTTTATAATCTGTACGACTTGACGATTTAGTCACTCATATTATAAGCTATGAGTGACTTAATAGTCTCATGCTCGAGAAAAAAAAATCATATTAATACCTATTTATGTATCAATCTAGGTCATACACTACCTAGGTGCTAAATTTAAACCAAATCCGTTCATCCGTTTTTGCGTGATTGACAGGCACCCATCAATACAAACATCTGAACTTCCGCGTTATTAGTGCGATTGCAAAAATGTTAAATAAGTAGCGCTTTTATCAATAAACTGGCAACCCTATAGATCTAGCGGGCGGTGCCACGCGCAGCCGCGCCTCGGTCGATCGCATCGCTCTCGGTCACTAGGTGAAACTCACTCGCCTTTGTCTGATCAGACGGCGAGGCGCCCTACACATCGCCTATAATAATACACATATACATGTTATGTTAAACACCTGTTAGCATTTAATTACATTACATTAAATTAATTGAAAGTTGGTAGTTTTCATATTTGCTTTTATAGCAATCTTGATGTTGAGACGTCGTAGAGGTGCTACAAAGTTGTCGGCTCGTAGCTTCGTAGCTCGTAGCGCTCTACGAAAGAGGAAAATAATGAAATAGTTTTAGTTTACACGTACATAACTAAGCTAGTTTTTAAGGTTCCGTAAATAAAGGGTAAAAATGGCACCATTTTTCTAGGATTTCAATGTTCATAGGATATTATTAATACCTCGCGGTTTTACCTCCGTAATTTCATTGTTTTTCAAGAATTTATTCCGGGAAGTCGACCGGAAAAAATAGTTACATTTTTCATTGGTTTTCGCAATGCTAATTTCAAATTAAACTGATTTAACCCGTGACGCACTGTAAAATTACTGAGACGTAGGGCATTCAATGCAGAAAATAATAAAAGCAACGCGATTCAGACATAAAAACGAGTTAAATTTAGAGCTACGTTCTCAATATTTCATCTAAATCGGTTTAGTGATAAAGATTAAAAGGTGAAAATATCGTAGACATTCCGGGCCATCCGGACTCCTTCATTAGGTTTATTGAAAATCCTTATAAATAAATATATCTTCTAGTATATAAAATTTCCATGTCACAATGTTAGTTACCGTACTCCTCCGTAACGGCGCGACCGATTTTTACCAAATTTCATATGCGTATTCAGTAGGTCTGAGAATCGGCTACTATCTATAATTTATAAGGCAAAACAACATTTGCCGGGTCAGCTAGTTATATATAAATATGAAAGTCACCCTGAGTAATATAGGCTACTTTTGATTTCGATATTCTCACGGGATCAGGACTTACTTAGTTACCTCTAAACTGAAAAACTAATGAACCGATTGCGATGTAACTTTTAAAAGTAGGTAACTGGAGTCCAAAACACATATCGTAAAACTTTTTATTGCTCGCTTCTACTGGGTTTAAGTCCTTTCAGGTCCGTCATCTGAAAAGTAGGCCGGCATTGGGTTTTATTTCTTGCGAAACTTCGCACAGGCGCAGGTGAAACTGAAGCTAGTTCATCGGCTGTCTAAAAGAAGAAATAATTTACAGCGATAAGATCGCACATTTGTGTTATCTAACTTTCTAGCTTTCTCTTTACTCGAAGTATTTGTAAATATATTTTCTTCGGTTTTCGTGATGTTTGATCTGAAATTAAACTTATATTTTCGGTTTACTCGTGTATTTTGTCTACCCGTAAGCAAGAGGTCTGTCAAGATACTAGATAAGGGAGATATAATAAAATACTTTACAACTAAAAACAAAGAGTTTCATTAGACATTTCCTTGAATTGTACAAATAAAGTTATCTATCTATCTATTTTTTTATCTAAATAATCGATCGAATTGAGAAAAGATACTTTACTTCATAAAGTGCTTATTCTAAAATCGCTCGATAAATTGTCTAATAAATCAGGCTCGTTCGCTCGCAGGCTTCGTGTAATGACTCCATTCAGTGCATCTCCTTTCTATACGCGTTAAACGATCGTTTCGGTGTAAATCTATCAGATACAGCCTTCCAAAGACTATTGTTGACTCTCAAAAGGGTTTAAATTTACTTACCTAAGTACTTATATTTCTTCTTTAAAAAAAAAAGTATAATATGTAGTAGGTATATCCGTTGTCTAGTACCCATAGTACAAGCCTAGTGCTTAGTTTGGGGCTAGATTGCGCTGTGTGTAACGTCGTGCAATATTTATTTATTTATTTTATTTTTCTATTCGACTCATAGACATACTAATTATTATCTATCGGCTGTTTAGTTTTTGTTATAATTGTTTCAACGTTTTGTTTTTCCTGTAAGATTGTTGTTTTGGGTTTTTTTAATTTGTTTATTTTTATCAATATGTTTTTATATTATTTTTTTTCTATTTAATGTGCATGTGTGTGTGTGTTTATTGCTGCTTCACTCAAAAAACACCAAACCTATTGCAATGAAACTAACTCATAAGCTATTTTTTTCAGATATTCCCACGGGTTCAGGACCTACGCGAGTGATTCCGCTGGGCACGGCTAGTAAGTTTCCAAATTTAAACTTGTTATCAAACAAAATTTGCTTTTCCAAGCGAAACACTAGGTAAAAGTTAAAATCTCTGATAGTATCTAGTTCAAAGATTATTTTGAACAGCACTTTCATTTATGTAATTCAGCCAAAACCGCGGGACATGCTAGTGAATAATTAATACATACCTAATACATAGGTGTCTTAAATTAATTTTTTTTTGCGGTGAGGGAAACATCGTGAGGAAACACATGGCTTAGTTAACTCCAGACGTATTGACCAGTTCTTTTCTCTGGACATGGTATATTTTGTATAGTTCCGTATCCAAAGGGTAAAAATGAGACCCTATTACTAAGACACAGTTGTCTGTCCGTCCGTCTGTCACCAGGCTGTATCTCATGAACTGTCATAGCTAGACAGTTGATATTTTCACAGATGATGGTTTCTGTAGCCGCTATAACAACAAATACTAAAAACAAACAAATATGAATCTGAAGAAAAAAAAATGTTTATGAACCAAAACGTCAAAACGTAGTTGAGAATCAAAAACCGTAGTAACGTTACCACAGTGGCTGTTTACAACTGTCTTCCTTATGATGTCATTGCTACTGTGAAGGTGAACAAGACTCAACTTTCATAAGTTTAATTTTAGCCCAAGATCACTTGCTGATTGTGTTCGGTCACATACGACAACGAGCTAAGCTAACTAGATAATGGTTCCAGTTCCAATCTTCATGGAAACTTCGAGATTGTTTACATTGTAAGGTGCTGACTTCGGTAACTATTGAACATTCGCCTTGTGTAGGTAAGTACCATGTTATGTAACGTAAGTAATTGTATCTCATGTAACGTGTTGTACAGGTATACTCATTGTGAAGAAGTACGTAAAAAAACTAAATAAATTTGTGTAGGTATTTAATTGCTAACTAGCTAACTCTAAGAAGCGTCTTTAGGTACTTGAAGTCTGGCAAAATTTGCTTTCGCGAAATGTACCTATGTATGTGTGTTTGTTCCTTCTCTTCTACAGGTCGTATTCAGCCGATTTTGATGAAACTTGGTATACTTACAAGTTCTATGAGCCTATGGATTTTGTCGTAATGGATTTTTGATTAGTGTCCTATTTCTCCCACAAATAGGTACCCACTATAGTACCAATAGAAGGTACAAATATAATAATAATAAAATTGTTTATTTGCCATTAAAAAGTACCTACAGTTGAATATATATTTTATGTTATTCGCTATAAGTACATTAAGGCTAGATGTCTTATACTTAGGTCTAAGCTGAGCCCTAGCTAGGTTATTTAAAAATAACCTGTGTTAAGGGCTACAGTCCCATTTCCTTGTCGGTCCTTAAATTAGAGGTTTACATATAGGTATAGATACGTACAGATGGCAATAATCTAAGTATAACTAAAAACAATCTAACAATAAACATATAAAAAATAAAGAAATAAGAAAGATTTCACACTGTAGTTTTAGCTTTATCGGACATTTTTTAATAAATTATATTAATTAACAGTATTAGTAGTCTACTATAACCACAGCTATAACTGTACTTACATTAGGTACGAAGGTACTTACATAGGTACCAATTGATAGGTACAAGTCTATATCCTATCGAGGTCTTATCAAGATATTGTAAGTAGGTACCTTTAACAACAATCAATTTAAAAATTAGAAAAAGACATTAATTTTGCGGCGGCCCCGCTCCCTAATTGATGAGCATAAAGTATTAAAAGCTTTTCATAAAGTTAGATATCGCAGCAGACAAGTGCAAATAAAGTCAAGGAAGCGTCTACAGGTGTTCGATCATCGATTCCGGTCGTATTAACGGTTTATAGGGAGGGTTAGTGAAAATGTCGATAGACTGATTCGAAGGCAGTTCATCGCTGAGATGACGAATTTTAAAGGAATTTTGAATCACGTACAATGGCCCAATTATAAGGCAAAGTGCGGAAAAAGCCCAGTTCAACTCAACTAAACTGATGTATAGCCCGAAAACAATGACTTGTCGATCTACATGTTTTTGAAATGTCGTATCAAAGTTCAGGGCAACTATTCTATCTTTATCTAAAAGTGGTATAAATAAAAAAACATACCACTTTCGTTGCGTGACTATTTGGACCAAATGACTGAGAGTTCTCCTATGCCTTAGCTCTAATTTTAAGTATTTTTTTTAACTGTGCAAGGTTTCGCTAAAGCTTATAAAGCGCTAGTGATTTCTTGCAATATTACCTATAACTGCTAAATCATTTTTTTTAATGGTAAAGCTGAGGCACAGTTGTGACATTTTAGTTGTTTAGTTTTACCAAATGATTTGGTTGAAATAGTCACGCAATGAAAGTGGTATGATTAAAAAAAAAACGTTTTGTTTTTATCGACCTCGTGGTTGCATCGCGCCCCATCCCATCACTATGTGGTTACGTAAGCCGCCAGCAAGCCGCGTCAGCTAGGACGGACCGCACTACCTCCAGACCGAAGATTAAAACCAATCTTGTTATTGTTGAGATTGCAACTTGATGGATTGTCGAATTGCATATTGTTTTGGGGTTCCTTTTCTTAGAAATCTTTAGCATTTTTCAGAAGCTTTTGTGTTGGGCTAAGGGGAAGAAGGCGGTAGTCGAGAGCTTAATCGGAAATAGATTGGTGTTACATTTTAGATCGCCTATAAGTTTCTTCTTAGTAATGGTTTGAATCTATACTAATACTAGCTGACCCGGCAAACGTTGTTTTGCCTTATAAATTATAGATAGTAGCTGATTCTCAGACCTACTGAATACGTATACAAAATTTCATAAAAATCGGTCAAGCCGTTTCGGAGGAGTACGGTAACTAACACTGTGACATGGAAATTTGATATATTAGACTAGCTGACCCGGCAAACGTTGTTTTGCCTTATAAATTATAGATAGTAGCCGATTCTCAGACCTACTGAATACGAAAATAAAATTTCATAAAAATCGGTCAAGCCGATTCGGAGAAGTACGGTAACTAACACTGTGACATGGACATTTTATATATTAGAAGATTATAAAGAGGTAACGTTGGTAACATGTATGTAAATTGGGGTAATCTCCGTAACTACTGGACCGATTTCAAAAATTCTTTCACCATTAGAAAGTTACATTCACCCTGAGTAACTTTTGATCCCGATATTCCCACGGGATCGGGACTTACGCGGATGAACCCGCGCGAATCTGCTAGTAATTTATAAGACTGTAACCTCAATGTTAATCTTGTGGCTATGGGGAACTACAGTCTCTGAACCATCGGCTTTTATTTAGTTATTGTAAAAGCCCAATAACTTATTAGTTTAACTAATGCGACCGCGAATCTCGATAAATCTACCAAAATAAGTATTTTTATTACTTACTATTGAGTAGGTAAATTATACGGAACCATTTCACTTTTTTCTATTTGCAATATGCTTTCTTGAAGATTTCATTGTTTTTCTTTCATATTAATTTTAAAATGTTCCCGGATCAGGCAGGGCCGCGGTCTGTTAGATTTGTTTTCAAATTGAAAAACTGAATCTAAGTTACGTAACTAGCTAAGTAAGTTATAGGTACTATACCTTCACCTGATTTGATTTCATTTTTAAATGGATTTGTGATATAGCGTTTAACACAACTTTGTTTTAATTCATTTTAATTACAGGTAGGTACCTACCTAAAATGTATCATATTATATTATGTAGGTAAATATGAATATCTAATTCAACGAAAGAAGCCAATACGAAAATCAAACGTTGTTCTAAGTAGACTGAGTCAAGTAAGTAGTTCTTAGTGACATGGTGGATGTTTCTCTCACAAATATTATTCAAAAGTGCGTGGCTTGTTAGGTCACACGCAGTGTAGGGTTCGTAGTTTTCATAAAATAACAGGGATTACATTTTGGAAAAGTGGTTACATCTAACAACTTAACTACCTTATATATATTATTTATTATTACTTTATTACCTCTCTGCCAATAAGGTTTGGAGGTCTCGGTATTCGCAAAATTTCTAGTGTATCTATGCCAGCTTTCTTGTCTTCCATATACAGTACTTCGAGCTTAGTACACGCAATTTTAGAACCTATAAGTCCAAATTGCCAGTTAAACTACTTAAATGAAGCCACAGAAAGCTGGAAAAGAGCCTGTCCAACGGAGTCGTTACCAAAAGCCCCCTCTTCTCAGAGGCAATGGGACGAGCCGCTCTGCACGTTAGAATTCAATGACCTGATATATACTTCAAGTTCTTCTGCAGAGCGTGCTCGTTTACATGCCGTTACTCGATGGGAATCGGGTCTTTGGTTACAGGCGCTACCATCCCGTAATATTGGTAATCTATTAGACAATAACACATTTCGGTTGGCCGCATCTCTTCGTGTAGGTGCTTTCTGTACAGCTCCTCACCGGTGTGATTGTGGAGAGCCTGTAGACCGGCTCGGTCACCACGGATTATCCTGCCCAAAGAGTGCGGGCAGGATACCACGGCACTCCAGCCTGAACGATGTCATCCGTCGGGCCTTCGGCAGTGCCGGCGTCCCGTCAACTTTAAAACCTAACGGACTTTTACGGGACGACGGCAAGAGACCCGATGGAATGACTCTCGTTCCTTGGAAGATGGGTAGGCCCCTAGTTTGGGATGCGACTTGTGTGGACACGTTGGCTCCTTCCCATCTTCCAGTAACCACGGTGCGGGCAGGAGCTGCCGCTGATAAAGCGGAAAACCTTAAACGGCACAAATATAGTCATCTAGATAGGGGTTACATGTTTGTGCCGTTTGGGGTGGAGACTTTAGGTCCGTGGGGGCCGGCCGCTCTGGAGCTGTACAGAGAGCTAGCTAAACGTTTGGTGGAGGCTTCGGGTGACCGGAATGCTGGCTTGTATTTTGCCCAGAAAATAAGTATTTGTATACAACGGGGCAATGCAGCCAGTATTCTGGGCACTTTTCCCTCCACCAAAAGTTTAGTTGATTTAGATTTATTTTAGTTTTTAGTTAGTTTTATTTTAATCAGTTTTAGTTTTAATTTAGTTTTTAATTTTAATTATGTTTTATACGTATAAATTAAATAATCTGATCTTATATTATGTAGCCTTAAATGTAATATTCGACGGAATTCGTTTGAAATTATACTTTTTTTCTTTCAATTCCTGTAAACTTCATTAAATAGGCATACTTACTATCGTGAATACATAATAATATGATATTATATCCAAGTAGATACAGCCATTTGGCTGTTAGCGAGGGGGGTACATAGGACTTCAAAAACTAGCACTTTAAGACCGGGCGCACATTCACAGGTATGCAGTCTGTGCGCGATTTCATCGTCCTTGGAAGAATGGCATCGTTCTTTTACGTTAGCGCAGAATATCGAACGAAAGCGTATCCAAAATGCGCCAGCCAGACCTAACGCCCAATATTCCGATAACGAAATTCTAAAATTAAAATAGTTTTTTTTTCTTAAAACTTACAATGAATGAGCTAAGCCGCGGACAGACAGACGTATGGACGGGAGAACGGTCGATATGACCTACTTATTTGCAACTCGGCTAAGGCCCGGCGCACATTATGAGCATCGGCAAGGAAAGGGATCCTTCGGCATCCCTACATGCAAGCGCACACTATCGGGAACTATGATGGTCGTAGTAACAAAAATACCGAACGGTATTTTTGTTACTACGACCATATATCATGGAAATTTCTACTTTATTGCCATGAAGTTAATGTATAATGCTATTTGCCAACTAAAATCCTCGGCCGTGACGATGCTCATAATGTGCGCCGGGCCTTAGGCTTGTTAAACCTTGTAAAATACATACCCCGTTTTTTTTTAATAATACGAATACGAGCACTAGGCCTGGTGTTCTTTACTCACTTTTTCGTCATTATCATCCGAGCGAGGTTCCCCGGGCTCCCGCGAGTGACTCGGGAGTCCAGGGTTCGCTTTCCTACTTTTACGTCTTCACTTCGCACGATCTTCGGCATCCCGTGTTCGTAAGGCCATTTGCCCTTATGACGTCAATCAGGCGTTTCTTGCGTCTTCCTAATCTGCCGCGGGGCAAGGCGGAGGGGCCATAGAAAGACATTTGTTTCCCACGTACCTAACTAGTGCACGGCACGTCTTACGGTTTTCGTAAGTCGTGATCGTGCCACCGTAATCGGCATTCTTGCAATTTGTTGGAGAAGAAAGCTGTCCCTGTTGCGGGAGTTTCTGACGCGGTCATTTTGCGTCACTCCACCCACACATCCATAGCAGCATCTTCATCTCCATCACACGCATATCCTGCTTATGTCGCTCAAGCATTGGCCACGCCTCACTGCCGTACAAAAGATAGGTCTAATGATGGTTTTATAGACCTGTCCTTTCAGTGTAACCGGCATCTTGGGGTCACAGCACAGATGACAGAAGTTACCTCCGGCCACGTGACCCTAGCTCCCAAAATACGTGATTTGACGTCGAACTGATGTTACCGGATGCGTGAAGCACAGATCCCAAGTACTTAAACTGGTCTGTCCGCGCAACTATATGGTGTGGAATCTGTAGTAGGTACCTATATGTGGTATTTCAACTCAGTATTTCGTGTCAGGCGCTTGAGGTTCCCTCTAGTCGGGGGGGGGGGGGGGGGGGGTAATTGACCCAAAATATAAAAGACATCGTTATGTCGTCGGACACCTATTTCCCGGATGACCTGAACTTGCTGACGTCGTCTGGTGACCGGTTGATGCTGAAGTTGATATAACCAAAGGTACATGAAGGAGAAGGGGTGTGGTCCGGCTTTTGATTTCCGAGGATTCTCTTACCCTCTACTGTCCAGACACAGCACACACACACTTATACTCTCCGCTAGGAGTATAAGTGTTCGGTGAGACACAGTGACTACTCTCAGATGCAAGAATCCAGACTTGAATTTTAGTTTTTTCCCCGATGACCCAGATATCTCTTTTACCTATATACCTGTGTCGTGATGGCTCGGGCTTTGGGTTCTAAAAATTTGCTTACGCATGTAATACTTGAATGGCCCCCAATGCAAAAAACCAGTGACAACAATATGACACACAGACAGACTGAAAAGAAAGTGATCTTTTATGGGTTTCTTTTTCTACCTTTTGAGGTACAGAATCCCAAAAGTCGTTTCAAGACCGGTTCAGCCGTTTCTGAGAAAACTTGCATAAACATATCTCTCACCCCAAACACATAATAACGTCTCCGCGGCCGTTGAGGGTAAAAATGAAACGCAAATAATATTTCAACTAATATATTAGGTATTTATTGTACATACATTTATAACATGATACATAATTAAGAGTACATAAGCATTCGTAACAGCATGCACATAAGTAAGCATATAACTGGACCTCCATAATAACTTAAATAATGTACAGACAACATCAAAAGTCGATGACCACATTCAGATTAACAAAATCGATATAAGTAGGTACATCATAATTGTCCCACACAATTATGATGTAGATTATAATAATTATTAGATTATAATTACAATTACCCTACCTACTTATATCGAAAAAGAACAGATTGTCTGAAAATATCACTATCTAATCTCTCTATCGCTCTCTTTTATCTTCAGAATGTCTGTACAGTTTTGTGGTATAACGATTTGAAAAATATAAATGTGGTCATCGACTTTTGATACAGACTGTACAAAATGAAACAAAACTTGAGACACCTTAAAACATTATTGTGGACGCCTTCTAGGGTCTTATTCTGCAAATTACTTGTCAAATCAGGCAAATCTTAGGAAAGCATACGCTTCGCTCGTTCGGTCAGTTATATGTTTCCGAACATTATAGGACAGTTTTTCAAAATCTGTCATCTTGACTATTTTTCGTAGATTGAAAAAAATTTGTCTAAAACAGGTCCAAAATGTCGACTTTCCTCAGCCGATTGAATGACAAGTAACCAGCTAACTATAACAGCGTTTTCTATAACTAAAATGTCTCTAAAACGCTGCATAATTGTGAGATTTTTCTCGAAAAAGGTACAACAATTGTTGGTAATCCAAAAAATGTAAAACCGTTTTGATAAAAATCTAACAATGCTGAGGCTTTGTTGACACATTTTAGGTAGAAAATACGTCCCAGAATAAGCCTTGCGGGGCCTACATTACCTCCCTACATTTAAAATACTACCTTATGTATTTTCTATCTTATATTATGTACTACACCAAAGTTAACATAATACCTAACCTAAAATACATACAAACATAAACCTTGCTATTATAAAATGAGTTTTAAGTGCCAGAGCTGGTTTAAACCATGATTTACTATGCCTAAATCTTAGTTTAAACTAAGTCTCGCCTTAAAACTCATTTTATAATAGCAAGTAAAGGATTTATGTAGGTATGTACAGTGGAATTCGTTTACAATGACGTCGAAAAGAAAAAACAATCACGTCGCACTAAACGGATGTCATATAAAGCAGTTTCTAAGAATTCAAACTACTAACTTTATAATATAAGTTCATAATCATATTATGATTCTGAAGTTTGAAATAATGTCATATTCATTATGATAAATATGCAAACTAAACTGTAAATGACGTCATATTATGCGGTTGGTCAATATAAGCGGAGGAGGTCCTAATAAACGGATTCCACTGTATCTTCTATTTTATAGGAGACACTAAGGAATGGATAGCTAAAAAGATAACTTACTAAGACCGGCTTGAAAACAGAAACATTCTTACTTATGTAAATCGATATCGCTTGGCAAATATTACAAAAATTGGGTGTTTATTTTCGTCTTTTTTTTGTGTAACTTAGAGAGAATTGGAACCATTTGTTTCCTTATAATGTCCCGGGCACTATAGAGCTATAAATAGTATGAATTAAAAGTTAACTGTGGTGTTAAACTAGATAAAAAAGGCAAATAATTATTTAATTATTTTTTAATAAAGTTTTGAGATTCAACGCTATTGTTTATATGTTATTATTATTTATAATAATGATTATAATTTACTGCATAATCTGCCTTCTTATAATTAGGTACAATTACAATACCAATCAACCCTTTGACGATTTTTCGGTTTTGCTTGATTTTGCGATTTCAACGTTAGCCGTCAAAGAGTTAATAATAGTGCAGCCATTTACCATAATAATAAAAATAAAGTGTTAAAAAAGTGAACGTCCATTGGGTCCGGCCCGGCCGAAACTTACGCACGGCATGGGAAGTATTTTGGTAAAAAAAAAAGATTTATTAAGAGCAGTACCCACAATCGATACCGCGAGCACGATGCTAACCAGTGGACGTTCAACTTAAGTTAAATAGTTCCCCATCCTCGCGATGTTCCCGGTAGTATCCCTCTCGGGAGCCCAGGGTACGTTAAAACCGAAAATTAAGGGGTCGGCACAGTAAGCAAGTCATTAATGTTTAAGACCGCCCGCCTGCCTGATACCAACCCTCATTAGGACCGCCTGGGAACTTTAGTTAAGTTATTAAAAATAATTAAAAAAATAAAAATGTCGCTTAGACCAAATAAAATGTTATTTACAATTGACAATAACAGAAATAATGAGTATAGAACAGTTATAGTAAATGAGGCCTACAATGGTAGCATAAAAGGAAAAATTTTGACGAATTGGCGTGGCGTCTCTTTCGCTCGTCCCTTTTTCATCGGTTAAGAAAACGAGACACAATTTTTGTCGATCGACAATTCTTTCTCGGGCTCGTGTGCTAAGACTGCTGACCAAACTTTATAAAGTGTGAATTAAAGTAAAATTGTATGTAAATTTGTTTTAATAATAATCATACAAACATTTTTGTTTTATATTTATACTCGACCAATCCTGAAACAACAAAAAAAAATTGAGAATAATAAACACACATAGGGTTGAAATAGATCTATACTAATACTAGCTGACCCGGCAAACGTTGTTTTGCCTTATAAATTATAGATAGTAGCCGATTCTCAGACCTACTGAATACGTATACAAAATCTCATAAAAATCGGTCAAGCCGTTTCGGAGGAGTACTGTAACTAACACTGTGACATGTAAATTTTATATATTAGATTATAAAGCGGTAACGTTGGTAACATATGTTACCCATCTCATCCCGTGGGTGTCGTAAAAGGCGACAAAGGGATCTGAGGGAGATTAGCAAAACTTAAGTTCTCCCCGCGCGGTGGCGGATGAATTGCTAAGAGGGTTGGTGTCAGGCAGGCGGCCGGTCGTAAAAACATTGCCAAATCTAATTGCAGAAGGTCAATGATGACTTACCGATTGCGCCGACCCCAAATAAAAAAAAAACAATTTGGGGTTTAGCGAACCCTGGGCTCCTGAGAGGGATGCAACCGGGAACATCGCTCGGATGAGAACGTTGGTAACATATGTTTTGGGATAATGTCCGAAGCCACTAGCCGAATTCAAAAAATATTTCCAATAGAAAGCTACATCATCAGGGAGTTACTTTTTATCGTGATATTCCCACGAGATCGAGACTTATGAGGGACCCAGCAAGTATATAAATAAATCTCCAGTGGAAATCTCCAAGTTCGCTAATCTCCTCCTTAGTCGTCTTTTATGACACCCAAGGTACAAGATGGGGTCGCGCTTCTATGCCGGGGGTTACTGGGAGTTAAAACTCAGGAATGTATTGAGTTATGTACTTACGTTGCATGTTCTAACATCTCGTCTCGTAAAGTCCGGAGCGTCCGATGTAACGCACCCATTTGATCACATCATGGTCCGAGTAGTTCAGTTTGGGCTCGAACACTTTCAGGTAGCGGACCTATAACATATATTATTAAATTTAATATTGCAAGACGTTACACATTGATAGCCTATCATGTCCCCAAGCCAGAGCCGTTGGATAGAGGGGACAGCGGGAAAAGTGTCCCGATATGTTGTGAATATAGGGACAGTGGGATAGAATAACAATGTAATGTATCCATACCTTGAATCCGGAAGGCGCGAACGGCACCTCGAAGCCCATGGAGATGGGCGGTCGGGTCCATTTCTTCTTAGTGTCAGTTTCCAATAGCTCTATCTCTGCAGAAAGCTGCGTCTCCTTCATACCGGCCATGCGCTTTATTCTAGTAAACAAATCAATTGGGCATTAACTTTAACTTTTAAACTTTAAAAACATCTCTGGATGAAATAAACTCTCAAAACTAAAATTCGATTTCAATCAAGTTGCTTTTACTATATTAAGCATTTTTCAGCGCCCAACGTTTCGAAGTCTTTCGAGACCTCCTGTTCACGGGTAAACTGGAAAGGAGGCGTCGACGTATTTCATAATAAAAGTAGCGAGGGCTTGAAGTTAGACTTGAGAATAGTAGAGACAGTGGGATAGTAAGGACAGTGGGAAGGTAAGGACAATGGGATAGCAACCCGTTCCAAGACTTCTACGCATATATGTTATAGCGTCCCAAGCTATAACCAGCTAGGGTATGAAGAGATGGGTCCGCTGTTCCGTCCGGCCACCCCGGAGGGCAACCGTGCGGGATCAGTTATAGACAGATCGTGTCCCCAAAACGCTAGTTTCGGTTCTCTGATAAGGGAGAGCTTCCCCGTACCCAAAACGGCACTACCAGATTTTCCAGACTGGTACCGGAGCAATGAAGCCGCTCACCACTCGTTCCTCGGAAGAGGAGCTAACGACAACCTCGCTGGGGCCGGCGGAGAGGACAATGGGATAATAGGGACAGTGGGAAAGTGTCCCTAAATGTTGGTTTACCACAAAAAACACGTTTCAAACTCACTTCCAAACGATAGCGTTCTCGCTGGCCTTATACTTGGCTTTCCCCTTGAGACAGATGAGCTGCACGCCGCTCGTGTTTAGCGGTGTTGGGATCTTGACCTCGATCTTCTGTCCGAGCAGAGAGGGCTTAAAGTTGGACTTGAGGACCACCTTAACTTCCATCTTGGTGCGGCCCACCTCCCGCACGAGGGGAATCACTCGGAACGGGAGCGAGATGTCTTTTGTTGTGCGGTAACTGACGATAGAAACAACACAAATAGGTACAGTTGTTTGTAGTTAAGTTTTAGTCTTTAGATATTTAGGAACAATAATAATAATGATTGCAAGCTAAGCAACTAGGCTTTTACTATGAGTACTAGACAACGGATATCCTATTATAAATGTGAAAGTTCATGGGTAAGTAAGCAAATGAGTATGTTTGTTACCTTTTACGTAAACACTACTGAACCGATAGTGATGAAACACATCCATCGGGTAGTATGAACTAGATAAGAGTGCTCAGTCTCAAAACTTGCTGAGAGCACAGGCTAGGGTAGCTGATACTACACCCAGTGATATCCCACTCACCGCATCAGCTCGAACTCTCCGTCAGGTGGTATGAACGAGATGGAGTGCTCGGTCTCAAACTTGCTGAGCTTCACACACTGATGGAACTGACAGTCGTCGATGACGACCACAGGCTTTCCGGAGCGGGCCGGGTCGCTGTCTGTGTTGCCGGATATACCACCTGAGATGGAAAGAATAAAATTATCAAGGGTACCCCCATTAAAAAACTACATTACTAGCAGTCCTGCGGTTTCATCCGCGTAAGCCCCGTTCCCACGGGATTTTCCATAAACCCTTTCTAAGTGAATTCCTACACACCAGCAGTTTGGACTGTGTGTTGATATATAATCTATATATATAAAAATGAAACCCGTTCCGTTGTCACGACATCACGCGTGAACGGCTGGACCGATTTTGATAATTCTTTTTTTGTTGTGTTTGCTATTGTCAGGAGAAGGTTCTTATGAAAGAAAAAATGCTGAACCGATTTTGATGAATTTTATTTTTTTATACTAAACGACAGGACAACATCTGTCGGGTCAGCTAGTTCATAATACTGCAAGAAACGAGCCTGTTACAATAACAAAAGCAAACGAAGCTTACCATTTCCTTTCCCCTTGGCTTCCATAACAATCTTATCGTTGATCCCAAACTTGCACTCGGGCATGCCTGAGAGGTAAGACTTCATGACCACCTTGCCAGCAACGTGGGCTGACAGCACCTGGCCTTGCGGAGACATCAGCAGGTTCACATACTCCAGCACGTCGAGGAATAGCTCGTTGCGTCTGTATTTGATGCCTTCACGACGCCAGCCGATTTGGCCTGTCACCTGGAATGACAATTATAGCATTTTTTAGGTATTTCAATGAATAGGTTTGTGAAGGGACTCGTTTTCACATGATCAGGACAAAACCGCGGGCCATTGCTAGTACTTTATAAACACATCCTTAGCTACGAATTCTAGCTCTTAGCGGATGTCTGGTGGAGACGCTGGCCTCAAATACCGGCTTGGATGTTAGAGCGTACCTGCGACGTGATTTGCGCCTGTTCCTCTTTCGATGCAGACTTGATGCCCTGCTGCGTGATGAAGGTCTTCAGGACTCCAGTGTCTGAGTTCTGCGGGTAGCCGAAGTCTAGGATCTCTGGAACGAATATATAGATTTTTGTTTTACATGACATTTGAACTCATTTCACCTGGATAGAAAGCGACGATGAGATCAACGGTGTAACATGCTTGCCTAGCAGAAACCTATTCACTCTAACATGTTCCTTTAACGCAAAATAAATATAAAAATCCGCTGTAGTGATGACAACATTATAACGTAGATCGTAAAAATAAAATGAGCATTGCTGCGCTAGTAATAAGTACCTAAATATTTGGGATACTTTGGCATAAGTGCAGAACCTCAGAACCTAATAGAACTGAGGCAATGCTGCCAGGATCCTTGGCTCCTTTGCTCTGGGTACAATCAAGGGTAGTTTATTTGTTTGACTATGTTTATTGTAGTGGTTGTGACAGGTGTAAAAAAAAAATAGACCAGTAGGAGTATTGAAAGAGAAACTTACCATCAAGCAACTCATAAATGAGAACAAAGTTGTTCTTGATGTTTTCCTCGGAGATCTTGCCAAAGTAAGACTGCATCACATCAATGATCTTCAGCAGGAACTCAAATACCATGGCTGCGTTTACATTCTGCTTGGTAACAGCTGCTAGCCAAATGTTGGCTCGCTGGAATATTTGGTAAAAATTAATGTGGACATTTCTTCCATAAGGTATTTTTGATTGGCTTTTAAACATTATACAGAGTGTGGGA
The DNA here is from genome assembly GCA_958496205.1 of Idaea biselata. Classification (NCBI taxonomy): domain Eukaryota; kingdom Metazoa; phylum Arthropoda; class Insecta; order Lepidoptera; family Geometridae; genus Idaea; species Idaea biselata. Next base: position 12,322,857 of record OY292395.1, read on the forward strand.
GTTTATTTAAGTAATCTTAAAACTCAAAATTTCAAAAACTATTTATTTAAAATAAATGAAATATAGGATAGCTTTTCAAAATCTGTTATATTGCCTATTATCAAACAGAGAGCAGACTTACTGTCTTCTTAATATTTTAAAGGTGAAAGTTTGTGAGTGTATGTCACATACATACACTCGACAAACTTTCACCTTTATAATGAAAGTAAACTTTTTGCTCTTTCACACCAATATCATGAAAACAAGATGAAACTTTGTATGTTTTTATGGCTAGAGACCTGTAATACTACTTAGGCTACTTTTTATACTGATTTTCCCATGGGATCAGGACTTACGCGGGTGAAACCGCGCGGCATTGCTAGACAAGCATATAATGGACACTAAAAGATGATTACAGTCAAACCAAGTGAACCTAATCACAATGCATGTGGCCAGCAATTGGCAATTTCTATTCATTCCTAGGCTGGTTCCCAGCTTAAGACATAGTTTATTTACACACACTACACACTGTGTTGTGACAGTTGGATGTTGAGACTAAAAACTAAACATTATTTGTTAACAATTCAATTTAATCATTTATTATTTCGAATAATTATTTACAAATCCGTATTTAAAATTTAAATTATTTAAGTATAGATTCTTCTTCTGTTTTCGCGATGTTGTATTGAAATTAAAGACATTTTTAACAATGCTAAAAGTAATAAAAACCACGCGATTCAAACCGAAAAATGTCTTTAATTTTATTTAAGTATATTAAAATAAATTTCGCACTACAAAATTAAATTCTATCATTATATGGTACATAAAAATATTTAAATTAATGAAATAAATTAAATTAATTTTAAGATTAAGCTATATATTTATTTCATCAAGGCAATTAAATACAAATAGACATAGGTACAAGATAAAATTAATAATCTAAATATTAAATTCACATTTGTTAACACTGTTGGAAATGGAAAACTAAAAAATTACACATGATTTAATCTATTATCTTAGTTTATTTATATGGGGGGAGGACCTAATTTGGGGAAAACATGCCCATAAACAATTATGGGGGTAAACCTTACCTTAATATGAAAAAACGAAGTCCTAGCAATGTTGGTAACCGGCGAACGAACTTGCTGCCGTGCATGGATCACATTCACACGGAACGCGTCAACCGCATTCCTTCCAATATCATCACGATAGACTCTCGATATCAGCACCTCGCCTTTGTGGTTGTACACAAACAGCCCCCCAATCATTGTGAATTAGGCCTGGGAAAGAATAAAATAAACATTTCTATATTTCTAGAATATACAGACTTTGAAGTGGAATTATCAGCCCAATACTGCCCATGTCACTGTTACCCTCTAGGTTCTCTAAGTTTCAGTTGAATATGTTTCATCTAGAGAAGCATACTACATTGCTATATATGTATTGTATACTAGATATTGGGAAATGGGAGCATTTCAGGAGTGAACATTTTTAATGATGATGTTTCTGTGCAGAATGTCACACATATACCAGGAGTAAGATCCAAAACGAGATAGGAAGCTGTAGTGCTAAAGGACACGAATGAATGTAACATCATCAAAGATGACATCCGGGATAGGGCAAAGTGGAGAAGGGTAAAGAAACTGATCCCACCACTATGTGGGATATATAGTATTTTTGTCGATGGACTCATTGCTACCACTGCTGGGTTCGTGCTCAACATCATCCCCCAAAAATACGACTGAAATATAGCAGACTAAAGGAATCGACATAGAAATATGTTGTATGACTACCCTCTTAGAAAAAACAGGAGAGCCCACTTTTTTATAGTAACTGCACTAGGAAGTGCCTTTTACATTAGTAAATTCAACGTGACTGCATCAAAAGATTCACAAATTAATAGGTACATAAAGTCAATAAATCCAGGGAAATACCAAGGAGCTCTTATCGATTAGAGGCGAATTCACGCTACATACCGTTTCTTATGCTGAGATTTTCATTTGACAAAAGATATAAGATATTGTTCTACAATAATATCAACTTCTTCACACAATAAATTATCATTTTCCACAAAATTTTACAAATAAAGTAGAAACCGCCCCCAAAATGAATTCCCGTATTGTGAAACGTCAATATCGGCCGTCGGTGGGCACGTCTATAGTCTATGGGCGGTCTTGTAGTGCTTGAATCTACCGATTTTGTAACTTTTACCGGTAAATATAAAAACGGTACAATAGTTTGACTATTTAATTTGCGCGAATTTTTAATTGGAAGTGTGCTTGTATGTAAAATTACACTAAAATTACAAAGTTATGGCTAAGGGAAATATTATAGCTAATACTAGCTATACATTACATAGGTACAAAACAACAAAAAATATTCTATAATAAATTATTGTTTTTGAAGTAACATTTGACTGTGATTAATAAAATTGATTCACAGTCAAATCATAATTATTCTCGCTTACATTTTTATTTCTGTGACTTTTGTACATTATTTTTCAATTTTATTGTCGATTTGTAACTTTTTTTGTAATTATTATTATTTTTACCAAAGTCCTAACCTATTTATGTGTTAATCCCGAAATACTTAATAATTTTATTGTATCTACTTGATTGTTGTTTTTGTTAAAGTACCAAACCCAGCGATGTGTGTTTACCTACCAATCGTTATCTAAAATCTACTTTACTCATTCATACAGTCATTTGCAAAGCCCGCGCATTGATTGTCCGACCTGCAATATGTTTCGACATATATTATTAATATTTTACACAACTTGCGTGTATTTTGTGATATGTGTTCCTTTAGGACCAAAATACCCCCCAACAAAAGGAGCAGTATGGCCTAAACCGAAGTCTCAAATTTCTGAAATCAAGTTTTTTAATGTAAACCCTCATAACTTTAATATTTCGGTAAGTTACTTAAGTTATTAATTATGTGTGTCACTATAAAAAGTTTAAGTATAATCAATATTTAGTACGCGCCGGTGCCGTTAGTTCATTTTTTAAATTTAGCTAATGTTACCGTAGTTTCGTACCTACTTGTTCGAAATATCGATTTTGTTTTAATTTTATCATGTGTTTTGATTACAATATTTTGACATGCCCACGATAATAATCATCACGTAGTAGGTATCTACATTCCATTATAGTAATTCATTAGTGTAGGTAATAAACTTGCTTGTCCCGCGATTTCACCTGCATGAGTCTCGGTCCAGTAAAAAAAATAGAAAACTCTTAACTACACTTCACTAGGGACCTCTGGGTTCCTTGTGAACCGCTAGGTTCCTTGTGAACCGCTAGGTTCCTTACGAAGTGTAGTCTTACTTTCTAGGATCTGCAATTTGGGCTGTGCGTTGTTCAGTCAGTCGGTCAGGCAGTACTTTTAATTATATTTATTGGTATTTTTATTCACAAAGAAAACATTACAGATTACTGGATTAACATGTGCCATATTACAAGAAGCTATAGACAGGTACAGTTTTTTCATAAGGGATTTCCACCGGATCGAAAGGAGGTCCAGCCAGCATCACTCCCATTCTCGAAGGAGTCATGCCTTGCATGATGAGAACCTTCTGGGCCAATTATCTAGTTTGGAAATTAATATGCAAACACCTTGTACTGAATACCCGTTCTATGATATGGACGAAAGTTGTAAGTTCATTTTAATTAAATACCTAGGTACCTATAGTTTTCAAAGATTTAAATAACACTACACTGCTACTACATATAATAACACTAGATTCTTCTTCTGTTTTCGCGATGTTGTATTGAAATTAAAGACATTTTTCGGTTTGAATCGCGCGCATCGCACAACAAAGTCACAAAAATGTCTTTAATTTCTATAATAAGTAACACTGGTAAAAAAACCGGAGCTAAAAATTATTATTTAGATCTCGCTTAGGTATTCGGGATTCCAAAATTGGGTTCTCACAGAGCCATAACACATACAACTTGCAAAATCCACCACCCTCTGATAGTACTATGCACGGTCTTTGCATACATGCAGTACATTTTGGTAAAATTATATTATTGTTTGAAAAAGTTACTTGAACAATTATATGACGATGTACTATATAGGTAAGTACCTATTGAATAGGTTGGAAAAATATTGTGCTTAGTTCCGTATTGTTATAACTTAGGTAGATTTTGTTTTACCAAATTAACTTTGTAGATTAAAAACAAATAAAAAAATGTCAATCGCATTTTTGACAAATTTTTGACCTCATCTCCCCTGATTAGAAGTGATGACGAGAACGGTGTAACATGATTCCATAGAAGAAACCTATTCAATCCTAAGACTTGAAGACTTCAAGGTTCTGATTAATAAGCAATTTTGTACACTTACAATGTGAGGACCTTTTATATCTACCCACATTAGGTACTCTGTTCATGAGTAGATAAGACACGCGAAACACAAAAACAATGCCCGATATATTTAACAACAAAAAACTAAAAGTTATCATAAAGTAGGTAGGTACTTAAGTCTTTCTTAGAATTTTATTGTTTGTTCATACTTAAACAAAACCGCAAACAATTATATATGAGCTATCGGAGAGCTATTAATAAGTAGCACTATCTACAAAGGAAAATAGTGTTATGGTAAACAAGTATAAAGTATGCCTATGCACGTAATTGATGTAATGATGTTGATGAATGACAAAATAATTTTATTTCCAAAATTCTAAAACCGTTTGGAGATACAAGAAAAAAAACATACTTCTTGCTTGTTTTTCTATTATTTTTTTACTAACAGGACTGGAGACGTGGCAAACCGTATGTCTATTTCCACAACTTCACACTGTTTTGTCTAAATTACTCCGATTACTTCTTTTGATAGTGTTGCTGATAGAGATCAAATCTCTAAAGTAATAGAAAATAATAAAATAACATTACCTCAGATAAAAGAATGTTGTAAATAACTATTCGTAATGCGAGTCGTACCTAATATACAATTTTAAACGCATAGGAACATTAGTGTTAATTAAATATAAGAGGTAGGTAGGTACTTATTTATAACGATATTTTAAGTAGGTATTTAAGGTTTTGTACAATAATAACGATAACATTGTCGGACGATATAGTCTCCACTTGACCTTAAAATAATTTACCGTTGCTCCATTTATTGTGAAAATTCTTAGCATTTATACCCACTTTAGGTATAAGTACTTACTACCTAGGTAGGTATCCCACATACTTTTGCAGTGAGTATTTTAAACCCATTAAATATGTATTTTGTGTTTACATACATTATTATTGCATAGGTAGAAACTTATTTTTACTGGTAATGATTAGGCAGGTATTAAAAAGTTTTTACTTAGTGAATAAAAATAACTATGAAGATTTTTTTATATTTTTAGTACCTGCGTAATTTATTGATAATTTATATATTGTACATTAATGAGTAGTGTTCTTTATTTAGGTACCGTTACTTCAGTAATTATAAATATGTATTAAAAATGTAAAGAGGAAGGTCGTCATCCCCAAGGCTAAGGGTTTTACAGGGTTTGAATACTTTCATGAGAAATATGCATAAATTTTAGAAGCATTTTAATTGCGTCTACTATTTGTGCCTACCTACTAACAGGCATAATTTGCAGATAATCTAACTGTGCAGTCAATTAAATCTGTCAAATTACAAAGCAATTCAGTGTGGGGAGCTTTAAGGGGATTGGAAACATTTACACAGCTATTTTACTGGTCTGATGACGAAACGGTAAGCTATTAGTAAAACTATACTATATATTTAAAGTTCAATAAAAAAACATAGCATATGATAAGATGCTTATCAACCTTATCATATGCTATGAATTTTTTTATTTGCAGTATGTGTTGTCAATGATGGATTTGGTACTGAATGAATAACTACTGCGCCAGCCCTAAACAATTACGGGTTTTAACGGACCATCGGCTCCCGAGAGGGATGCAACTAGGAACATCGCATCGGTCAGATGAAAAAGAAAACTTTCTACCTAATATTGACTAAGTTTTTTTTTACTTATTTTATTCATTACAGGAGATAAGAATAAATAAAACTGAAATTCACGATGAGCCACGATACCTACATCGTGGTCTACTAATAGATACCTCAAGACATTACATATCCCTCAGCAATATTCTCAAAACGTTAGACGCAATGGCAATGAATAAGATGAACGTGTTGCATTGGCATATAGTGGATGATCAGAGTTTTCCTTACCAGAGTGAGAAATTTCCTCAATTAAGGTAAAATTTGTATGATTTTTATGAAAATAGTGAAATGATGAATGAATCGAAAAAAAACATATATAGGTACCTATCGAAAAAAACAAAATAAGGTTTTCATCTGATTTTATTTGCTGATCAAATAGTACCTACCTAATTCAAAAATCTCAGTCTAATTCTTAGACCTTGAGAATCTAAAAAAAAAGAAAAAATAAATCTGTGATTAGTGATTACAGACGGGTATGCAAGTTAGGGTTATATGGTTTCCTTTATATTCTTCTGAAGTACGGAAAACCAAAATATCATTAACTATCAAATTTATTAACAACATCGCAAAGCCATGTGCAACTACTCACGTCCACATGACTTTCTTGATAAAGAGATTTTGATTGCCATGTCAATTTGTGTAATAGTAATATTTGATAAATAACTAATTCATTAATGAATTTAAATGATTTTAACGAATCGGTTTAACATTCACGTTAATGTACTGTACATTCACATAATTGTGGGAAATTCTAAAATCGTCGTTTGTAGTTTACAGCTAAATTTTTATATGATAATGTTACCCACACAGAGAGAAAAAATGATCTTGGGCCCATAGTCGTTCTCAAGCTGTAGCCCTGCTGGAAACATTTAATTTGGAAAAAAACCTTTCTAGGATTTTTTAGATATAATATTTTTTTCTTACCTATAGCCGTCTTGGAGCCTACCACAGGTCATTAGTTTACACGAAAGACAACATCAGAATGATAATCAACTATGCTAGAAATAGAGGGATCCGTGTCATTCCAGAATTTGATGTTCCCGGTAAGAATAAACAAAAGCAATAATAAGGGTTTCAACGATTAGGCACTTGCAAGAAAGAAAGGAAATATATTCTGACAGACACACATACGACTTGACCTAAGAAATAAACAAATTAGTAATATTATTATCATGATTTTTATTAGTAACCTATCATAAAAATCATGAACTGACTAGATGACTGATTTAAAAATTAACAAATTATTAACATTGTTAAATTTTCTTAGGTCATACTCGTTCTTGGGGCGAGGCGTACCCAAACATTCTATCAGGATGCTACAAAAATGGTGTTTTCCAAGACTTTGGACCCATGAATCCGATCAAAAACGTAACCTACAAGTTACTCCAAGAACTCTTTGCGGAAGTACAGGAATGGTTCCCTGATAAATACTTCCATGTTGGTGGCGATGAAGTTGATTTGGATTGCTGGTATGTTTGTCAAGTAATTTTTAAGAAGTAATTCCATCCTAACATGGTTGTTTTCACTACAAATATTATTTTTACCACGTTTTAATTTGTTTTTTGACGGAGTTCGATATTTCGCAAGAGAAAATGCAGGTGCCATTTTTCTTATATTCTGTATTTCACAGTCCATCTTACTTGTGATACTATCTGACCAGTGCAGTGGCTTTTATAACGGTTTTTTTTCGTGCTACTACTGCCTGGTACTTATTGTAATAGACATTAGCCAGATCAGATAAAAATGAAATAAAGGTAAAACAAAAAACGACTAAGTGATTTGATGACTCATCAATACTAACATCGCAATACAGCCTTTTGACAGAGAGTTACAGGACAGTGGAGTCTAAGTAAAACGGCAACTATGTATGTCGATTTTTTAAATAAATTGTGTGTCGTACGTACACGACGGGACCTCGAGGGTAGGTATATTCAGATAAGATGTTAAGATGAAATGACTCTACCAACGCTCATACACGTACAATTTCAGGAAAACAGATCCATCTCTAGTGGATTACATGAAACGCCACAATATAACATCAGTGGACAAATTACATGGTATTTTTATGGAAAATACTATACCCTTATTGGGCGAGAATACGATTCCCATAGTTTGGCAGGAAGTATTCGACGAAAGAGTGCCTTTGAATGAAAAGACTTTGATTCAAGTGTGGAAAGGAGGTGATGTTTACGAAATGACAACTGTAAGTAAGAGATCCCCGTTCGAGCCTCTACATTTTTCACTAAGCTAATAAGCTTCATATAATAAAATATACAAAGCAATAACCGAATATTTCTTTTTTTTAGATATTAAAAGCCGGCCATAAGATAATTTACTCCAGCGCTTGGTACCTAGACCACTTGAAGACTGGCGGTGACTGGACGGACTTTTACAAAGTCGACCCGAGGACTCTACTGACATATTACGCCGGATACGGCTACAATGTCGAGGACATTGTTGGGGGGGAGGCTTGCATGTGGGGGGAGGTGGTTGATGACATGAATATTATTTCGAGGTAGGTACATATTTGGATATCTAAAGGATAATCCGGTTATAATGACATCGACCAAAATGGGTTTCTTGATGGGAGGTGGCTTGAGACGTAGCGCCAAGCGGACTTGTCCGTGTTCCGATACGTAGACCTGTGCAGTCACTGGGGAAGAGGGGTCGGATCTTATTCCACTGTTTTTCTAGATGAGCGTGCTACATCGTAGACCATACTTCACTTACCATCAGGTGTTCAAATGGTCGTTTATAAAAAAATCGAAAAAGAGTTAAAACACGTCATACTATTTCGTCGTACCTACTTATCTCATTATTCACAATAACTTTGTTTTTTTTTTTAAATAGGTAGGTCATAATTAGCGGTATGGTGTCAATATATCCGCCATGTTGAATGATTTCTTTGTCGCAAAATTGACAGTAGGTTAGGTGGTTAAAAATACCGCCAAATTATTTTTCTCATATTTTCAGAGTATGGCCACGAGCAAGTGCAGTAGCGGAAAAACTATGGAGCCCAGAATTAACGCATCAAGATATACCGGCTACAGTTTATAATCGTTTAGAAGAGCATACATGCCGTATGAATCGTCGCGGCATTCGTGCCCAGCCTCCCTCAGGACCTGGATTTTGTATAGGAGCACACGTTTAAGATAAATTGAGTTCACAAATTCAACGTTTTGGCAAATTCGCCTTATTTTTTAAATAGGTTTTCAAAATCGCTTCACATTTTTTAAATGTAATATAGGATAGTCTAAAAACTGTGTAGGCATTCTAAAACCCGATATACTTACTTCGTAAACTTTCTGTAGAAATACGACGATTTGCCAGTTGTTTATTTATGTATGTTTTGTTCAAAAAAAAATCACAAAAAAATGTTTAATGTTCTAACTAAATGATACGCACATTTATATTATGAAGTAATAAATCAGTGAAATAAAGTTTTCACTGATAAATCGTTAGCTACGTAGGTACCTAATGTATATTTTTATGGAATTAAATCATAATCTTATTTTTTTTACCTATTTCTTTTTATTGTAAAGGTACCTGCCACCCACATTTATGTTACTTACTAGCTGACCCGATAGAAGTTGTCCTGTCGTTTAGTATAAAAAAAGAATTATCGAAATCGGTCCAGCCGTTCACGCGGGATGTCGTAACAACGGAAAACGTTTCATTTTTATATATAAGAAGAAGAAGAAGAAGATTTATTATTACTATTCTGTGGTAGTAGAAAGTATGCTGTTGTATGATGAAAGTCCGTATGCACAGAGAATGCAATGCAGGACTTCTGCAACCTGCGCGAGCAATGTTGCAATTATTTTGTTACGAATTCATATTTTTTGAATTTTTAATTGAAGAATTCATTTTCGTAAGTTCGTAAGTTATGTGTTATCCAGGTTTCCAACTGCATCTCCTTACCATCATCAGTTTCATCGCTATCGGTTAAGTAGTTTTTGCGTGAAGGAGTAAATTACTTACCCTACAGCTTACCTACACACAAACTAACATACCTACCTACCTAACATTATATTTATTACACACACATCACATACCACATTCGGGAGTAGAGTGATAGTGTTAAATGTTTAGTATAGATAGTGTCACAGTTGTCTGAAAATAAAGTATGCTTCAATGCATACCACACACACACACACACATCAGACATCACATACCACCTCCGGGAGTAAAGTTATAGTGTTTTAAATGTTTAGTATAGTGTCACAGATGTCTGAAATAAATTATGCTTCTGTGCATATACCACACACACATCAGACATCACATCACATTAAAAACTAAAAGGTCGAGGCAGAAACCCAAACCGCAATTAATTTATTATTATTCCTTCCAATAAGAAGGTTTTTTCCTGTGTGGTTAACTAGGGGTTACCAACTATACTTTTAAAACAGTATTATACTGTTTTTCAATAAATTTAAACTTTTTACCTACTGTTGAACAAAAATAAAGTGTAGATACAAAATATTGTTTTCAACACATCACTGGTACTTCTATAGACCTCTATTAGGTTAAAAAAATACTGGTATTCTAGACTGTTTAATTTTTTTTTAATATTTTACTTCTCAGATCTCAATATACTTTATTTCTAGTAAAATAAAAGTTGGTAACTCTACGGATATGCTAGAAATAAATATTTAATTATTTTTATAATTATGATAAAAATCGAGAAATCGGTATATTTAGTTTCCGGCTTAGAATAGTCAACACTATTTTCATAGACAATGGGTTCTTGAAAATCAAACTTTTTTTTTCAGAACTCCCTGGTGTTGTCAGCTTCTCTCATAATTTGTGTAATAAAATTTTTTTTGACGATTTCATTCCCAAACACATGCAAAACTATTTATACCTCGTTGGTATCGGTAATAGCTAAACTTTTATATCACTTATAAAAAAAATACCATAATTTGATAAATTACCCAAAAACTACTAAAATTTAAAATAGGTTTTATATCTTCTATAAAATAGATTAGTTAGAAATAAAATTCAGATCATGATCTGAATTTTATTTCTAAATATTCTAATGGGGAGGAGCACTAACTTTTTATCCCGGCAGAGGGCGCGGGTCAACTAATCTAATTTTGAAATAAGAACTGTCAATTAATAGTATTTTCACAACTCTCGACAGTTTCATTTATGTTTACGTTTATATTTAAATAAAATGCCTCAATGGAGTAGGAGCATTATTCCTACGATGTTTTTCTTTGTGACTAAACAAGACACCGACCTATGTAGAATAAATTTAGAAAATTTTAACACTAAAACACAAAGACTCCAACTTGACTTAACAGTACAGGCGAGATCAAAAAATTTAAAAAAAAAGATTAGTCGACTAGAGTGCCATCTGCTCACAGCTTTGCGTGTTCCACCTCATTGATTATGCACTAAAGATGTTGCATTTTGGAAAAATCTCGGATAATTTGAAATTTAGTTATAGAAACACCGAAATTCTACATTATCTGTGGTTGATGAATTGGGTCGATTATGTCATGGCGGGTTAGATGTTTTCGGCAGTTGAATTTTGTCGATTTTCCAAAGAATTACGCTGTAAATGATCTCGATTGAAACAATCTTGATTAAAACTAAGCCTATTTGTGTGTTTGTGATCTTTTCTTAATCAGTTCAAATGCTGAAACGTTTGCAAATGGGACTTCGCACATTCATGCTAATCGCATCTAAAGTATGGAGTTGTTTTTGTTATATGTTTAAGAAGCAATATCGAGCGGTAAATATTGTTTTAAGACGTCTACGCTTGCTTGTATATCTTTAAGCATACGTTCTGATAATTCACGTGGTGTTTGGTTTTTCAGTTGGCTCAATATCAATCTGTCAAATATGAAATGTACCCACTTTCCCCCGTATCTCGACACAGGCTGAGTGAGTACCGATTATTTTGTTTATCTTTTATCTATCGAATATTAGTTCCTACAGTAGTATTATCAACATTACGTTGATACAATATTATCTGAATAAATTGTTTGTTTCATTTCCAAGGAGATAGTTGTATCTATGCATATCAAAATCACTAAATATTCAATGCAGTAGTTCCTACTTGGAATCTAATACACATACCCTTCATGCAATATACATTCATTCAAAGTATTTCATATATTTTATAAATAAACACATCAACCCCTCAGTTAACCGAATCTGCGAACAGCTAACTAAACTGCAAGTGGTTCCCTGCGTTTCCAAGGGTTAATATCATTTGCTGACAAGTTTTCAAAGATATAAATGAACTGTAATCTAAATCCAAAGGAAATCCTGTGATTGAATGATTACTAATCTTACTATACATTAACATAATCTTTCTTACAGATCTAATCATACTTTCATTCAATATAAGAAGTTTTGGGGGTAAAACTTTACAATACTTTACCACTATTTTGGAGTAGGTAGGTGGGAGGGTTGTACAAGATCCCTAACACCTTTTCAACCCCTGCATGGGGTGCAAATTCTTGTTATGGGCTTTTAAAAAAAAACCTCAATATGGTTAAACCATGAGCAAGCTTCACTCACTCTTCTTTAACTATCTCGCACCTATCGCACCTGATATCCTTTCTGTGGCAGAAAAGCTTTCAGGGTGGTTTTATTAAATATTTTAATGAAACCACCCGAAAGCTTTTCTGCCTAGTTTTTTTCAGACATAAAACCCTAGATAGCTCTCTTAGTCCTCTACTTCCCAATCTAGGTGCAACCATTTTGGGTTCAATCCCTATTGTACAATGCTCAAAACACATTTTCGAATCTTGTTTGTCATCAAACAACATGATGTTGTCAACATCTTGCATAATTTTGACAAAGCATTTTGAACATACTAATATTATTTAACACTGTAAATCAGTAGATGGATAGATAGCTAGATAACCTTATTTGTACAACATAAGACAAGAAAACAAAACATACCTACTAATAGAGTAAAGATTAATGCTCAAAATGTAAGTTGCACAAATGGGCGGCCTTATCGCGGAAAGCGATATAAAGCTAAATACTGAGTGCTAAACACTCCATTTTTAAATAAAACAACAAAGTTAGTTTAAAGTCGCATTTTGAACAAACTGAACACAAGTCACACACTGATTTTGTTACTTTCGCTCTTTGTATGAGTATAAGAAATAACGGAATGTTTTCCTATTTTTTTAGGTCTAGTGAAAAGAAAAATGCTTATATTAGATCTAGATGAGACATTAATTCACTCGCACCATGATGCGATGTTGAGGCCAACAGTCAAGCCGGGGACCCCACCAGACTTTGTACTAAAAGTCACTATAGACAAACATCCTGTCAGATTCTTTGTGCATAAGAGGCCGCATGTCGACTACTTTTTGGATGTCGTAAGTTATAGCATAGACAGTAAGATAAATGTTTCTTCTTTATTAGTTAACCCAGATACTCAGGCATCAAATTGATGGCACTACATATGATGGCTACACGCATTATGCATGTAGTAACCGCAGCGTTAGAGAGTCCCATTGCTGTGTCTGGATTATTTAACAAATCTACACTAATATTATAAAGAGGAAAGATTTGTATTTTTATGTATGTGTGTTTGTGTGTGTATATGTTTGTAATGAATAAACTCAAAAACTACTGGAACAATTTCAAAAATTCACCGAAAGAAAGCTACATTATCAAGGAGTAACATAGGCTACTTTTGATTCTGATATTCTCACGATATCGGGACCTACGCGGGTAAAACCACGGGACGCATGTTGTTCTAAGTTTCTTGTATCATAGTTAAAGTTTTTGCCAAGCATTTTCCACATCTAACCTTATAACTTGGCTTATGTAGGTAACTTAAGCTGTGGGTTTCCTCACGATGTTCCCTCATCGTTACAGTAATGTTAATATTGCACATAAACTTTTCTTAAAGGAAAAGCTGCTGTCGGCCCGGATTAGAATATATAGACCTTCAGAATTACAGTCGGATTATCTACCATTAGACCAACACTGGTCTATAAATTTTGTTCTTTTCTGTGAAGCAAAACATGGTAGTTATTAAAATTATACCTACAGAAGGATGACTGAATGTTTATTATTATAGTCATCATAAATCTAGAATCATATCTTTTTACCCACTTCCCTACATGCTTACTCATGGTGATAAGCTTTATTGATTGCTTAGTTTTTATGTCCAATTTTAACTGTATTACATCTCTGTCACTATGCATAGTGGTCATTGAAACCTGTATGTTATTTTTAGGGTTCCATACCCAAAGGGTAAAAACTGCCCCTATTACTGAGACTCTGCTGTCTGTCCGTCTGTCACCAGGCTGTATCTGGTTAACCGTGACAGACAGACAGTTGAAATTTTCACAGATGATGTATTTCTGTAGCTGCTAATATTTGACGCTCCTATACACGAAACGTGATTTATCTCCAATCAATCTTATATATAAAATTTCCATGTCACAGTGTTAGTTACCGTACTCCTCCGAAACGGCTTGACCGATTTTTATGAAATTTTGTATATGTATTCAGTAGGTCTGAGAATCGGCTACTATCTATAATTTATAAGGCAAAACAACAACGTTTGCCGGGTCAGCTAGTTACATAAAACGCAACGATACCGCAATGAAGTTTTACCACTTGCTCCATCTAGTGATGGAATGATAGACTGGTAAAAAAAAAAAATTTAATGTTCGGGTTGCATTTCTTAAGGAGTAAAAAGTAAAGTGTGATTATTATGTCCAGGTATCACAATGGTATGAGCTGGTGGTATTCACCGCGTCAATGGAGATATACGGAGCGGCGGTAGCTGACAAGTTGGACAACGGCCGTGGGATACTGCGACGGAGATTTTATAGGTAAAACTAATCATATTAATTTCCTGGACCTACAGTTAAACACTTCGATCATATATAAACTATAGATGCACGGTCGCCGCTCTAGAAATGGAGCCGTCAAAACAAGGCATACTTCAGCCGATATGCCTTGTTTCGCTGTCAGTCGTGCATAAGTGTTTTACAACCTTATTGCCCAGTGATTAAGGTTTACATTAAACTGTACTATGTCCGTATAAGTAAGCGTTGAAGTAGTGCCGATTTTTGATTTCGATTTTGTATGGGACCGTGTATCTATAGTTTATATATGATCGAAGGTTACACACATTAGTTTTTCACTGGGCTTTTTCACACGTAGCCTCAAAATTAGGCCATTGTACGTGAATAAGACACACATATAAGTCCCGATTGCGTGGAGATATTGGTCATAATTGCCGATGAGCAGGCCTACGCAAACGTAATGTCGTGCTCAGGCCAGATGGGCTGACAATCTGCAAAAGACAAATGCTGGATCAGGCGAGCGGAAGACAGTACCCTATTTATGGGTAGCCTATGTCCAGCAATTTACTAATTAAAATAAAATGATAATGAGGTAGTTTACGTGCTATTCCAGAACTCCAACTGTTTACATTCGAAGTTTTAATGCAATAGTTTTAGTCGTTAGGCTTCTGTACATGGTAAAATAAGGACCAGTATAAGATCACTTTCTTGTCCATCTGTCTGTCTGTGTCTCACCACTGGTTATCTCAAAAATGAGTGGACCTAGTTTTTGGGTGAATTATTAACAAACATGCTCACATATTATGTCTCAAATACTAGTGGGGATGGATGTGATAAGCTAGCCTTTTTCACACAATATAAAATGTTAATTTCCCTGTTTCAGACAGCATTGCACGGCAGAGCACGGGTCCTACACAAAGAATCTATCGTCGATATGTGACGATCTAAACAGGGTGTTCATATTGGACAATTCACCCGGAGCTTACCGGGATTTTCCAGGTGACCCATTTTTACCTAACTTAACCTACCTAGAAATAAAGATATATCGAACTAGTAATACCTAGTCTACTGAAAGATCCCAAAATATCTAGGATTATTTTAATTTCTCCCCAAATTTCAAGATTTGAAAATTCTATGTAAGAAAGATGTTTCTTGTCTTACTTGCAATGAGGTCCCAAAAGTCTTGGGACCTCATTTCAAGTAAGTGGAGGTATCTTACTAATCCAGGGCCCACTTGTTTAGTTTTTCATGGGAAAACTGTCCTAGGGCTCACCACGGTCCGAAGGCATGGGATATTCGCCAATCCAGAGTAGGTTATATTTAGGGTTGTCATATGGTCCCGTACAGTATTGTCAACGCTTTTAAACTTTCTGTACCCTATTTCTACGGTATATTGATGTGCATGACATTTTTTTTTCGTTAACCTATATTGTCCCACTGCTGGGCAAAGGTCTCCCTAAGATTAATAAGATAAAAAACCTTTACGACAACATTAAAAAATAGATACTAGTGACGTGGTGCCTCAATGGTCTCGACCGACCATCCCTTTCGTTGGTCGTTGTGGATGCCATTGAGCCGATGTGGACGAAAATATTAGCTCAATTTTCGTTCGAGGTATGCTCGTACAACTCATACATTTTGGGCATTGGAAGGAAAAAAGTTCCGTATTGATTATCCCAACCGTACCTGTAGTAGGAAAATGAAACAGGGAAAACATATTGCTAATTTGATTGTATGTTACACAGACAACGCTATCCCAATAAAGTCGTGGTTCTCGGACCCGCTGGACGTGGCGTTGCTTAACCTGTTGCCGGTGCTGGACGCGCTGCGCTTCACGCACGACGTGCGCTCCGTGCTGTCACGTAACCTGCACCTGCACCGTCTGTGGTAGCCAGTAGCCAGGTCAGTTGGTAGGGGACTAGCTTCTAGGGAACTACTGACACCACCATAATGACTTGACAGACTATGACAGGTGCACACTAGTGCACAGTATTATTGTTTTACCCATCTCGACGATTTTTAATCCGGGGCAGGTTAAAAAGTTCAGCAGACCTAAAAAAGTTGTTATAGAAGATTCAAATTAGGTATTGACTTAATTCCAATTACTGTGCACCTGTTATAGTTGCACGCGCAACGGCGGCATTTGAAACACATTAGGCCAGTACGGGCTAAGTGCACAGTTAATTTGAGCCCGCACAGATCGACATAACAAGTTTCATCGCAATAAATTCAGTAGTTATTCTGTGGGCATGAGACAAGACACTCAATGAATAGATCAACTATCGACGTGTGTCCACCGCTGCAATAATTAGTTGCAGATGTGTCAGCTGTGGCTCGATACCTAGTGTTGTGTAGACAGTACATTAAAAATAAACCGACTATGGAATTTTAAAATGCCGATTAGTCGGTCATTTGTATAAGAACTTTGTTGACGTTCAGTTTTGTTTATTTCAGAAAAGTCGGGGCTTTTGTACAAATGTGGGACCCCATAGGGCTCCTGAACCCTATTTATTAATATTTTTCACTCGTTAAGAATGTTCAGCGCTTATATACTGAATATACAACAGTTTAATTATAATTATAGTTGATTTTGTTTTTAAGTTTTCGTTTTATGTTTAATTAAAGCCAATTTGAATACTGTACAATGTGATTGGGGATGGCATCATTTAATAATATCACGTTATGTATAATTTAGGAAATGGGAATATCAGATATCCAGGTGTTCTTCGTAAATTATTTTGTATTAGAAAGCTAAATGTAAAGGACTTTTGTCATCTTCGAGCTTCAGAATAATTTTAAAATTATAGTTTCATATTTACAAAAATGGTCAGTTCAGTAATTCACAAAAATAATATACATTGAAAGTTTTTGTACTTAAAGTTTTTGTACTTTTTGTATCCTAAAGTTATAAGTTTCAATAAATATTGATTACGATTTTCGAACATTCGTGGCCATAAAACAGTTATGTACAATTTTTTTTCTTTATTTATTTTGTTTTGCCGGATATCCGACATGTTCAGTCGCGTGTGTGACGTCACATGCAGAAAATGGCCCATCGTCAACCATATCGGTATTATCACATTGTACTGTACTTATACTATAAATACATAGAATAATGTATGTAGTTACCTAAGTACCTAACAAGGTACACAGGTCGGAGTGTTAAAAACACTGTAAATAAGTGTAAATGGACATTAACGTGTTATTATTTACAATTAATAAACCCCTGAATTACAAATCTAAAATACCCATAAATTCAGTTATTAAGGACCTATAAACTCTTTGGCATAGTCGGCGGTAGATCTTCTTGATTTTTTTTCGATCTCTTCTCACACGATAAAACCTATATTATTTGGTTAGAGGACACCTAAAAAAGATATTTACATGATGACCTAAAGTGACACGTTTCGAAGATATGGGCCAATGAAATGTTAAAAATAAATTGTTCAAGACTTATAAAAACGTCTTGTCTCGGCTCGGATGAATTCTTATGCTCTTCTTCTTCTTCGTGTCAAAGACTCAATTTCAAATGCACTTTGCCCAAAACTTGGCGACAGATACAGCGTTATCTGTAGCTGTATTCAGGTCCTCCATCGAACAACTAGTGGGACACATGGAGCAGACCATGAGGTGGTCCATCGTTTGCTCGGCCCTTCCACAAATACACTGTGTGTCACCCTGTCCTCTAAAACCCCACCTCGCCATGTTCGTCCTACAGCGGCCGACCTGAACTCTAAGACGATTTAACGACTTCCAAATCGGTCACTGCAAGTCGCCGCCGACTGGGAGGCTTTCAGAAGGCGAAATGAAGTCCAAAGGAGGAGGCATTTTCTCTACCCAATTATGGAGTTTAAACTCCTGGGGAGAATCGGACAGGGAAGCTGTGGACCGCACAAAACTGTTTCGGCTACAAAGACGTGAAGCGGGAGTATCGTGACCGTGCAGTGGGTGGCGTGGATCAATTTCCTGGTTCCGTTTCTCCACCGCACAAGCCAGATCGCGACGGACGCTAGGTGGAGCAATACACCGGCTAGGGGATATAGTTTATTGAGCGGGGTTGGCTTAAGGCAGCCCGTAATGATGCGACACGTCTCATTCAACGCTAAACAAATATTATTAATAACTCTATTTATTATTCTTTTTATTTCTATTTTTTTTATTAATTCTTATGCTAAACAAATATTTTATAGGTTATATCGTCTGACAAGAGTAGGTACCTACCAATAAAAAAAATCAAGACACCATTGACTATGCCAAGGCCCATAAATGGATTTGAGATCTTCTTAAAAAATCGCATATATTCGGACTAAGAGGTCGAACTTTTTGACCACCCCTTTTTGTGTTTTCAGGGGTTAAAAAAACGTAACTCACTGAGAGCGATTTAAAACTATTTTTCTTTTTTATTTTAGTCCTAAGAAATAAACTTTACCATGACAAGATTGTTTATTTTAGGATTCCGTACCTTATGAGAAATATACAGAACCGTTAAAACCCTCAAATGAACTTTGAACATTGAAAATGACCAGTGTTTTTTTTATTATCGCTCGAAGTAAGGTCGCTGTAAAATGTAAATGATTTCTAATCGAGACACTGAAAATAAATTTAAAAAAATGGCCTAAAAATAATAATATGAAATTTCGCCCTAAATCCCATTATAAAAAAAATCATAACTTAGGAAAATTAGCACACGCGATCGAGAATATTTGCCGTCTCTTTTTCCCTACCGAAATCGACCTTCTCGTATTTTGATAATGCCGATTATAGAGATAAGATTATTTCGTCTCGGTTGCCACAAGACGGTTTGTCGAATAGTCTGTGGGTACTGGGTACGTTTGGTATGTCTACATTTGCTAGCATGCACGCCTAAATTAACTCGTGTTAAAATGAAAAACACACAAAGAGAAAAACATAACTCTTTCCTTGCAGCCGGGTAAAAAACAGTGGTATTTGGTCGCCATACGTTTTCGTCGGATAGTTACTTATAATGTCAGCCGTGGCGGGCATGCTGGGTTAAACGACAAATAATTAGATGACGATATAATACTCGTTTCGAGATATGTTGTAAAAGCGTGTGCTAAAAGGTAGCTGGTTATGTATTTGTAATCATATTGGCGCATATTTATATATGTGTGTGTGAGTCTAAACATACAACTTACTTATGTTGTTGTTTTAAAAACGCACACATTAACCAATTATGCCCTCGTAATCGAAAACATAGCTAGGGACTATGTATACCTACATTATATAGTTGTGTTTTCAATTACGAGGGCGTATGGTGTTTAAATATCTGTATGTATTGTAAAGTCAGCAAAACTACCTTACAAATAGTTCTCGATTTGATCTCACTAATCTATTGAAGGAAACTTTTGAATTTAATACAAAATACGCTTAATTTTGGGCTGCCTCTGGATTCTAGTCTGGAAATAGTGATAGAAATGTTATAAATAGGGTTCTGTACGTCACAAGATAAAAAGGGAATCCTTGTAAGATCATTCGCTTGTCCGTCTGTCTATTGTGAATGAAAATCAAAGCAAATTAAGATTTTCGTAAAAACTTATTTGCCAAAATTGTTGTGAAATTCTGACATAGATATTCTAATACATCGTATACGTATAAACTTATGTATTCTGATAACATTAGTAAGTACCTACTAACTATGACTGATTTGGGGCAGCCTTTTATGTACGTAGTTGGTTATTTTAGTTTCAAAATTAATATCAAAGATTGTTTCTTTTTTATCGCATTTTTATATAGAAAAATAACGTAAAGAAGTTTTGTATGACGCCCACCAATTTTACTTACAAACAAAAGGGGGTTACTTACTGAAACCCTTACCGCACCTCACTTTTGTTACAAAAATAGTTAGACGTTCCTGTGGCGCTTTGGGCGAATAACCGGCTTCGAAGCAAGAGTTTGCGGGTTCGATTCCCGCCAGGGCAAGTATTTATACTTAGATATTTGTTTCTGGTCTGAGTGTTCACATATTATATTTAATATCAAATATGTATGTATTTACGAAAGAAAAATATAAGTATTACATCCGTTGTCTAGTCACCATAACACAAGCTTAGTAGCTTACCATGGGGCTAGATGGCGCTGTGTAAAGTTAAGAAACAAATAGTATTTATATATTTATTAGTTCCACTTTGCATATTTAAAATACCAAAAGTTACAAAAATGGGGTGCGGTGCTAAAAACTTACTTTTCCTTGAAAAAAACTGTACCATTTCAACTAACTTATTATTGTAAATAGAAATAAATATTTACGGCCGTACTCAAAATGACTACCTAAGTAAAACAGCTAAATAATGCAAGACAAAGCATTATTGAGTTTTCCTTAGGAACGTTTTTGGGTGTGACCGTTACTTTTGTTATTATAATAGTTTATCATTTATTTGTCAGACAAATACAAAAACCCAAACAGTTATTTCTGATAATAAAACGGCATTTTGCAAACAGTTAATTGCTGCGAAACTGCGACGTACACAGACAAACAAACAAACTAATAAAATCCATATTTTTCGAATGTGGGTTAAAACAGTCACAATATACAACACTTTTTTAATGTCATCGTTTCTTGTTTAAGAAATAAAACTACATTATTAATTTAATTGAGATTTAATTTACAGGGAATTGAGATAAAAACTGAAGTGTATGTTCAGACCATATTATGGTCTGAAGGGTCTCATTGATCCTAGACCTGAGCTTTTAACCTTTGCGTTGGCCTAGATAGATGGTCTGCTAATCGAGGTTTAAAAAGAGAGTTTCTATTTTTAAATGTATATGTCTAACCCCCGCACTCAGAGACATTTAATGGTTACTTAAAAAAAGGGATGTTTTAAATGAAACAAAGGTGTGACGTCAAATGCTAGCCTATCCCGTGTAAAAAATGTTTTTGGAACCCATCGCGTGACAAGTTTTTTGAATTATCTAACCTTTTAGAACTTTTTTCTAAGAAAATGTTTCAGATTTTATCTCTGTTCAATTGTAAAATATCATATAGATGCGTTTAGCACTTATGAACTTTTTACCATTACGTGTACCTACTATAAAGTTGAAAATGGTACATTTTATGTAAAACCCTGTGCACCTACCACGAGTTGTCTTTTTATTGTATCCAATAGATGGACTATAATATAAAATGTTTGTTTATAGTAACTTGTTATATGTAGGTAGTCCTTATAGTATTTCTAGAATGACATGTGCTGCAAAATGCACTTAAAATATAGCGACAAATAGGTGAATTACATCTTGTCGGTTTTGAACAAACGGGAAACATTATAATTTGTAAAGTCTATGCTCACTTTGACATTTTGTTTCTGTACTCTTAGTGTGAATATTGTGGCAGACTGTAAACTGGCAATTAAGTTAAGCGAGGCTAGCTTAGGCGGAGAATTACGTCTAGGAAAAAAATAAATTTATAATCTCGAGATATAACTTCAAGCCGAAAATTCTCAGGCTTGCCTTTGAAAATCATTTGATATTACTTCTAATATCAAATGATTTTTATTACCTAGCTTAAAATCATTTCCAATCTATAGCGACCCCTTTTGCTCATACTGTTGAATACTACGACAACTCGTGGTAGTGCCACTGAACAATGATTGATTGTAAATAGAAAATACCTAATATAATTTTTAGTAAATAATTTTCGAGAAGTGGTTTGCCTATTTTTGAAACCCCTGATCTCCTAGTTGTAATGTTTAATTACTTTAGTTCACTTCACAAAAGCTTTATCTTGACCACAAAGAGCTTACACAAATATATCTGTAAATATATAATAAAACTTAAAATATGGCCGGGCTAAAAATGTTTCCAAGCGAAACTTCAGTTCAGCGATTCATTTTTTTTTATCCATTACTATATTTTGTATCACCATTAACCACTTTAGTACAATTTTTCACTCGCTGTACATCGGTCATAAACCATAGTGGAGCGGTGAGCATGCTGCAACATCGATACCGCTTGTCAATAGCAATAATGCGCAATACTGCCTTCCCTAAGACCCAAGAGTGGAGAGAGAGAAAGCAAAATACTCTCTGCTCCTCACCAACGGATTACGGCTCGGTGTGCACAGCGAGTGAAAAATTGTACCATCAGCGCAAGCCCCAGCGCTGTCTACGGGTATTCTGTAACTCGGCGTCTATAAAAAAGTGATGATCACTGCATTGGGCATATAAATGAAAATAATAGGATGAAGTATAAAATAGGATAAACGAAAGAGGCAGTTCTTATTTCCTTTGAGAATATACACAAATTTTCTATTTTTTTGTCCTACAACGAACGTAATAACTGGAGAAAAAACAAGGTGTCACTTTCATAAGACTATCGTTTACCCTATGCTCAGGTGATTATCACTTTTTTTCATAGGCTTACCGCCGCACTCAGAGACATTTAATGGTTACTTAAACTACACTTAGTTAAGATTTTCTTTGAGAAATCGTTACTTAGTATAGTTTAAGTAACCATTAAATGTCTCTTGAGTTCGGCGGTTAGTTACAGAATACAGGCCGATGGTAAGTGACGATACGACCTCGGATTTAAGATAACGGACTCCTTTACTACAGTTTCGTTTAGTAGCGTTTTATAAGGCGCTTTCACATTGATATTTCATCGGCACTCCCCCTGTCATTTTCAAACCTAGAATGTTGCAATATAATGAGACTGACAGGCGGAAATCTGACGACGAACTGTTAATGCTTGGAGCCCTTTAGCTGCGGATAGCAATACCGTTTAAAAATCGGCAAATCACTAGGCTGTATCATTTAGCTGGAACTTCTTCATGGATGCAATACTTCTTTGCTCTGGGCATGAGCAACTTAGAAGCAATATAGCAATGAAGGATACCTACTCGTTATCTATACAACCATGGCATATTTCTCCCTGGATAAAGACACTGGAGCAAATATGTTTATGCCATAAAACCTATACCTATTTGCCATGACCAATGACCATGCTGTTTTTTTAGGTTTTATGACATAAAAATATTTGCTCTTAAGTCTTAATCCAGGGAGTAAACAGTCGACTAAGTTTGTATGGAGAAAAAGGAAGCCCAATACGGAAACGCCACCTAAAATTAAAGCAACTTCTAAATTAAAATGTTTATGGGATTTTTGAGTTTAAGAGCTGCTTTATTGTAGACTAGCACTTAAATTGTGAGTAGCGCGTTTCTGTATTCGGCCGTAAGCGATCTTGATTCTAGACAAGTTGTAAATGCCTAGGGTCCAGTGGTTCTAGCTTATTGTTACGCCATGGATCACACGAGCTGTGAACCTCCTTAATGACAATAGGAATAATTATGTAGTTACGTTACATAAAATAAATAAATATCATGTACAAATTGTATACTGAATTCAGTTTTATTTATATACTAGCTGCGCCCCGCGGTTTTACCCGCATAAGTCTCGAACCCGTGGAATAATAGGCAGGAAAATAGCCTATGATACTCCCTGGGATTCAATGTTTTTCACATTCAATTTCATTAAAATCGGTTGAGTAGTTCCAGAGCCTATTCAATTACAAACAATATCATTCCTCTTTTTAATATTAGTTTACATACTATTAGAGTGATCTAAGTTTTTATATTTAAATACCTTGAAGAACAATATAAAAATTGAGTTTTTTGACTTAGTACGACGACGTAGCTTTGACGAGTTTTATCGAAATCGATCCAGGAGGGTGTTACTTCGGTTCGTTTCGATACGATAATACGATGGTTCTACTGTCACCCTACTATCAGAATGTGACAGTAGAATCATCGTATTATCGTATCGATGTCGTACCGAAACGAACCGCAGTAACCCTCCAGTAATTCCAGAGCCTGACAAAATAATCAAAAGAGTTGAATGCTTTCTCGTATATAATTTACTTTTCCAAATTACAAACTCGATTTTAGCTAAAATCGAGAAAACAGAAAGTATGTGTTCATCCAGGCATCCCGCTATGAAATGACGAGTTTCATCGATATCGGTTCAGTATAGCTTATGCGTGGAGAATTAGGAAACAGATACACACTTTCACATTATTGTTCGTGTAGGATTATAGTTATGAATGTTTCCTTTCACTTAATTTCAAAGCGTTGAATTGGAATGCAATCAAATGAGAGGCAGCCAAGTATCACAGCAAGTATTGTTTTGTAAACATTTACGACATGTATAATGTCTGGAACACGTATTCTACAACTAAAATGTTTTAATTAAGCCCCAGCTGTGTTATTTTTTTTTGTTCGAAAATGGTTCAGCAATACAGGATGTTTGGCACATGAACCGACAGGATTTCATGAGGGGGTTGGAGGGGGGTCAAGCGCTAGTCCCCCCTCCCCAATCCTGGAAATTCTAACATTTCAAAAGCTTTTAAAAAAATAAACACAGCTAAAGCATAGTCGGGTCTTTTAGTTATAGAATAGGTGTTTAGGTTTTGTAATGTAATAAGGGCGATAAGACTATTGTGTAAAGTTCAAAATTGGATTTGTAATTTAGCAATATTAAACCGATTTCAATAAAAAATAGGTACCTACGAGTTTTATTTGATAGGAACCTTAACTTGTATTTCAATAAATGCGTAGGTCATTTGATTGTTTGTTTGAAACTCGGGACTATAGTACTTACCTACCTAGGAACGGCTATGTTCCTAGCAAAAAGTTGCTTGGAAAAAAAAGCTTTTTTTATGGTTTTTTTTTTGACGAGCGTTTGACCACAAGATTTTATTAAGTGCGTACGAGTACCTACAGTTTCCGGCAAACAAGTTGAAATATTTTGACGTGGAAGGGGTAAATTCGCGCAGTACATTTTACATGCGACTTTTAGGGAAAAAAAATCGACTTCTGCGCATCCGCCATTTTATTTCAACTTGTTCGCCGGGCCTTTAAGTGAGTGAAATATACAATGTCGGAAATATAGCACGCTTACCTATAAGACTAGCTGCACCCCGCGCAAGTCCCGATTCCGTGAAGGTATCGGGATAAAGCGTGTTACTCCCAAAGATGCAAAGTATCTTCATACCATTCATTCTTCACATCTGATTTCACCAAAATCGGTCCAGTGGTTTCGCAGATTACCCCCAACATACATGTTACCTCTTTAAAATATTAGCATAGATAGGAAGACAGCCTAGCTCAGTAAAACATGAGTTTTACTCAGTTGCAGTCGTGAAGGAAAAAAAATGCTCCACGGCTGCACCGGACGAGTCTAAGTCTAAGAGGCTTAGTACTTAGGCCTCCTAAGTTTTGACTTACAGTGAAATAAAATACAGTAAATACGTCAATGAACTTTTTAATTTGAGACTAATTTGATGTATTTTTTTTAGATTTTTATAATACAACTGAAGTCCTTATTCACAAAATATATTAATCTATTACAGGAGTAGGTACCTATGTCTGTAGTATGGAACACCAATTAATTCCTAGGCCAAATGACTAATTACTTTATATCTAATCAACAATTAATAAATTACTCAGAAATATTGAGGACTCCAGTCATGCATAATCAAAAAAGTAGGAATTCAAGAAACCAAAAACTAACTAAACTTGAGAAGAGAAACTAATGATTTTATCTCCAAAAAGTTATATCCAAGTTAAATAAAGAATCACTTTTCCACAGTGGGACCAAATAATTTCTTAAATTTTAATTATTTTTTTTATAAGTATAGTTGTCCCATAAATACTTTTTGCGTGCATTTTACGTATATTGCACTTCACATCTTATCAGAAAGTATAACTTAATTATGTTCATTCGATAACCGAGTGATCAATAAATTATCTTGTGTCAAGATTTACAACCAATTGTCATTTGATTCCCCTGTATGCAATTAACATTAGTCTTTTTTGATTACACCAAAATCAAATGAGAAACTTCGACCAAAACAACAACAAAAGATGGGCCCATTCTTACTATTAAAGAAGTGATTCAGATTATTCCAGATAACTTGTTTGTCTGTCTAGTATCTCCTTAATTGCATAGTTATTGCTTGCTGCTTATTGTTTGCTGCAGTACATTATTGAGTTTGTAATGTAATGAATAGTCCCATTGATTTATTTTGGTTGAAGATGAGAATGTTTTTTTCTAAACAATTTGAAAAGACACTATCTCTTAATTTCAAAATCAGACTGAAAAAAATAATTAAATATAGGTACTAAAAACATTCGCAATAACTAAAAAACTGACGCCTACAAGATAATAGATATGACATATTTAATAAACAGTTAGCAAATTTTTGCAGTCCTTACACAAATCTCTATTTATCTTAACTTCAAAAGTTCATTGCAACAAATTATAAAACAAAAGTAAACACGTCTCAGACAAGTATATCTTTAGAAAATCATTTAGGTATTTTTATTGGCATTCTTTTGATTTGCAATGAACTATGGGGCTACTAAACTATGGAAACAAGTATGAGACAGGCTCATTCACCTTAAGCTGAAGCCAATACATAAAAAATATCACAAATAGCTGCTTAAGGAGATTTATAAGTTGAAAAAGCGATACTAAAATTCATTCTCTTTACAGGTATAAATAACAGTCAAGAGTTTAAAACTTAGTTTAAAACACTGTCCAAATGAGTAACTACAAAACTATAGGTTTTTATTTCTACACAACATTTCTTTAAGAGATTTTATACTTCAAATTACTGTACATGTTAGCGACTGGCAAAAATCAGACGCCCGTCTTTAGAGTGAATTTTTATGAGACAGAGAATGCCTTCTCTGTAAATGATTTGACGTAAGCTTCATGGAGTTTATTGACAAACTCTGCATCATGTTTCAGAAGATAGTTGAACGCCTGCAGCAGTTGGTTGCGTGTCAGGGGTTCCGGGGAGTGTGGAACCTCACCTGCAGATGTTGATGTAAACATGGTCGGAGGCATTAGGGCTGGTTTCTGTCAATGACAAAAGACATTAAATTATTATAGGGAAGCTATGTTTTTTTGTCTAATGTGATCTCGAGATTAAGTATATTGGTAACATTTTATGTAGGCCTTCTGTAAGACCATTTTTTTTAAATAAATAAGGAATCCAATAGAAAACTTATTAGAAAAATTGATACTTGATGGCTATGAGCACAAATTGTGTGAAGCCACCAAAAGAAAAACAATACAGCCCATTACATACAGATTCTACTCTTAGAGAACAAAAAAAAACACTTACTGGGTGACTAATATCCTGAGATTGATTTAAATACGAAGCCAATGGTGATGTAGGTTTAGGAGATGATATATGCATTATGTTTAGCTCATTCTCCAACGGAATCAGACCATTAACCTCACTGCTATCCACCCCCGGCACCTTCTTCAGTCCTGGTAACCTCTGATGATTCTGTTTCTCAATTGGAGTCGATTTCAATTGAAATCCGCAATTTTGAGTGAGAGAGATGTTTCCATTAGAATTGTGAGCCTCCTGTGGCGTGACAGAGCGTTGTTGCTTCTCTATATGTTCAACACTGTGTGCCGGGTTGCTCATGAGTCGCTGGAGTAGTTGGACCTCCCGGGTATCGGATGGCCGCGGTCCGAAGATTCCCGGCGAAGGCAGTGATGAGACGGCCGGCATTTGCACGGACGCACCGCCTCCTGCCTTCGCAAAGAAGTCCATCACGCTCTGCGAAGCCATATCCGGAGCGCGAGAAGGCGTCGAATCACTCTTACTAGCCCCGGCTCCTTTGTTAGAGTTGAAGTCATCCTGCGCTTTGCTCAACATGCTGAATATGTCGACAGGCGCGCTTTGCGGCGTCGATCCGCTATATACCGGGTTCTGCGACATATTCTCGCCACCGGTCGAATGTTTAATTGAATCCTTCACTAGTGAATTTAACTTCGTCGCTACCCTGACGCATTCGTCCTTATCATAAAACCATATGCCGTAGATCCGACACTTTGCGTTCCGATAGAGAAGAAAGGGTTCCTTCAATTGTAACTCTATTCCTTTCGATATTGGTTCGATGAGGTTGTTCGTACTCAATCTGTTCATAATCACTAAACTATGGTACGGTTCTCCATTTCTACTGTACACAAACAAAGCACCCTCGATGTTGGTTTTTTCCCATTCGTTCTCTTCAAAGGTATAAAGTGCAACGTGGGTAGCACTGTCGATTATTTCTTTTGCATATGGATCTGCCCTCTTTAGTGCAGCGAAATTCATCCGCAGCCCGGTGTCAGCCATTTTAGAGCAAATTAAAATACGAGTTTTGTACAGCAAACAAGCATCACACCAAAATGACAAGAACGAATAAAATCGCCATCTTGGAAAATAAACGTTCCGTTCCCCATAATAAAAAACTATTACTCTAAAAATTCAACGATGAAAAAATTATTATGAAACGGCAGTGAACGGAGATAGATAGATAAGACATGAAAAGCACATTTTTTGGCAATTTTGCCTATTTTTTAGATTTGATTTGACTTTTTAAATAACTTTTACAAGCTTCGTAGATAATAACTTTTTAGCGTAATGGAACGTAATAATGGCCTGTCCACGCGAAACTAATTGAACCAGCAAAATGACATTTTTACATTTTCATCTAACCGGTAATGTCACAGAATGTCACTATCAATGTCAATGTGACGTGGACGTCAGCAGCCGTCAGCTAAAGTTCGTTCAATCAAAGGGAAAACAAGCTGATAATAATAATTGGTTCATTTGATTTGAAATTAAGTTTATTCGAGTGTTTAAGCGTGCAGCGCGTGGTCGCTCGCTAGTTCACTACTATTCCACTATTAAATTAAACCTCGAACCATTCAACTTTTCATTACTTATCGAATTCTAACTTCGAAACAACATAGCGACTTCCACACGTGATATTAAACATTTTCATAAAACTAAGTGCTTTCAATTGTTAACAATGACTGACTGTAACATATTGGTAATCGGCGGAGGTGGTCGCGAACACGCTCTTTGCTGGAAGTTGTCCGATTCACCTTGTGTTAAAAAAATATACTGCGCACCCGGCAGTGTTGGTATCGGTGCTGTAAACAAAGTAGAATGTGTTGATATTGATATCAAAGATTATCCGGTAAGTTGACCATGCAATATCAGAAGGTTAGAATACACTAGGCCAGTAGATTTCAATTAAGTACGCAAATCTCAATCTCATATCCAAGCCATTATTTAAATATGCTTGCTCAATGTAGTATGACTTGTATATACTACTATAGCTGTGTCCCACGGTTCTGCCCGCGTAAATTTCAATCCCGTGGGAATATGGGGATAAAGAATAGCCTAGCATAGTTTCATCGCAAATGGTTCAGTAGTTTTCACAGTAACAAAGCTAAACAACATCCATGGCTACATAGGTCTATAATATTAGTAGGATCTACAACTAACAACAATTTTTTAAACTTAATTTTATCAATAAATGTTTGTAATGTTTCTACCATGTTCACTACTAGTTCTTGGTAGGAACCTTTCCACTACATATTCCCAATTAGAATAAATATTTGAAGATACATATTGATAAAACAGTAGGTAGCTCATTCCCTAAATTAATGCTTCCATATTTAATCACTCACATATTTCTATTCAGAACATTACCCAATGCTTCCTTGGGTGTTTTAAATGATAGATCAAGAAAATTGGGAATCCAATTAGATACCTACCTCTTATAGTGTCCTGCATCCCGCGGTTTAACCTGCGTAAGTCCCAATCCTGTGGGAATATCGAGATCAAGAGTAGGTAGCCTATGTTACTCCTAGATAATGTAGCTTTCTTTTGGTGAAAGAATTTTTGAAATTGGTCCAGTAGTTGTTGAGTTTATTTTTACAAACATACAAAATGTTTGTAACAAACATTACATAAACAAACAAACACACACAAAAATACAAATCTATCCTCTTTATGGTATTAGTGTAGATTAGGTAGACTAGTAATTTACGCAGTTGTTCTTCAATAATATGTGTTTTTCACAGAACTTACTTAATTAATTTGGGTGGCCTGTTCGACTGACTTTGTTGTTTTGGTAAATTTGTAGTTTTTAAGTTTAATTGTAATTAGGTTTTAATTTGGGTTTTTTAGTTTTTATTTTTCAGAACTTACTTAGCTAAATTGAAAGTGGTAGGTACTTGTTATCCTGATTTCTGTATTTAATCGTCCACTAGTCACTTACTATCATCTACAACTACATCATACTTTCAATGTTATCTACGAACAACCTGGTGACAGATGGACAGAAAGGTGGACAGACAGATGGACGGACAGACAGCAGAGTCTCTGTAATCAGGTCCCGTTTTTACACTTTGAGTACAGAATCCTAAAAACCAGTAATCAATCTTTAAAATAATCTCTACTACAATAATTAGTTATTGTAAAATTTTCTTCAAATTATAAAGCATCTTTAACTCCACTTGGGTACATTAAACTACCTACCTAGTTACTTCAAACGTTGATAACCTCTCCTAGTGATGATATGATGGTAAAGCCATTCAGGGGCACGACTAACTGTCAATCTATATTGAATACAATATGTAAACAAATTATGTAATTTATTACTATGATTTGTGTATTTTTTGGGCCTAAAAGATAGGATTTAATGAGAGCAGTAATTTTAAAATGTTTTGATTATAAGTATTTCAATTTATTCTATACTAATATTATAAAGAGGAAATTTTCATTTCTTTGTTTTTAATAATAGGCTCCGAAACTACTAGACCGATTTAAAAAAATCTTTTACTTGTGGAAAGCTACATTATCGAGGAGTAACATAGGCCTATGATCCCGATATTCCTACGGGATTGGGACTTACGCGGGTGAAACCGCGGGACGCAGCTAGTTACTTATAAAATATGTTTCATCTTACTCTAGTGGCCCGGCTACTAATCCTATTAATATTATAAATGTATAAGTTTATGTGTAAGTAAGTAAGTAATCGAGTATACTCCTTCACGCAAAACTAACGAACTAATTAAAAAAAACTGGTAATGAACACATAAGCTTCTTTTACGATGTTCCCACGAAATCGGGAGTCGAGTGAAACATTCCAGTCATATAAATGATTTCTCTTTCATCTGCGAAAGGGCGTATAGATGTACAAAGCTAGTGCTAAAAGCTGGCGACACCCCCGCCCCAGTGCGGCGAAATTAGGCACTGAAAAGCTTTCAAGCACTGGTGCGCTGGTAGACCAGTTTCGGAACCAGCCTTCTAACTGCCCTAATAGTAACAAACCCGTAGATGTTCATACAATTCAAAGTATTTACCAGTACAACATTTTGCTCTCTCTGATTTCTCTTGCAAGAAGAACCTAACCTACTTTATTTCTAAAAGTAATTTGAACTAACACAAAACAGTGAAACGACATATACCCGACAGTGATGGCGGGGTTGAATCCTCAGATCGAATTTTTAGAAAATATTTTTAATAACAAATAATCTAAACGTTTGGTGGAGGCTTCGGGTGACCGGAATGCTGGCTTGTATTTTGCCCAGAAAATAAGTATTTGTATACAACGGGGCAATGCAGCCAGTATTCTGGGCACTTTTCCCTCCACCAAAAGTTTAGCTGATTTAGATTTATTTTAGTTTTTAGTTAGTTTTATTTTAATCAGTTTTAGTTTTAATTTAGTTTTTAATTTTAATTATGTTTTATAGGTGTTTGGTTTCATTATAAATAATAAAGTATAACAATATTTTGAAGAATGTTGTGAAATAATGCAACGCATGTAAACTTATGTTGAACTGAACTTGTGAACTTGTGTGCAAATAAGCACACACCTTAAAAAAAATCTTATTAGAAATATTTTCAGGAAAAAATACATCTTCAAAAATTCACTCGCGGCGAGGCTCGAACTCCCGTTTCGCCGCGCTGCGAGTGAATTTTGGAAATATCCAAGCATGTTTTGAAAAATCTCTATGACCATCCAACGCCGCTTGGCGCTTACTGTAATCAAATCACTTGTCACCAGGGTCTAGCGAAATGGTGCAAAGAACATTCAATCGAGCTAGTAGTCATCGGCCCAGAAGACCCACTAGCCAACGGCATAGTCGACTGGCTCTCGGGCTATGGCATCCGTTGTTTCGGCCCTACCAAGGCAGGCGCCCAGATTGAGGCCAACAAAGACTTTTCAAAGACGTTCATGAACAAATACCAAATACCCACAGCCAGGCATAAGTCTTTCAAAGATGCTGTTTCTGCTAAGGCATTTATTATGAAGTAAGTACATAGAGAAGTATATTAAATCCTTTTTAAACGACGATTAATAGATGAATAACCTGTGTCTCGAGGTTTTACCCGCGTAAGTCTCGGTCCCGTGGTGGTAATTTCGAAAAACCCTTTCTTATCGGTTACCTACCTACATCATGTTAAAGAACCTAATCTCCAAATTTCAATTTTCTACTATCAGCTAGCGGTCTAGACGTTGATCCCTCTTTCAGATGTGGCGTATTTTCTCTTATTTAGTTTGATGTTCGTGCCCTGTTTTAACCACGAAAATGAAAGGAAATACTATAAGTTCACGTGCACTTATTTAATCATCGTTCAATGAAACTTAATTTGCAATATAAAATCGTAAAGTAAATACCTATTAGTAATAATCAAGTAGGGCAATGTCAGTTCAGAGTCGCGTCTTTTTATGAGATTTATCGTGGATTTATCAAAAGTTCTTGACCGTAAAGTTTTTTTTAATTCCTATAGGCGAACGTCTGACCACTATCACGTACACATCTTTTTTTTTTGGTAAAAAAAAATGTGTATCTGTGTGTGTATCCACACCACCCTTAGTAGGACTAAATGTGTATACCTGAATTTACCGTGACGACAGTCGACCGTCTAGCTAGATGTTACTACTCGCCTACCCATCCGAAGAGCATGCATTCATTCAATTTTTACATTCATTCGTAGTAAACAAGAAACCCATAAAGTTTCGTCATGTCCGGCTGGCTGTCTGTTTCTGGATGCATTTTTTCTTATACTTACACCTATTGTTTTGGTTCTCAGCGCCCCATACGCAGCTCTAGTAGTAAAAGCGTCAGGGCTGGCTGCAGGCAAAGGCGTGGTGGTCGCATCAAGCAAGGAGGAGGCTTGTCAAGCTGTCGACGAGATCCTGACTGATGCCAAGTACGGAGCCGCGGGGGAAACTGTCGTGGTCGAGGAATTGCTAGAGGGTGATGAGGTTTCGGTAAGTTAAAACTTAATGGCCTCTGTGTTTGTTATTGTTGAATTATTTTACAAAAACTTTGTTAAACTTTTTACTTTTTTAGTTAAAACAATGTAAAATAGTTTACTCTTAGATAGATTTTTTATGGTCTAACTAAACCGATGATGAAAGAAGAGAGAAGTGTTGTATCTATAAATAAAGGAGTTTGGGAAAAACAAGATACTCAGGATCACAGGACCTCGTGTTAAAACGCAGAAATTAGCACATCCCGATAGAAAATAGACATCTAAACCGGTGCAGCCACTATGGAACACGGGTCGGATCTTGTCGTCTTCCTATCTTCTAGATTACTGTTCTAAATTTTAGACCATATCACTACCATCAATGAGATAGCGGTCAGACGCTCATATTATATAGTATGT
Organism: Idaea biselata; assembly: GCA_958496205.1. Taxonomy (NCBI): domain Eukaryota; kingdom Metazoa; phylum Arthropoda; class Insecta; order Lepidoptera; family Geometridae; genus Idaea; species Idaea biselata. The sequence continues at coordinate 12,357,095 of OY292395.1, forward strand.
AAATAATGTTTTTTAATGCATCTAATTATAGAATACACAGCAAATATATTTTATTTATTACGTTATTGTATGAAACAAACAAGTAAACACTTTAATTAGGTTCGAACTATCGTAAAAATGAGATAAACCCAGGGTCACAGGTTCGTGACCTATCATGGCTCTCATGTTAAAAATATTGCGTTCGCTGGGGTCCATTGATAAATATCTGATTAAAAATGTCATTGTCAAGTCCTAATATTTCTGCAAAAAAAATAACTTATGAAACAAAGATTTTCTTTTCGTGTAGTAGTGCGTCTCACCTAGTGTTAGAGTTGTTAGTTCGCCCTAAAGCCTGTAACTTGACCTAACGACTGCTATCAGAGATAATAACCAGGGTCAACTGCTTAACATGCCTTCCGAAGCACGTTATAACTTTTAAATGGTCATCTAAAACCAATTAGCCTCCTCCCCGTGCCACTATGACAGCTTTATTGAACGGTTATTAGTACGGGATTAAAGCGTTGACAAAAATGTTGCATCATTAATCCTTGAAGAGATTCAATGATGCAAGAACGAACAATTATCTACTTATTTAACCTAATAAACAATGAACTAAAGAGATGTACGTTTATCCTTGAACTATATTGATAACTGTAACTCTCACAATGAGAAAATGGAGAAAGTAATATAAAATATTAAAATATGGAATTCATTTATTTACTAGCAGCGCTCTGCGGTTTAATCCGTTTGTTTCATAGCATGACAATGTTATAATAACCTAACCTGAGTGAAAAAACGGCAGTGGAACAAGTTCCAACTAGTCTTCCTTAGTGGCTGCACTGGCCTATGTATGACGGGTTCGCTTTGGGTTACGACTTAGGCTGAATAGGTTTATTCTACGCCATTTGCATGATCATCGGATAAAGTAAGTTCAAATGCAAGGATTAAAAAACTTCCATATATTCCAGGTGCTAGCATTCACAGACGGAGAAACAGTTTCAATGATGCCTCCAGCCCAGGACCACAAGCGCATAGGCGATGGTGACACAGGCCCTAACACCGGAGGCATGGGCGCCTACTGTCCGTGCCCTCTCATCACTCCAGACCAGCTGGCAGATGTCAAAGACCAAGTGTTGCAGCGGGCTGTAAATGGAATGAAGGCTGAGGGCATCAAATATGTTGGTAAGTTATTTCACAGATAGGCAGTGTAGTAGTTACAAACGTCCAGGATCACTAGCGCAAAGGCGATGGTGACACAGACACGCATACACTGTATGCATGGGGCTGATAAGGCTGCTTTCAAGGGTAAGGTTCTCCAGCAAGCTGTTAACAGGATAAAGTCTGAGGGCATCGAATATGTGCCATTGCAATTGGTGCCAGAGTCCAGGATCAAAACCGCAAAGGCGATGGTGACACAGGTTAACACCGAGTACTTGGTTTTTTGACGACAAAATCTTATTGAATCTGATGTCCAATAATATCCGATACAGGGGCTTTCATACAAAGTTTCCCGATACCAGTCACATAAGTTGTAGGAAAGGTTAACATAAGTTGTAGGAAAGGTTAACATAAGTTGTAGGAAAGGTTAACATAAGTTGTAGAAAATTTCATATAATATGACTTGTCAAAGGCCCTTATCAGAAAACAAGCAAGTTTGCATACTATTAATTCTTTCTACTATGGTACCTATTATATAAGTTCTACAATATTATAATCGATTATCCAGTAACTATTTGCTTAGTTACCTACCGCTTCGAACTTGACATTGTGTTATCTCGCAATTATTTGTTATTGTAGATATTTCGTGGCTTAGGAAATTTCCTTGTGCAAGTCGTTTATTTTACTCAACTTTATTGTTGTAAGAACTTCAAGTTGTTGCACGACTTTGCTTATTTATACAGGGTGTCCCAGAAACGAGTGTCAAGCGAAAGTCCAGAGGTAGAGGACCACAAGGGGTACCCGAATCACCCCCATGTATGTTCCGCGAATTTTCGTAGTTTAGAAGTTATGGCCTTTTTTCTCATTTTTCTACTAAAATGCTACCACTGACATATATTTGCTCATACTGACTGCAATAATTGAGATAATTGGCTGATTTCTTTTCAAATGTGGAGCTGAATAATAGGGTCATTTTACCTGTTACAAAAAATAGGCGTAACACTAACCAAACTGTTACAAATAAAAAAAGTATTTCATAAAGTGAGCGTAGACAAAACGCTATAAACACTTTAAAGAGAAATTAAAAGAAAAACTCGCCTATTTTTTTTTTTCCAAACCAACTTCAAAAACTTCATTACTTCATTAGCTATCTACCCTATTAATTTTATTGGTCAATTATTAGAGGATCATAGCAAAAAAAATATTTAAAAATTCTTTTGTCGAAAATTCTCTCACTCATCTTACTTAAACCTGAAGGGAAACTCCCGGCCTAATCTAATAACATAAAAAACATATTTGTTCTTATTTTATTTAATACATTTATTTGTACAAATCTTAATTAAGATTTGTGCGGAAGTTTTTTCGCGGAAAACAAAAACCATCACTAGATGTCGCTAGTGGTAAAATACATCGTAGTATCGTTGCGTTTTTTTGTCAAAAATCACGTTTGTTGTATGGGAGCTCCCTTAAATATTTGCGGCTACAGTAATACATCCTCTGGAAAAAATTCAACTGTCTAGCTATCACGGTTTATGAGATACAGCCCGGTGACAGACGGTCAGACAGCGAAGTCTTAGTAATAGAGATGAGTGAGAGAATTATTGACCTAAAATTTTTTTTAATTTTTGATATAATCCTCTAATGATAGACCAATAAAATTAATAGAGTAGATAGCTAATGAAGTAATGAAGTTTTTGAAGTTGGTTTGGAAAGAAAATAATAGGCGAGTTTTTCTTTGAATTGCTCTTTAAAGTGTTTATAGCGTTTTGTCTACGCTCTCTTTATGAAATACTTTTTTTATTTGTAACAGGTAACACGACCCTATTATTCAGCTCCACATTTGAAAAGAAATCAGCCAATTATCTCAATTATTGCAGTCAGTATGAGCAAATAGGTGTCAGTGGTCGCATTTTAGTAGAAAAATGAGTAAAAGAGCCATAACTTCTAAACTACGAAAAATCGCGGAACATACATGGGGGTGATTCGGGTACCCCTTAAGGTCCACTACCACTGGACTTTCGGTTGACACTCGTTTCTGGGACACCCTGTATATCAGTTTAGTTGTCTTATTTTATTCGTTCGATTCGTGATAAAGATATTAGTAAGATATCTGTAAGTGGCGCGTTGGGCGAAATCCCAACTATTCCGTTCCAACTAGGTCCGATTCCCGCGCGCCGGGGACAAGTATTGATGCTGGGTTTAAACTATGATTTAGGCATTACTATGCCTAAATGAGAAAATAGTTTAAATTTTTTTATCATGGTTTAAACCAGGTCTGGCACTTAAAACTTATTTTATAATAGCATGGGGTAAATGTTCATTTTTGTTCAGGTTGTTTGAAATTAAACACATGTTCTGGTTGTAATTGCGTTGCATTTATTATATTTAGTATTGTTTCAATGCCCGACGTTTTGAGATTTTTACAGACATCGTCCTCAGGGTCCAGGTGTTTTTTATAATATATCAAACTAGCTGTGTCCCGCGGATTCCACATCGTAATTTCCGATTCCGTGGGAATTTCTAAGTACCCTTTCTTATCGGATGCCTACATCACATAAAGAACACACTCTCCAAATTTTAGCTCTACCATCAGCGGTTTAGGCAGTGCTATTTCAGATCTATTTTATAGATACACACACATAGACCATATTATCACTTACTATAAAGTGAGAAAGAGGTCAATCGCTCATCTATCTTGTGTACCTAAAGAAGGGGGTTAAAGTTTCGCTGGGCATAGTTGGACCAGGATTTGGAACTATAACCTTCGGAATCGCTTGTTTAAAACAAAGTTTAAGCTAGTCATAATATAAACTAAAATGTCGAAGTTACTAAAAGCGTGTCGCGCCTCGACGCGTGTACGTTATCTGTCACCTTTTACCTGCACTCGATAAAGCAATATTATCTCTATCACAAGGGTCGTAGGTTCAAATTATCCTGTCACGAACCGGGTGGAACTTGGACGCATATAAACTTTGGATCTATCTGGAAGAAGTCTGGTAGACAATTTACGAGCATTCTACTTAATAGTAATTGTAATTTAGTGCCCAGACAAATAGATAGTTTACATTGTAATTTGAATACTTATGGACTAGAAGGCCTATTCGCGAAATAAAATTATCCAAAATATCATTTAAATATTGCAGTCAATGTTTAATTTTAAATTTGACGTTTTTCATTTTTCGATAAAGTGTTCTTTGGAAATTGCAATGATGTTGTAGTAAAATTTTGGACAATTCTGTTACAGAAATAATCCCCCAGGTAGGTATATTAGTCCAGGGTCCCTGGTACATTTTTGAATATTTTTCTTCTTTCTTTTATGGCCCTGGACTCTCGAGATGCCATTTGTCGAATTTATAGTTAGTTATTTATAGTTATAGTTTAAAACACTCTTCTTATTATAGTTTTGGCGTCATACATCTTGTACGTCTTGCCAGTATCAAGTATTTTGTATAAAATTAGCCCGATCGGGCTCATAGTTTCAAGTCAGGAACTATGGTAAAGTTGTGGCAACTTTACCATAACCTTCAAGGGGCTTAGGAGGGAACGACGAAAAGTTCATGTTTAACACTCAATTTTGTTTCCACTACACTTGTGCACATTCACGGAACTAAATTGAATAAGATTCCACTAAAATTATACAATTTAACCGGGTTTACAACATAGTTTAACGAAAATAAAATTGGAGCACGACATTGTTGTCTCCGCTTTCCCGCCAAAACTCATTTTTGCAATTGATTACTATCAAGCTAATTTTCCGTAAGTAGCTTCATTTTGATGAGACGCCCAACAATTTCCTTTAAGAAACTCTCGATTGTAGTAGATAACAGAGGTAGGATCTGTACTATTACTTTTGAGCGTAGGAGCGGGATAACGTACCACGCAATTTGTAGGACAATATGACTGTTAAATTATATAAATACTAACTATGATTAGTCCTGTAAAGGTTTTGCACACATATGCGAAACCTGATGTAGCCGCTAGTCTAGTAAATTATATCAGATTTATTACAATTTCTACGAGTTTTTACGTCACATTACATTACGTATGATATCGCCCCCTGACCTGACTGTTTACATTTTGTAATCTTAAACGCAATTAGTAGGATATTAAACAAATATAGGTATTTATCTAAAACTGATGAGCTAAATTGAATCTTGTTGTTATGTGTACACAGTTTACTGTTACTTTCTAGTTTTCATATAAAAAGGAAAAGTCATATGTACGAGTATCTATAAAATATTTTGTCCTGAATGATTGACTAACTGACTGATGGCTCAACGCATAGCCTAAACCGCTGATGGTGCAGAAGAGCTGAAATTTAGAGTGTGTATTTTTCGAGTATAATGATGAGGGGGATACGAAAGAGTTTTCCAAATTCTCGGGATCGCGCCCGATCCCGTGAGAATTTGGACTTACGCGGAATTTGGACTTGAATTTGGACCCGTGAGAATTTGGACTTACTTACTAACACTTACTAACAAAAAAAAAATCCACATCTAATACACACATATCTCACCCCAAGCACGTAATCTGTGGGGCTATATTATAGCATGGCTGTCAAGGGTTCACATTCTGAAAGAAATTACGATCCGTATTGAATTCTTATTTTTGTCGTATAGGTAGTGGTATGTCTTACCCAGTTTAAGAGTTTTCATTCCGCCCTAAGGCCTCTAACTTGAGCTAAGGACTGCTATCAGAGAAAACAACTGGGCCCAACTGTATGACGTGCGTGAGGAGTTCGAGAAAAAAAAATCACACCTTTTATCGGTCACCCATCCAAGTAACGGCCGCACCAGGCTTTGCCTAAATGCACGACTATTCAAGAATAGAATAGAATAGAATAGAAATCATTTATTGTTCATAACTATGTACATCAGCAGATAATAGTGCTATAAGTCAAGGATCGTTTTAAATTCAAACATGCAAAGACCAACAGTCTACTGTGCCAACTGTTCTTGCATGTTGCGTGCGCGCACACGATATGCCATACGCCATGAAAAACAATTATTGCGTTCGTTTGAATCAAGTTTGTACACAATAAAATAATATTATATGACGACTGTCGTGTAATAGTGACCTTAGTTTATCTTGACATGTGTTTTTATGATGTCTGTTCGTGATTTAAGAGGAGTATTTGACAGGCGAGTTTCACCTGACTGCTCCATACAACGAGGGTAAAAACATATCCCTTTATTTGCAGTTGGGTAAAAAAAAAAACACTTTTCTGCCGCTTTACTTTCCGCAAGTACTTCATGGATAATTAGGCAAATTAAAAATTTCAGGAATATAAGACCCTTTTATTTTAGATTAAATCTGATCTCCGGATAGCATCAAAATAAGTAACCTAAGAAAAAATCACGGCATCCCCGTTATTTCAATACCTAAATATACTTTGACAGTTCAAATTATTTATTTCTGATCAAAGGGTTAAATGCAAAAAATGATCAAAAACAAAACCTTACAACTTACAACACCAATCATACTCATTGCCTTATAGTGTTTTTTATGGCTACAAAATTTAAATTATCATAGGTTGAGATGTAGGTACTTATATCATTTTATGGTATGAGCAAAAAAATAGACCTGTAAGGACTTATGAATAGCTGGTAGATATCTAAAGCTCTCATTTGTCAACAGGTGTGCTATACGCCGGTATGATGGTTACCAAGTCTGGACCCATGACCCTGGAATTTAACTGCAGATTCGGAGACCCAGAAACCCAGGTCCTGATGCTTCAACTTGAATCTGACCTCTTCAAGATCATGATGGTAAGTTATTTTTACTATAGACGTATAGATGTTAACGTTAAGAGTACAGAATACGTTAATGCGTGCACATTAACTAGTCGGATTACCTGATGCGATTCTTTAAAATTGCGAAATTTTACTTTATAAAGCTGATATTTGCACTGTAATTAGTTAATTTACATTATAACGAATGGTACACCAGAGCGGAAGACAATGAAAAATCTTTTTTCTGGATTATTAAAAAAAAAGAGAAGGTAAAACGAAAGCTCGCTTTGTTCGCTCTTGCCTTTACCTTATCGCACCTATCACCCCGAAGCCGTTTCTGTGACAGCAAGATTCTTTTTATGCACTTTTGTTCCACGGTCGTTAAAATCTGCAGATCACCTAGGAATTCTGCAGATTATCTGGTTCATAAGCGAAATGAAACAATTTTTCTCACTATAACTGACTCAGCCAGGTAATCTGCAAATAATAAAAATCCGTAACTGCCTTTTCTTCTCCCAAATTAACGGCGACAAATAAATATAAATACCTACAGACTAATTATTTACGTAGCCAATTCTATTTTGCCGTTTTTTGCGCGATTAAAATAACATCTAAACTAAACATTCACATTTATAATATATCCCGGATAGATGCTTTGTGAATAGGTATCATCCAGGCAAGCATGCATGGGCGACTTTGTAATGCGGAGGTGAGATTAAAATGTTAGGCTACCTCGTATAAAATAGCTAAACATAAAAGGTATTGCCCCCGATGGGACTTGAACCCAAGACCTCCGGATTGCAGTTCGGTTACCGTGTAAGATTAGATAAATGCCAATTGACATGGTAACTGGTATCAGACAGACATACTTTCTAAACTTAACCCAAACTTAAAATAGATAACAGGTCAGTAACACCAATCAAATATTTGATTAATTAGCTGAACCGGCGTACTCTGATTTTTTTTATTGACTACATCTAAATCTATACCTACATATAAAATTCAAAGACCTTACTAATTCATTGACTGATTGAATAACTTATATAATATGTATGTATTTACAAAAGAAAAATAAATATAAGTATTATATCCGTTGTCTAGTCACCGTAACACAAGCTTAGTCGCTTACCACGGGGCTAGATGGCGCTGTGTGTTGTTCACAGAATTTATTTATTTATTTATTTATATATCAACTGTCCTAGGGACATGAGATTTGGAGAGTGTGTTCTTTGTCATAGTATCCACTTAGAAAGAATTTATTGAAATTCCCACGAGAACGGGACTTACGCAGGTGACACCGCAGGACCCAGCTTATATCTTCTAATATATAAAATTTACATGTCACAGTGTTAGTTACCGTACTCCTCCGTAACGGCTTGACCGATTTTTATGAAATTTTGTATACGTATTCAGTAGGTCTGAGAATCGGCTACTATCTATAATTTATAAGGCAAAACAACGTTTGCCGGGTCAGCTAGTTATTTCTAAAAGTGTTAACTCCAAAGTTAAAAAGTTACTCGGCGGGACTCAAAACGGTGAACACTAGTTATTCGGCATTTGTTTTTGTACAGGCATGTACAGACGGCACATTAAAACAGACTCCTGTTGTATGGAGCAACAAAACGTCTTCAGTGTGCGTCGTCATCGCTTCTAAAGGATACCCCGAGACTTCTACAAAGGGATGCGTTATAAGCGGTAAGTTGAACGGTTTATTACATCTAAAAAAATCTTTAAAAGGCTTTACCCTGACTGGCCGATGGATCAACGCACAGCCTAAACCGCTGATAGTAGAGAGCTGAAGTTTGGAGAGTGTGTTCTGATGTAGGCATCCGATAAGAAAGGGTTTTTCGAAATTCTGAAACCGCGGGTGTTTTAGATTTACTATGCCTATCTATCATTATACCCTATTTCAGAAACTTAGATCAAAAATCCCATACATTTATTTGAAAGTGACAGCTCTTTATTTACTTTTTCGTTCCTTTAAAATTGACATTTCTTTGTTTAAGTACATTTTTTATCTAAGTTTCAGAAATAGAGTATATAGTATGTACTATTAAATATATACATCGAATATAAAATATCTATTTTCCTCCTTAGGCCTATCAAAACTGTCGACAGTCTCCGGTCTAGTAGTATTCCACTCAGGGGTGTCTCGCGGGGCTAACGGGTCCCTGGTGACGTGGGGAGGCCGCGTGGTCTGTGTGTCAGCCCGCGCGGGCACGTTGCGTTCTGCTGCAACCAATGCCACTGCCGCCGCCGCCTCTATCGACTTCCCTGGAGCTCAGTATAGGAAGGACATCGCTCATAGAGCCTTTTCAAAGTGAGTCTAAGTATATAAACAGTCCTCAGCACTGGTAGTATGCCATGATAAACATTTCGACGATCGACAAAATTGTTCTGTCTCTTTTTTCGTCGTTTGAGAAAAGAGGACGTTTTTAGGGTTTTTTTAATATTTGTCGTGGTCTATTTTGTATGGGAGAGTTGAAGGTCTTTATAATGCATTTTATTTTCTGGTAAATTCATTTTGGATCGCTTTAAATCGCACGAATGTTATAAGCATAGTCAGAAAATAACAATCTACACACATTATACATAACTTTCTATGTTGTGTTTTGGTTTTTCTGAAATGATAATTTTACAAACTTTATGATACTTACTATACCTACCTAAGAATTCTTAAACTTAATGGTTTTTTTATATTTTACCGGGTGTTATTGTTTATTAAATTACCCCGACGTGTCAACTATGTTAGAATAGACTTGATTGCGAGGGGACGGGTAAATGACCCGACGTTTAAGACCCGGTAAAATGTAACTATGTTAACAAATCGTGTGAATTTCAATAGTTTATGATTTTTATTCAGATTGCGTTTCATGTGGGATTTTAGTTTGGTAAGATATAACATGAATGTAACTTTTGTATGTTGTCGCTAATAAATGGTTGTGCTTTTTCATTTGTGCATTTTTTTTTTGTTTTTACCATCTTCATTTGAATGTTCCTAGCTATCTGTCGTTTGAGTTCGTAGCATGTTCATTGTTAGTGTATGTCGTTTTAATTTACTTGAATGTATTCTAAAATGTAATTGTAATTGTTGATTGTTCTTATAGACATTGTTTGTTCTCATAAAATAAAATAACTGTAGATATTAGGCCCCGGCTTGCATAACGATTTCAACTGTCAAAATGTAACGACATAATAGCAATCTTCTACATAAATATACAATATATACAAGAGTCCAATATTCCATTATTTTATTTATTTATTTAATTATTTTTAATATCATTTAGCTAAGTATTTTTTTATATGATCTAATGCAAGCCGCCCTTAGGGTTACCTACTTTAAGAAGAAGCTCATAATTCCTACAACTTTAATATCTAGGTGAGTAAATTAACTAAGTAATTTATTAAACTTACTAAGTAGCTGCGCTCTGTGGTATGCCTCATTTGATGGCAATAAAATGTAGCTTATGCGTTAAATGGCAAGTACATACAAAGTCTTATCACAAACGGTTCAGTAGTTAACTTTTATCTGTATGCATTCCTTAGATTTAAATCTGTGGTTTTTCTGTGTCATTCATTATTTCCTTAGATGTGGGTATTATGGGTAACGCTGAAAACTAAAATATTTTTATAAGGTTGAATTGCGCAGCTACATCGAACTAACTAATCCCAAAGAGCTGGCACGGACTAGTGAGTACTCTCGGGATTCTATTCTAGAATCCTTCGCTTTGCTCGTGATTCAAAAAAGCGTCCTCTCCGTACAAATACTATTTTGTTGCCTTGTCATAAAATCTACTATTACTATTGGAGAACGAGTAGTAAGTACCTATATATGGATTTTAGTAAAGTCTCTATATTTTGTATTGACATTTGCTAATCCGGATAAATTAGTTCGATATAGCTGCGCAAACCAGCCAAAGATTAGCATTTTTTTTTATTCACACTTATATTACTACTACTTAACCATCTCTAGCATTTTTTTTTTCTTAATTAATCACACGTATCTCTATCCCATTACCACTTTACAATCTCTCGGCAGAATAAACGGGCTATCATACCTACAAGCGGGCGTAGACATCGACGCCGCTGCCACCCTAGTCCGTCAGATCGAGCCAATAGCCACCGGCACGCACAGACGCGGCGTCCTAGGCCGTTTGGGCTGCTTCAGCGGACTATTCCAACTGTCGGCCTTGGATCCACCTCTACAGGATCCTGTGTTGGTGCAAGGAACTGACGGTGTTGGGACTAAACTCAAGGTATATCGAGCTATCTAATCGTCCGGTTCTAACCATACCTACTGAAGGCTTTCAGTAAGTGGATCTTCTGCTGTCTTAAAACTTTAATATTTTTCAGCTGTATGTTGCAAATAACTAAACTTCTCATGCTCTAACGGTCTACCCTTAAAGTCTGAGGAGCTAAACTCCACTTAAATTCAACTGCCTTAAACCTATACTTAGTTGGGTTATGTATATTGTAATGTAATAATCACAAAAAATAAGCCACCTTTTCAGGAAACATTCAGGCTAAATTGCTACAGCCTAATCCAAAATACCGTAACACGCGCGTTTCTTTTTCTAGATTGCAGAATTAATGTCCAAATACGACTCGATTGGCCAGGATCTGGTTGCGATGTGTGTGAACGATATTCTGTGCGCGGGAGCAGAACCTTTCGCATTCTTGGACTACATGGCTTGCGGCAGACTTCAGGTCGATGTTGCTGCGACCATCGTTAAGGGAATTGCAGATGCTTGCATTCTTTCCGGATGTGCTTTGTTGGGTGAGTGGTTTTGGTAATAATTTGCTTGTGATTCGAATGTTTTTCAGTGAATATTTTTGAATTTCTGGTGTAGCTAACTTTGTTTAAGGCAAATCGGATTATACAAGACTACTGAACCGATTTCAATTTGGTTAAAACTACATACTACAAACCAATCACACAAAATGGCCATTTATCATATTAGTGACTTTTCGGTAACTCCAGTCCTCAAAGGGAGAAACTACTGGTAAACTAAGTATGTTTGTGGGGAAATACATATTCAGCAAAGTCTAAATTCCTACTTCATAGGAGGAGAAACAGCCGAAATGCCTTCAATGTACGAAGTAGGCAAATACGACCTCGCTGGGTTCGCTGTAGGGGTGGTAGACAACACCAAACAACTTCCGCTGATGCATCAACTGAAAGGAGGCGACGTTGTGTTAGCACTTGCGTCGACGGGTGTACATAGTAACGGCTACAGTTTAGTTCAGAAGATTATGGCGCAAATTGGACATAGGTAAGTCGAAAACTGTGATTCTTATAAACCATAAAACCTACCACTTTTGCGATTGCGCTGTGTGATGGTCACAGAATTAAATTATTTATTGTTTATTTCAATAGATTCACCGAACCAGCACCATTCAGCACCACAAACAAATCTTTCGGAGAAGAATTTCTCGCTCCAACTGGGATTTACGTTCGTGAATTACTCCCCTCTATCAAACGTGGTCTGATCAAGGGCTTAGCCCACATCACTGGCGGCGGACTTTTGGAGAATATTCCCAGGATCTTGAGACCTGGAGTCAGGGTCAAGCTGGATGCTCTGAAGTTTAATATCAAACCGATTTTCGGATGGTTGCAGGCTAAAGGTGAGTTTTAGTAGCATAACTTTCAATGTTTCTTATTTTCTTTTGGCTCAAGGCATTCTACTAGAAATATTCATCTTCCTGCCCTTATCCCAAATTATTTAGGGTCAGCACCGCACGGCACACTCTACCGGTCTACTCTGCAGTGTGTATTGTCAAAGAAGACTTACCTTCTTTGACAATACAGACTGCAAATAGATTTTGCAACATTTTATTGTAGGTACCTACTAGAAATATTACACAGAAAATAAAAATACTAGATCAAAAATATCCTGTAACTGGGGTTCGAACCCTTATTCCTCGCTCGCCGCGCCGGGCGGGTGCTCTAACACGAATTTGTTACTCCTTCATGCAAAAACTACTGAGCCGATTGCTATGAAACTTGGTATGCACATAGCAGATCTGGATTGACACATACTTTCATCCCGATATTCCCACGGGACCGGGACTTACGCGAGAGTATTTGACTGATTGTGTAACTTTCCAGGTCTAGTATCAGACTTCGAAATGCTGCGCACCTTCAACTGCGGCGTCGGAATGGTGATTGTAGCTGCCGCTGAGAATGTACAGGAGTTGCTCGCGAGTGTAGAGGGGATACATGTGGTTGGCGTGGTTGAGGATCTTACTAAAGAAGGTGAGGAGATCTGCAACATCCACGATGATTTTAATTTAAGCTATCTAACAATACCCTACACACACGATGCCTTTAACACGGAAAAACATTCATCCCCCATTTTACAAGTGCCCCCACTTGTATGTAGGTACCTTAAAAATGTTTTCTATTATTGTACTACTTTCTCTGCGCGATCAGTATACTCATGCAAAGTTACAGCTTCTTTGTACGGCTACGTCTTTGAGTTAAGCTAGACTACGAAACCCTAAAAATCTGCCTGTTGTATAGGACTAAAATCAGAATTATTCTAATTTGAGTACGTGTTTGTTGGTATAGCGGCAACAGAAATACATCATCTGTAAAAAATTCAACTGTCTAGGTAAGCCGGTTCATTGGATACAGCCTGATGAAAAACAAAAAATGGAGTATTAGTAAAAGGGTCCGGTTTTTACCCTTTGGGTACGGAACCCTAAAAAAGTATTAGGTCACTATCAAGTCATCAACTACTAGCCAAGTTGCTAGTTTCAAGGCTAGATGGCGTTGTGTGATATACCTATCCTGCAATACCTATTTGTCCCCAGGAGGCCACCAAGTCGTGGTAGACAACTTCAAGGAAGCCATGACCCCTCTCACCGCACCATACTCCACTGGAACAGCTCCTCAGAAAGCCCTCTCGTATAAAGACAGTGGGGTGGACATCGAGGCTGGTGACTCGCTTGTCTCCATGATTAAACCACTTGCTAGGTAAGACCTAACTTCGTCTTCTTCTTGAAAGTGAACTTTTTTTGGTTTTAAGCGGGTTGCTTTTATTTTATTAGGGATTTTAGCAACACCCTAGGTTTCGAAATTTCATGCAAACTTCGCGAAAATAAAAGAAATTAAATGTCCTTCTTCTTTTCGTTTAGTGGTATGGCTGTTTTTATCTCTTTTAGCAGTCGTTAGGTCAAGTAAGATGCCTTATAGGGCGACCTGAAAACTGAAAACCAGGTCAGCCACATCACTATACGAAAAGTAGAAGTTTATAATATTGCTAATGCCTTGAGCAATAAAAATGAGAAATAATAATATGGTCATGAAAAAATTGTGCTGGAAAACATACAATTAGGAAATGTCTATGTGTACTAGACTTCTAAGTCACATTTTAAATGCAGGTCTACTACTCGTTCTGGTGTTTTGGGCGGCCTTGGAGGCTTCGGCGGTTGCTTCCAGTTGAAAGCTGTAGAACAGGAATATAAGGTGATAAATAAAAACTAGCTAAGTCTCGCGATTTTACCTGCATTCTTCTTGGATATCCAATGTCTTTCCCCAATATTATTATTATAGGTAGGAGTCTAGATCACGTTTGTAGCGTTAAAAAAGTGTGTCTGTCCCCAACTCTCGACTGTCTTTTAATATCTTTGATACTTATGTACTTTATTTCTTTCTATTTTCTTTCCTACTTTTTAACCATCTACTAACACTAACCGCCTCAATCTGTACGTAAGACGACCTTGCAGGATCCGGTGCTGGTCCTAGCCGCTGATGGCGTCGGAACTAAATTGAAGATCGCTCAGAAAATCAACCATCACAATACCATAGGTAAGGGTGCCCATTTCTGCAACGTTCTTTTACCATTTTTTTGTGTTTCTTTACTTAATGTATTGGAACAATCTGTTCCATGAGTTGTGCCAATAAAGCGTTTATCTATTGAACTAATTTATTTTCCAACAATGGTTATATAGGAGAGAGTTTACGTCTGAACGTTTCTAAAACATTTTTTTTGGACATCTCTTTTAAATTAAAGAACATAGCACTTATCCGTGTCACAACACAATGCAAGTAGCATTGTGACATGAAGCCTAAAACAATTGTTAAATTAATTTTGTTAAATCAAATAATAAATAAATAAATAATAAATAAATAAAACGTTTATTACTCCCACACGTTACAAATTTAACTTAAAGTAGGTAGTAGGTACATAATACATTGCGCTTATAAAGACTGGTTTACCTAAGTCTAGTTTGCAAATGTGGGAAACTGGTGTCTGATGTAGGAATGAACCTGTGTCACAGATCACCAGGTTCCCACCTCTGGAAAGGGTATACAAAAATGTTATACAAAATTACCATGAGGGTACCTATAAATTAAAACGCTCACAAACACCCATCGAGGCGCATACGTAGTTACGTAAACAAACAAGTACCAGTCACCGGTCACCGGGCTGTGCCGCCACTCGTTCGCCGGTTGGTAGGCAACAGAGTGTTCACTGAACAATAACCGGTTAGGAGCCCGGTGTGTGGTACAAGTGTTAAACCTACTCAGGTAAAAAACGACTGGGTGATGCGAGGTAATGTTGGTATGATTTAAGTACTTACAAGTCTAAATTATTAATTTATATTAAGTTAGCCAACGGGTAAATAGGAATGACTCATGTATGGGTATTACAATTCATAGCAATTTGCCATTATATAATACGAAACTAAGTGTAGCAGATTATGAAATTTTCAATACTTCGAGTAGGTATGTGCCTCAGAGTATGTGCGTAAATTAATTTTAATAGCAATATATAATTATATAAATATATACATACACACCACACATAAGTACATTCACATTAATCAACTTACAGAAACTATGTATTATTTAAACCATGTGTAGTAGATAAGAGTTAGTAAGAGTAGTTATTTAATATAATATAATATATATTATTAGACTTATTTGTGTATGAATTTAAAATAAGGAGGTAAGTAAGGACTCCGTGGTGTCATAGTCGCGTTTCAAGAGCCATTCTTGTAGTCTTTTTTTGCAAATTGCCTTGGGATTCTTAAAAATGCAAAGAGATTTATTGATTTTATTATATAGGTTAACACATTGGTAGTCAAAGAATTGGTGAGAAAAAAATTGTATTGAATGTGATGTTAAATTTACAAACTATGTCGCTTCTACGTTTTTTGATGATCGTATCTGGATTATAAGGTATCTCAGAGTGTTGTTTAAGTACGGTATTTAAAATATAAAGTTGTCTAACTGTAAGCACTTCACATTTTTTATACAGTTCCTCCGTTGGGAAGAGAAAAGGGAGGTGATGACAAACCTTTAATATAGCCCTTTGAGCACGTTCAATTTTTAAGTAGTGTGTTTTGTAGATTCCTCCCCAGGAGGTGATACAGTATGAGAGTACGGATTGAACTAGGGCCAGATATATTGATTTTAGAAGTTTCCACTCAGTGACGTGTCTTAAATTTTTGAAAATAAAAATCATTTTTCTGATCCTGTTAGTCAAAACATCTATGTGTCTGTGAAACGACATTTTCTCATCTATCACTACGCCTAAATATTTTATTGACGGTACACATTGAATCTTAGCACAGTTACATAGGGAATCATTAAAGTTTTCGCACTCATGATAAATGAGATCTATGTTAGGTATATTGCCATAGTCTCTAATGTGAAAATAATTAAATTATGTGAACATCACACAGTTTTCACACAGATCACGCACACATTTCATCTAGCCCCATGATAGTATAATACTTATACCCATATAGTTAATGTAAACTATAAACCTCTTCACGTTTAGTTATGTTTTGTTGCAATAAGTATAAGTACCTAATATAATTGTAAATATCCCGGTCACGGCACCAAATTGTAACGCATCGTGTGTCTGTGCGTCAGGTATCGACCTGGTGGCGATGTGCGTGAACGACATCCTGTGCAACGGCGCGACGCCGCTCACCTTCCTCGACTACTTCGCGTGCGGTGCGCTCGACGTGAACGTCGCCAGGAACGTCGTCGCCGGCGTCGCCGAGGGCTGTCGCCAGGCCTCCGCCGCCCTTATTGGTTAGTATATAACTAACTTCTTTATAAAGGAGATCATTAACAATGAACATGGTTATTTCGACCATCTTGATATTTTGCGATCTCTTGTCGGAAGGCGAAACCAATAAATTTGGATAGAGAGGTCCTAAGGTGACACGTTTCGGAGATATGGGCTAATGAAGAGGGAGGGGGATATAATAGTATAACCCCAATGGCTAAGTTTATCTTACAAGTCAGCCTATGACGTCATTTATGTGGTTGAATTATACATAGATTTCAACTTGGCCTCATTTCAATTTAAAAAAGAACGTCTCTTGACAACTAGCTTTTATCTGAAACTTGTGATCAGAGATTTCAAATTCCCAGCCGTAGTAGTGAATGACGTCATCAGCCATTTTATTATTTTGATTATTTTGCTCGAAAAATAGCTCGTGTAAATCCCAAATAAAAATATATTTGATATCAGTGAAGGTAAATAAAGAAACGTTATTTTGTTTTTGTTTTGAACTCTTTTGAAAATTGTCAATTGTTCAAAAACTAATTGTAATGTGGTCGTCAGGTGGTGAAACAGCGGAAATGCCGGGGATGTACGAGCCCGGGGTGTACGATATAGCGGGATTCGCGCTAGGAGTCGTCGAACGATCGCGAGTACTGCCCAGAATTAAGGATATCACTGTGAGTTTTATTATTTAACAACTATTTTTTTACAAATATATCGTAATAATCTCTTTTGGAGAGAATTATTTTGGTGACAATTATGTCGACATTATTTCTAAAAGTGTTTACCGACACTTAGAATATAATTTTTTCCAGGTCTCCAGCTATCTAGGTACATACCGAATTTTATTGCCATCGGTTCACTATAGTATAATTTGGTCGTAATTAGTAGGTTCTTTTTTAGGGTTTTGTACCCAAAGGTTAAAAACCCGGCCAAACGCGACACTCGCGCACGAAGGGTTCCGTACCACTACCACAATTGGGTGCGGAACCCTAAAATAAACACTGTAGGGGTTTTGAAACCAAACAGCAGGTAGATGGTGTTTACCTTTTATTTAGCAACAACTTGTAGACTACATACAGTATTAGGAAGAAGAGCTAGAGCGGAAGAACGGACTATCTTGCGACTATCTCGATCTGTGCTCGGGGTGAGTTACTTAGCAGATGAGTGGGCTGTCTTGCGACTACCTCAAACACCGCTTTAAGGGGACTTCTAGTGGACTGTCTTGCGACTATCTCACTAGAAGGTCCTAAGCTAACTGATTTACTACGGGCGACGAGCCTCCTTATATAGGTGAATGGCGGGGATGCGTCCGCGCCGCCCGCGCTGCCTGCGCCTCCCGCACCTTCCCGTAGCTTCTAGTAACGTCGCGAATGTTCTCGAATGATTGTAGGGATATGTACGTAGATAGGTCGGTATAATAAAGTGTCTTGCTACAACACTGTTTTTTTAACCAATTTTTAAATTTGATAGGAAAATGTGTAATCAGTAGACGTTTGCTGTATGGGAGCCCCTCTTATATATTTGTTTTATTTGGTTTTTAGTATTTCTAACTATTACGGTTCATGAGATACAGCCTGGTGACAGACGGACAGATAGCGAAGTCTCAGTAATATGGTCCCGTTTTTACCCTTTGGGTACGGAACCCTAAAAACGGGCCAGGGCTCTTTTAGGACTCTACTGCCCATATGTCTGTTTGTCTGTCACAAGCCTGTATCATATTATTATTAATGATAATGTATTTCTGTTGCCGCTATAACAACAAATACTAAATAAAAAAAAATACACGTTTTTTACGCGATTATTGCGACCTAATGGATAGTCACGAAACCATCGGCGCGTGGCGACTCACACTTAACCGGTTCTTTGATTATAGGTTGGTGATATAATAATCGGTCTCCCATCGAACGGCGTGCACAGCAACGGGTTCAGCCTTGTTCACAAACTTATGAAGAAAGCGGGACTCTCGCTCGCTGACAAGGCACCTTTCAGCAAAGAAGGACACACATTAGGTATATTTTTAATTAACTTATACTGTCCCACGGCTGGAAAAATCATCATCGACAGCAATCGAGTACAGAATACTTTGCTATTTCATATTTTCATTAAATAATAGACATGTCCCTCGATTTACCACAATATGTTTGTTTGAGGATTTGATCTCTATCAGCAACACTATCGATCGATGCAATAAGATATAGGTTTAAAAAAAACTTCAAAAAGACAAGTTTCGATTTCTGGCTAGGGTGATGAATTTTCCAACAATCTATATAGTTATGCCATTTTAGTTTTTGTCAAATTCGGGATCGCAATTCTTTTCAGCATTTTTCGATATCCGGATATCACCCCGAAGGCCGGTTTAAATGTTTCACCCCTGTTTTATCTCTGTGCAGGTGAGGAGCTGATAAAGCCGACGCGCATATACGCGAGCAGTGTACTGCCGTCGCTGGCGTCGGGCCGCGTGAAGGCAATAGCACACGTCACGGGCGGCGGTCTGTTGGACAACATCCCGCGGGTCATACCCGACCACGTGCGCGCGCGGCTCAACGCGCACTGGTGGCACGTGCATCCGGTACGTACCACACACGTTACCTGACACACGTTACCCGGTTGATATGATACATACAGGATGTATAGACAAACCGACGTAGAGTCGAAAGGAGGTGGCTTTCGACTCTACGTCGGTTTGTTCTAGACTTATAGGTGAATTTCTTTTAGTTTTTGATAAAATGCTTTTTAAAATATTGCACCCGACAGGACTTGAACCTGCAACCTTACAAAACCGTTGTATTGCGCTAACCAATTTCACCACAGGTGCCTGTCCGTCCGAGATGAAATTAAGGATACCACTGTTTCGTTTTTGCGACTGAGGCACGTCAAATTTTGGAAAACATTTTTCTAAAAACTAGTCCAACAACGAAATTCTTTTGTTCCAAATCTTGAATAAAAAAATGACATTTGTGATTGTCTTATGCCAGGTGTTCGCGTGGATAGCGGACACAGGTTCGGTGTCGGACGATGAAATGTTGCGGACCTTCAACTGCGGTATCGGGATGGTGGTCATCGTCTCACCTGACGACCAAGCTGAGGTTGGTTCTACATACTAAATCATATACTTACATACAATTTATATAAGGCGAGAACGCGTTGAAGAAATGTGTTTCTGGATTTTCATTTTCGTGAAACCTAGTTAAAATTCTTGCTTATTGTTTGATTTTAGTGGCATAATAATAAATTTAGTTTCGTGAAAGTCGACAAGTGAAAACCAGTGCCAAACATTGACTTTCCTTTGCTTTCAATCCTCCTAAAGAGTTGTAAAGTTAGCCACTATTTTACAGTTTCGACTTGTCTGTTTTCGTATCTGCAAAAAATAGCAAATATTATAAAATACTTGACACTTACTACTTTCCAAATGGCCATATTCGATTCACGACCGAGAAGAAGAAAAAAATGGCTGGTATAAATGACATTCTTTAATTTCCCAGGTTATGAATCTAATGCGTAGTTTCGGCGCGATGGTAATAGGATCTATACAAGCTCGCGCCGCCGACTCCCCCCGGGTTCTCGTCGACAACTTCGCTTCAGCCGTCGACTTCACTCGCAGAATGCCACTCCTGCCCAGCAAGAAGGTAAGAGTTAATTGCTGATTACCAGATATAAATTGTAACTATGAAGATTGCTGGAAAGTACCGCCAGTCTCGGGCCCTGTACTATATTTGGTCAAGGCCCAGTTTTGTGATGGCTGGAAAGTGACGCCAGACAGAAATTCATAATCAGACCCCTGAAAATCCACCCCTGCCCTGTTCTTTTCCAGGTGGCAGTCCTAGTGTCAGGCAACGGCAGCAACCTGCAAGCGTTGATAGAGGCGTCACGTGACCCGACGCAATGCGTGTGCGCAGACATAGCGCTCGTCGTGAGCAACAAGCGGGACGCGTACGCCGTGAAGCGCGCCGAGGCGGCCGGCGTGCCCACCTTGGTGAGTGTGTCTCTCAGGTACAGGTGTAGGTGTAGGTAGATAGAGGCGTCACGTGACCCGACGCAGTGCGTGTGCGCAGACATAGCGCTCGTCGTGAGCAACAAGCGGGACGCGTACGCCGTGAAGCGCGCCGAGGCGGCCGGCGTGCCCACCTTGGTGAGTGTGTCTCTCAGGTACAGGTGTAGGTGTAGGTAGATAGAGGCGTCACGTGACCCGACGCAATGCGTGTGCGCAGACATAGCGCTCGTCGTGAGCAACAAGCGGGACGCGTACGCCGTGAAGCGCGCCGAGGCGGCCGGCGTGCCCACCTTGGTGAGTGTGTCTCTCAGGTACAGGTGTAGGTGTAGGTAGATAGAGGCGTCACGTGACCCGACGCAGTGCGTGTGCGCAGACATAGCGCTCGTCGTGAGCAACAAGCGGGACGCGTACGCCGTGAAGCGCGCCGAGGCGGCCGGCGTGCCCACCTTGGTGAGTGTGTCTCTCAGGTACAGGTGTAGGTGTAGGTAGATAGAGGCGTCACGTGACCCGACGCAGTGCGTGTGCGCAGACATAGCGCTCGTCGTGAGCAACAAGCGGGACGCGTACGCCGTGAAGCGCGCCGAGGCGGCCGGCGTGCCCACCTTGGTGAGTGTGTCTCTCAGGTACAGGTGTAGGTGTAGGTAGATAGAGGCGTCACGTGACCCGACGCAGTGCGTGTGCGCAGACATAGCGCTCGTCGTGAGCAACAAGCGGGACGCGTACGCCGTGAAGCGCGCCGAGGCGGCCGGCGTGCCCACCTTGGTGAGTGTGTCTCTCAGGTACAGGTGTAGGTGTAGGTAGATAGAGGCGTCACGTGACCCGACGCAATGCGTGTGCGCAGACATAGCGCTCGTCGTGAGCAACAAGCGGGACGCGTACGCCGTGAAGCGCGCCGAGGCGGCCGGCGTGCCCACCTTGGTGAGTGTGTCTCTCAGGTACAGGTGTAGGTGTAGGTAGATAGAGGCGTCACGTGACCCGACGCAGTGCGTGTGCGCAGACATAGCGCTCGTCGTGAGCAACAAGCGGGACGCGTACGCCGTGAAGCGCGCCGAGGCGGCCGGCGTGCCCACCTTGGTGAGTGTGTCTCTCAGGTACAGGTGTAGGTGTAGGTAGATAGAGGCGTCACGTGACCCGACGCAATGCGTGTGCGCAGACATAGCGCTCGTCGTGAGCAACAAGCGGGACGCGTACGCCGTGAAGCGCGCCGAGGCGGCCGGCGTGCCCACCTTGGTGAGTGTGTCTCTCAGGTACAGGTGTAGGTGTAGGTAGATAGAGGCGTCACGTGACCCGACGCAGTGCGTGTGCGCAGACATAGCGCTCGTCGTGACCAACAAGCGGGACGCGTACGCCGTGAAGCGCGCCGAGGCGGCCGGCGTGCCCACCTTGGTGAGTGTGTCTCTCAGGTACAGGTGTAGGTGTAGGTAGATAGAGGCGTCACGTGACCCGACGCAATGCGTGTGCGCAGACATAGCGCTCGTCGTGAGCAACAAGCGGGACGCGTACGCCGTGAAGCGCGCCGAGGCGGCCGGCGTGCCCACCTTGGTGAGTGTGTCTCTCAGGTACAGGTGTAGGTGTAGGTAGATAGAGGCGTCACGTGACCCGACGCAGTGCGTGTGCGCAGACATAGCGCTCGTCGTGAGCAACAAGCGGGACGCGTACGCCGTGAAGCGCGCCGAGGCGGCCGGCGTGCCCACCTTGGTGAGTGTGTCTCTCAGGTACAGGTGTAGGTGTAGGTAGATAGAGGCGTCACGTGACCCGACGCAATGCGTGTGCGCAGACATAGCGCTCGTCGTGAGCAACAAGCGGGACGCGTACGCCGTGAAGCGCGCCGAGGCGGCCGGCGTGCCCACCTTGGTGAGTGTGTCTCTCAGGTACAGGTGTAGGTGTAGGTAGATAGAGGCGTCACGTGACCCGACGCAATGCGTGTGCGCAGACATAGCGCTCGTCGTGAGCAACAAGCGGGACGCGTACGCCGTGAAGCGCGCCGAGGCGGCCGGCGTGCCCACCTTGGTGAGTGTGTCTCTCAGGTACAGGTGTAGGTGTAGGTAGATAGAGGCGTCACGTGACCCGACGCAGTGCGTGTGCGCAGACATAGCGCTCGTCGTGAGCAACAAGCGGGACGCGTACGCCGTGAAGCGCGCCGAGGCGGCCGGCGTGCCCACCTTGGTGAGTGTGTCTCTCAGGTACAGGTGTAGGTGTAGGTAGATAGAGGCGTCACGTGACCCGACGCAGTGCGTGTGCGCAGACATAGCGCTCGTCGTGAGCAACAAGCGGGACGCGTACGCCGTGAAGCGCGCCGAGGCGGCCGGCGTGCCCACCTTGGTGAGTGTGTCTCTCAGGTACAGGTGTAGGTGTAGGTAGATAGAGGCGTCACGTGACCCGACGCAGTGCGTGTGCGCAGACATAGCGCTCGTCGTGAGCAACAAGCGGGACGCGTACGCCGTGAAGCGCGCCGAGGCGGCCGGCGTGCCCACCTTGGTGAGTGTGTCTCTCAGGTACAGGTGTAGGTGTAGGTAGATAGAGGCGTCACGTGACCCGACGCAGTGCGTGTGCGCAGACATAGCGCTCGTCGTGAGCAACAAGCGGGACGCGTACGCCGTGAAGCGCGCCGAGGCGGCCGGCGTGCCCACCTTGGTGAGTGTGTCTCTCAGGTACAGGTGTAGGTGTAGGTAGATAGAGGCGTCACGTGACCCGACGCAGTGCGTGTGCGCAGACATAGCGCTCGTCGTGAGCAACAAGCGGGACGCGTACGCCGTGAAGCGCGCCGAGGCGGCCGGCGTGCCCACCTTGGTGAGTGTGTCTCTCAGGTACAGGTGTAGGTGTAGGTAGATAGAGGCGTCACGTGACCCGACGCAGTGCGTGTGCGCAGACATAGCGCTCGTCGTGAGCAACAAGCGGGACGCGTACGCCGTGAAGCGCGCCGAGGCGGCCGGCGTGCCCACCTTGGTGAGTGTGTCTCTCAGGTACAGGTGTAGGTGTAGGTAGATAGAGGCGTCACGTGACCCGACGCAGTGCGTGTGCGCAGACATAGCGCTCGTCGTGAGCAACAAGCGGGACGCGTACGCCGTGAAGCGCGCCGAGGCGGCCGGCGTGCCCACCTTGGTGAGTGTGTCTCTCAGGTACAGGTGTAGGTGTAGGTAGATAGAGGCGTCACGTGACCCGACGCAGTGCGTGTGCGCAGACATAGCGCTCGTCGTGAGCAACAAGCGGGACGCGTACGCCGTGAAGCGCGCCGAGGCGGCCGGCGTGCCCACCTTGGTGAGTGTGTCTCTCAGGTACAGGTGTAGGTGTAGGTAGATAGAGGCGTCACGTGACCCGACGCAGTGCGTGTGCGCAGACATAGCGCTCGTCGTGAGCAACAAGCGGGACGCGTACGCCGTGAAGCGCGCCGAGGCGGCCGGCGTGCCCACCTTGGTGAGTGTGTCTCTCAGGTACAGGTGTAGGTGTAGGTAGATAGAGGCGTCACGTGACCCGACGCAGTGCGTGTGCGCAGACATAGCGCTCGTCGTGAGCAACAAGCGGGACGCGTACGCCGTGAAGCGCGCCGAGGCGGCCGGCGTGCCCACCTTGGTGAGTGTGTCTCTCAGGTACAGGTGTAGGTGTAGGTAGATAGAGGCGTCACGTGACCCGACGCAGTGCGTGTGCGCAGACATAGCGCTCGTCGTGAGCAACAAGCGGGACGCGTACGCCGTGAAGCGCGCCGAGGCGGCCGGCGTGCCCACCTTGGTGAGTGTGTCTCTCAGGTACAGGTGTAGGTGTAGGTAGATAGAGGCGTCACGTGACCCGACGCACATTTTTATTCGGTACAGTTAGGATATAATACATCTAAACGCGCGCCGAGTTGAACTGCAAAGTTCGCCGGTAGATGTCACAACGAGGCCTTACTCGCAAGAAGAGGAAATGCTTTCTTAATTTCAGCTTGGCGGGAGGCCCGCCGGGTACTACAATTTTTTAAAGCATTTTTTAAATCACAAACTTTACTAGCTTACCATAGCAGCGTAGCTTGGCTGGATGGCGCTGCCTGTGTGATGTTCACGCTATTTAATTGTCTTAATATTTGTTCCCCAGGTGTTCAACTACAAAAACTACCCGTCTCGCGAGGAGTTTGACCGCGCGATCTCCGCCGCGCTCGAGGAACACAAGATAGACATCGTCTGTCTGGCGGGATACATGAGGATATTGTCAGGGGAATTTGTTAGGAAGTTAGTATTTTTAACCCCCGACGGAAAAAGAGGGGTGTTATAAGTTTGACGTGTCTGTCTGTGTGTGTATCTGTCTGTGGCATCATAGCTCACGAACGGTTGAACCGATTTCAATGTAGTTTTTTTTTTACTTATTTATTAACTGTGTCCCACGGTTTCACCCGCGTAAGTCCTTTCTTATCGGATGCCTCTACTAGGCTGTCTAGTAGTTCTGCGAATTAAAAGGACACAGGTATATAACCACCATCAAAAAAGCAGGAGATTTTTAAGTGATGAGCTTGTATGAAAAGGTGATTCCAGGAGAGCACTATCAATGTAATACCTTTCTCACAATTCATTTGTGCGAACGAGATGTAAATAAAGACTCAGAGAAAGGTAAATGTACAAACCATTTCATCCAAAGTGTCTGAGGCATGTTAGTTTTAACGTAGGACATAATTCAAACGAAATAGTATTTAAACTGCAACCTGAGCTTCTATATTCTATATCTATCTATTCTATACAGGGCTAGTGTTACGGGGGGTTTGGGTTCAAATCTCGCACAAAACATTGTTTTTTTTTTCAATAATAATACAATAGGTATATAAAAATGTGTTGTTATTATACAGATGGTACGGTCGCCTCATCAACATCCACCCGTCTCTGCTACCGAAGCACGCAGGTCTCAACGCGCAGCAACAGTGTCTCGACGCGGGCGACGCGGAGAGTGGCTGCACCGTCCACTTTGTTGACGTAAGTATTGTACAAATGGCACGGTCGCCTCATAAACAACATCTATCTGTCTCTCCTACCGAAACACACAGGGATTGCTCAATATACCCTTAGTCATAATAAACGAATTACAACCCCTAATACAACTGAACTAACAATATATGTTATAGCGTCCCCACTTGACGGGCAACATTTAGACTTACATGCGGGGTCCGCTGTACCATCAGGTCACTCCCAATAGCACCTTCCGGGATCAGTTACAAACAGATCGTGTCCCCAAATGCTAGTGTTCGGTTCTCTTAGGGAGAGCTGCCTCGTGCCCAAGTGACACTACCTGTTGTCCAGACAGGTACCGGAGAATTGAACGAAGTACAAGCAAACCCAGTTCTCTAATACCTACGCATATATGTTATAGCATCCCCAGCTATGACCAGCAAGTATACCCTATAAGAGAGGGGTCCGCTGTACCGTCAGGCCACCCCCAAGGGCAACCGTCAGGGATCAGTTATAGACCGATCGTGTCCCCAAATGCTAGATACGAAGTACAGTGTAGAATACTTGTTTTATAGGAGGGTATGGATACCGGAGCGCACATAGTCCAAGAGCGCGTGCCGGTGATCCGCGGCGACACGGCGGAGTCCCTCGCCGCGCGCATCCTGCAAGCCGAGCACCGCGCCTACCCACGCGCGCTGCGGCTGCTGGCCAGCGGCCGCGCGATAGCTCCACCCTTAGAATAACTACACGTACTATCCGCGCGCGGGGAGAATGGGACGGAACTTTATCAAAGTAAATCAAAATGACCAATGAAAAGCAAGCTTCAACGCGGCGGACCGCGCGCGTCTTATTTCCAATAGGTCGCACCCTATTCTCATCGCGAGCGGATTTCACAATTTTGTACGTAACCTCTCTGCCTACGACGCCATATTTGAATGAATGATGTACGAATGTCATTTATTTGCATTTATTCATATTCATGAATCCTGTGAACGTCACAAAGCGCCATCTAGCCCCCTTGGTAAGCTACTAAGTTTATGTTACTGTGACTAGACACCGGCTATAATACTTACATGTTTATCTTGTAAATATATACATATTATACATAGAGATTATACATTTATGGAAAATGGAATCAATACAAACGGAATTAGGTAAAATTAGTTAACATTCTTCCCGGGGTCGGCAGGCTAGTCAACAAGACTGACTTGAGTCAACGGTACTGACTTGTGCCAACGAAACTGACTTGTGCCAACGAAACTGACTTTAGTCAACGAATTCAGTACTGCACTGAGTCACCGACCCCGTAAATAAAACGTAGCGTAAAAATAGAAACACGTCACAAAGACTTGCCAAAAAAGTGCATTTTTATAATTGAGGTTATTGTTTTTAACGTATGGAAAAGATCAAGCGATTAACAATTATTGATGAGCAGGTGGTGCTCATGTTCATTTGTAGCTACTCATTTTGAGTTCACTGCCTTACTTACACTATTATAGTTGCAATGTCTGCTCTATAGTAGTTTATGTCTTAGATTTTATATACATACATTCCACAGAATGAGAATACAATAGAGAGTTTCACAAACAAGTTTCATTATGCTTCGATAGATGTTCTGTAAATGTAAATTAACACTGCAAAGCACTATTCCTTAGTCAGACTCATTTAAATTCATATAAATTTGCATTTGAATTGACATAACTACGTCGCATTTCAGTTGAATTATTATAATAAACTATTTCACTCCATACGCAGAAGACATTTCTAGTCTATTCTTCTCGACGTATAAGACTTACATACTGGCAGTATCTATTGCGGAATTATGAACTACTTTATGAAGAAAATCTCATTTCGGGACCAATAAATCTTAATGTGCCATTTGAACTCGAATATGTCTCGAATAGCTCAAACTGTAAATAAGCTAACTTTTGTAATAATTCTATATTTATCGATTATTTTCAATAAGATTTTTATCTTTTATTTTGTTAAACATGAGTTTTTAAGTTAAAACGTAAAAAAATTGATTAGATTTTTATATTATTACCGTTATAAATAGACATAGGTATAAAGTATGTTTGAAATAAAAGTTTTGTATGTTTAAATCTTCGTTGTTTTATTTGTAATTTCTACTTACATATCACAGATGTATTTCATTAGTTTTAAAAGTTTTTGGCTCGCACACGTAAAAACTACTTAACCGATTGGCATAATAGTTGGTGTGTTGATAGTTGCAGTTTCAGAAAAAATACATAAGATCGAAAGCAAATGTACCTATAGTACCTAGGTCTACTATAGGTACATTTGTTTTCGATCCTTATCCTGGGACACTGTATGCAAGTAAAACCGCGGGGCGTAGTTGAAGAGTTAATAGATATGTGCGATTTCAATTTTTACTTCTTTTCCTTTCAAAAGTCAATAATTCACATACGCCTTTGAAAAATAGGCTAAACAAGTCATCAGTACCACTTACAGGAACCTCTATTTGTTTTTCTAAAACAACTTTTTCTTTAATAACAGAATGTTCCCCATCTTTCAAGATAATGTTACAAATTTCATCATAATTGATTAGGAACTTCTGCTTATCTATTAAAGGCACTATCAAATTAAATTTAGTAATTTTGCTATTTAAAGTTTTGGCTGGGTATCTGTTACTTTCACATATTGTTTCCCATTTAGCTTTGTCACTATCGGTCAAAGGATAAGGTCCTAGGTACTTTCGTTCAGATTTTATGTCGTTTTTTAGGAGTTGAATGTCTTGATCTATTTCTTTGGTCATTGTAATCCATTCAGGGGTGAAACCATTATTTATAAGTACCTGAAATAAACCACAAGTTATTAATTAAATCTATAGTTATATGATCATTTGTCTTGTATTTCTATCACCACATAACTCAAACCAAAGGACAGATTAGGCTCTAACCTCTATAGACAGACTTCTAACACAGTACATTCTAACTTGACCTAACGACTGCTATCTGAAATAACAACCGGGACCAACTGCTTAACATGTCTTCCGACGCACGGTAGGGCTAGAAAAAATGTATTATGGCACATGTATTTGGCACACACATTATCGCCCACTTATCCTAGATATGGCCGCGCCAGGCGTTGCTTACACGACTATAGATAATCAAAGGGCGCAACTTTACCAATGAGCTCTTCAATACAACTATTATGACAAATGCACAGATTGATATCTATGCGGGTATAACTGTTGAACACTGCACGTAAATAATAAAACAACCAGGGCTCCACGGTCATGATATTTTCCTTTAGATTCTCCTTCGAAAAGAGTGACTTATTCCTTTGGAGCCTCAATCAACCTAGCAGTGGATTAGAGCTTACATGACGCAGTGGGTAGTGCGCTGCGTTACAGATGTGATACGGAATGAACATTTTTTTACCAAATTTGTATTTGTCTGATTCAAACTTACCTCATTAAGTTTGTGCGTAGTAAAATCAACATACGGATTAGTATTCTGATCCTTCAATGGCTTTCCTTTCCCGCTTAGGTTTTCAAACTGCCCTTTTGACATCGACTCCTGTATCAAATCCTCGACTAATCTATCGAAACCGTACTTAGTTTTTATATCATGTTTCTTTCCGTAGTCCCCTTTTTTCATTAGAGTGTTTTCTGAGGCGATTGCTTTTGAGACACGGTGCTCTAGGACGTTTTCGGCGGCTTTCTGGGCTCGAGCTTGTGTCCATTGTTTTTGTCGTTGGTAAGGTGTTCCGTAACCAAAGCCTTCGAAGCTGAGGTATTGACGATGTTGCGGTGCCGTATGCTGAAACACAAATGTAATAATAATAAGATCAAGAGCTTGGTTTGCGCACACTACACATTTATTTTTATTTTTTAGATTTTGGATTTTTTTTATTTGTGATAATTTTCATTATTTAAATGACAGTTCTGTGGTTTTGGAGATTACCCCCAATGTAACCGAAACCATGTAGGTACTAAATATGCTATAATGTGAATCACATGATAACTGCAAAAAACCCCACAAGTTTCTTGTGTCTTCTTCTGATTGGAGGTTGGGTTCCGAAGACACACTAGATTACAGACGATTCAAAACCATCATGTCAATAAAATTTTTGAGTTTGAGTTTGAGTATATTTGAACAAAGGTACTAAATTATGAGCATAGTTTGATGTCAATCTATTGCCTGGTCCAACCAACCTGACGCACACACCAATAGGCAAAGGTTTTGGGTCAACATAATTAATAGATATGTCATTTAATGATGTTGAACCTATATTTCCGCCTCTTACCCATCTAAGAGGGACCACAGATCTCAGTATCTGGTATTAATTTTAATTTGCTAGGTCCACCCGCTCCTGAGAAAGTAGTAGTGATAATAGACAGACAGATGGACAAGTGAGTGATGTAATCAGGGTTCCTTTTGAGTTACAGAACCTTAAAAATGTTAACACAAATAAAATGAATGCTGTCCTCAATTTCTGGTTACATGGTAAAAACAGTTGAGGGCATTGAATTCTTGAAAACTATAATCTGTTTATAGTTTATATGTATTAAAAAAACTTACTCGGATATCAAAAATCATCTTGTCAACTTCTTCATTATTACTACTGCCTGTGTTATGTTTGCTCAACATTCGAAAAACTCGTTCTATCTCAACAAACTTGTCCATATCAGCTTCTGAAGATCCCGAGTCAGGGTGGTACTTCTTGGCTAGTTCCAGGAATGCTTTTTTGACAACATCTTGTTTGGAGTTTAGAGGTACGTTTAGGAGTTTGAAGCAGTCCTGAAATATAGATTTGGTTTTTAGGCACCGGCCTACTTATTGGATCACGGACAAGTCCGTTTGGTGCAGTGATCTGTTTTAGGTACCTAATAGCACAGAATACATAAATAGTACAAGTAGTTATAGTAAATAAGTTTGATCGGTGCTGCAACTTTCAGAGGGCAGTAAGAAGTCGCAGAAATGTTTGTATTATATTATTTCACAATACTAACCTCGATTTGCTTTTCTTTAGACTTTGAAACGATACCCCTTGCTCCGACCTTAGTCCTGTGCATAATCAAAATAGTCGCTTGTTTATAACTTCTCAATGAAAACGTTGACATTTTAGTGGTGAAAAGGTAAGAAGACCATACTTTTAATGTTTAGTTATCTTATCTAATTAATTAGCGAATTATCTATTTACATTTTACAGTTTACACTTTACACCATATTACAAAAATCCACTCGAAATTTTTTTATGACATCAAAAAACAGCTGATTTTGACATTTGACACATTTTGAAAGTAAACTACTTGATATTGAAAGAGAGGGATAAAGAAATTCTGTTCGTTGTTTAAAATATAATAAAATGAATATTATTGGTTATAACCATTGGGAAACAATCGCTATTTCATTATCTAGAGCTATTGTTTCATTATTACGTTTGCATCACGGTATCGTCATACCTTTTTGATCAAGAAAATTATTTAAACTCCTTCCTCTTCTGGCTGTATGATATGTACTGTTTAGCCTTCACCCTAGTTTACATGAGCGAGTTGAGTTATTGAATAAAACAAAAAAGTCTATGGTATGGTGTGAAATCTTCTCACGGTCCGAGAAGGCGATTTTTCGCTTTTGTTGTGAATAATTTGCTTTACTACGCGGCACTGTCGACAATTGATTAGAGTCTTCTAAAAACGATTTTAGCTATTTGTATTGTGTGTAAATATTGTGTACAGTGCGCAATGGCTCTGAGCGCGCAGGAAGTGAGTAAGCGCTATCCCATACACTGGCTGGTTTGGAACAACAAACACGATGAGTTGCAGGCGGCTTTTGAAGCTCATAGGGTAAGATATAGTAACCTAGAACTCCTTAGAAAACTAACTAAATGAAAGAAATAAAGTACCTACAGACCTTCACATCTCACTGGTCATGAATTTTCACAAGAGTAGGAAAAAGGTTTTTTCTGCAACAAACTTAGCCGTGATCAAACTGATGTGTAGGCATAGGAATACGCATTGGGCGTACCTATGCACTGTTTACTATCACATAGATCAATTACTTCTACTGCTTCTGTAACTGTATGTAGAAAAATATAGGTAGGAAGGTACTTTATGAAGCTAGTGTAGAAAAAACTACTTTATACCTAGTACTTAGCTGTGTCCCGCAATTTTACCCGCAAGTACCGATCCCGTGGGAATTTTATAAAATCCTTTCTTATCTGATACCTCTATAATATAAAGAACACACTAAAAATTTCAGTCCTCTACTATCAGCGGTTTAGGCTGTGCATTGATCAGTCAGTCAGTAGAGCCTTAGGCTAAGAACGCACTGCGATGAAACAACTGCGTTTTACCGTAGGTCTGAACACATTGCTTTTTATACAAGCCCACGCTTTCTTTTTTAGGGTTCCATAGCCAAATGGCAAAAAACGGAACCCTTATAGATTCGTCATGTCTGTCCGTCTGTCCGTCCGTCCGTATGTCACAGCCACTTTTTTCTGAAACTATAAGAGCTATACTGTTGAAACTAAGTAAGTAAATGTATTCGGTGAACCGCATTAAGATTTTCACACAAAAATTTAAAAAAAAATCATAGAACTTAAAGTAATAAAAAATTTTTTCATTAAAATTACACATGTGGGGTATCTATGGATAGGTCTTCAAAAATGATATTGAGGTTTCTGATATCATTTTTTTCTAAACTGAATAGTTTGCGCGAGAGACCCTTCCGAAGTGGTAAAATGTGTGTGTCCCCCCCCCTCCCCTGTAACTTCTAAACTAAGTGAATGATAAAACTAAAAATAATATATGATGTTATGACGGGTTGTGGTTTTCAGGTTTCCATTTTCAGCTATCACTAAACCGCTTGCGTTTAATCGCAGTGCACGCTAAGCCTTATAGAGATTTGACGTATAAAGTACTAGTTTTAACATTAGTTATACCTACCATGCAAGACGGATGTATATGTAGATCTGTGACCATGAATTTAGCTGTGCCTAATAGTTTAATTTGCATAAAAAGTACCTATGTAATGTGATGAATGATGGAGATTTACCAGTCTGCAAGTATGATCGATCACACATCATATTCGCAAGCCATGGCATAAATCTCCTATACCACATTAAGCCTATAGAAGTCATGTAAATGGGTCATCCAGTGAAGAACAAACAAACTAACAATACTACTAACTAATATTATAAAGTGAAGTGAATATTTGCAAGTATGAATTTAGATATGTAAATATGTTTGTTACTCATTCACATAAAAACTATGAATTCTGTATCGATAATCATGAAACTTGGAATATTGCCTGACTTAAGCGGGTAAAACCCGCAGGATGCAACTAGTATCCCATACATTAGCTAATTAGTCTTGCACTGTAAATTCTAATTTTATGACCTTATACTTGTTTATGCACATAACTGGGTACCTATTATTATCCTTGTCATGTTGCATGAATTATTACAGTATTGTGTATGTGCCAATGAGTAAATAGGTGGACTATTTACCTACTAGTGTGGGTGTGTGTGTGCACTCTGTTATCAATCCCTATCTCATAACTAGAGGCCCTTATGGATTTGGCTTTCTCATTATTGCCAAATGAGTAGGTACAGCTCAGGATCTGTTAGGGTTCAATTTTCACCATCTAAACTTAGATGAATGATCTAATATTAATAATGTAGGTAGTTAGACAAATGAGAACCATGATAAAGTCGTTGCATATTGAAATATTCAAAGTGTTTCATGTTGTTCTCTCTGGAGAAATGTAACATTGATATAATTAAAAAATAAACCAGTATCAAAACGTACAAGTCTTGTTAACATTAGAGTTCAGACTGTGGAAATATCCAGGGTTATGTCTGTCAGTCTACGTATGTATGTATGTTTGCTTGATTTTGGTTTAAAATAACTACTTCTAGAAGTCCATAAAAAATGCAGAGTGTCCGGGGACTCTCGATTCTGTTTTATAAGTATATAGGTTATATTGTCTGCTGAAATAGTACCTACCTTAAATAAGGAAAAGAAGCCTAAATATCTAATTTCTCTTCTCATCCAAGCGATGTTCCTAGTCACATTATTTATGTTTTGAGCATTAATACTTGTTCCTGGCGGAAATCGAACCCGTACCCTTCTGCGTTGCAGTCGGTGTTCCCTCAATGACCACAGAAAATTGTTACACATTTCCATTGTTGTTTTCTACAAACCTACTCACTGGGCAAATACAGCTCCACCTACACATTATTAGTCTGTTAACAATATTGCGAAAATAAAATCTAATCCATGTTTTGAAGGAAGCCAAACAGAGTAATAATCTAATTTGTTTATGAAGCCATACATACATTTACCGAATAATATTGAGTGAAGAATCAATTACATAACCATTGATATATAATCTTTGCCCTTGTCTGTCTTATGTCTTCTTTACTTAAGAAAGATCAGGTGGGGTAAGTGAGGACACCATGGCAACCAGGTCTCAGGCATTTTGTAGATATAGATTGTATTGCAAGGAGAGTAACTGCAAGACCTGTACAAGTGTACATGCGACTATCGACTTTAAGGTGGATAAACGAAATGATGAAAAGAGAGACAAGGGTTAATGATACATCCACAAATTAGCATCACGTCTAAGTGCTTGCCGTCGCTAATTCAATGTGAACATGCTTCGCCGCTAATTCAATATAAAACGTACGAAAGAAGCACCAAGAACTAGATTACACGCTCATTCTGTTATTAGTTCAGTTTATTATTCTAGATTTTTTATTGCCGCCAGAATGAACGTTTAATTTTCTTTAGCTACAGATTTGAACGTATGTCTACGTTTTAGTTAGACATACTATACCTATCAGACTCGTTACTGGGGCTCCTGATATGTAGATTCGAATAGCTATCAAAAAGCACAATGCTCAAACTATTCTTTTTATACCAGCTGAACCTTATTTTCGTCATTCCGTGTGTGCTCTCGTCATTCATTCTGACTAGAATACGACAGAAATGAAGGTCAAAAGATTGTGTAACATCTCTCTATCAATTTAACGAATTCCTTTACTCCAACTTTCAGTTTGCTCCTGAAGATATAGAACTAAAGGACACTAGAGGCCGGACGCCATTGCTGCTGGCTGTCACCCTCAATAACATCGAGAGTGTCAGAGTTCTGCTCGATGCGGGGGCTGATGTTAACTGTGATAAGGATGGGTGGACAGGTTAGAAACTTCGTTTTGCCCTTCAACTGACAACATGACCAGCAGACGTAATGTTCCGTCACGTGAACAATAAACATTTTTCTCGATCGACAAAATGTGTCTCGTTCCCTTATTACCACTGGTGGGCGACGTGCCCAGCAGCTCTATAACTGAAATGTGTCAAAAATAATTCTGCACATCATTAATTTTAGAACTATGGGTGTAGATCGCGTTGTAGATAACTATGGATTTTAATTACCTTGACGTCTTCTCGTGACTACGGCCAGTGTAACCCGTTTGCTGAGACTTTGAGGTAATTAAAATCCATAATTATCTACAACGCGATCTAGACCTATAGTTCTAATATTAATGATGGACGGAAATTGAGTAAGTTTAAAAAAATATTCTGCATCTGTTTGTTTTTCAACTAAAGCTCGATTAGACGTCAACTACCAAAACAGTTTTACTACTATGAACTGGCTCTGGTATTACTTTACAGTTAACGAATTCGCTATGAGATGCCAGAGCTATAAAAATAACAAATATTAACCCTCTTTTTACTGAGGAATGTCTACAAACATTGTACCTTCTTACAGCGGTACAAGAAGCAACAGCGACAGGCGACATAGACCTGCTATCGCTGGTGCTAGCACGGCGCGACCACGTGAGACACGCAGCGCGTGCGGGCGGGATACCGGACCTGCTAAACCGGCTCAGTCTCGCTCCGGACTTCTATGTCGAAATGAAGTGGCAGTTTACTAGCTGGGGTGCGTATTTACAAACTTTACAAGGCCAGCACGTATCAGTGGGTAAAAATTTAAACTAGTAGTTCTACGAACAGTAGTACGCGGGCACAAACTATATTGCTAAGTATGATCTAAGTAAATAAACGACTACAACTTTAACTGTTTCCCATTGAAGAGTTTGTGATGAAAAATTGGGTCCGGTATGCCATCAATCTCTTGTCTTGTTACAGGGCCTACTCTATTGTAAGAATTCTAAAAGTGAGCAATATTATTCACTTTTCACTGACATTTTATGAAACCAATTTGAAACTTTTATTTTTGAGATTTAAAAAGAAACATTGAAATTGGTTCTTATCTGGCGGAGATATCAATTTTGTTTAAAAAATACCCCACCAATCAAAAATCCCCAATCTATATTAATCTATGGAAAAAATCTATTTCATTGGAACTATTTTTATATCTGTTTCCAGTGCCTCTAGTATCCCGAATGTGTCCGTTCGACACGTACAAGGTGTACAAGCGCGGGGGGAACGTCCGCGTCGACACGACGCTCGTTGGCTTCGAGAACAACAGGTGGCAGAGAGGGGACAGAACTTATATCTTTAGAGGACATGGTACGATACTTTTCGGCACTAGTCCCAATCCTGCAAGAATATCAGGATAAAAAGCCTATACGCATAGCCTATGTGTTAATCCAGATCTTCAGCTATCTGCTTACCGAGTTTCATAGCAATCGGTTTCGTAGTTGTTGCGTGGGCGAGTGCGCAACCATTACGCACATTTTGGGTGGAGCGACTTGGTAGAAATCGTAATGTGATTCAATGCGGATTCATTTCGTTATTTCCATAAAGCAGTTTGTGACATAGGTACACAGCGAGAGGTATACTTATTAAATTAAAAATAAAAATGTTATTGAAACGTTGTTGTACTATTTATAGGTAACTTTTTTTGATATATCTAATCTTAAAATGTAGGAATCACTCAAAGGTACTCGCTGTTCTTATAAGTTTTTGTGACTTATATTGATGTAAGTAATTTGTTTAGGCGAATCAGCCTGCATGGTGGAACTAGACCACGAGACTGGCACGATGTGGCGCGAGGCGATGCGGTGCGGCGACGTCGCACCCGCCGTGCCTCAGCGCGCGGTCAAACAGCGGCTCAACCAACCGCTGGCGATCAACTTCCTAGATACTGACAAGATTAGCTTCGAGAGGTATGTACAGAGTGGTAAAATACATTTATTTTTACGCGTTCATGGATTGGTTGGTCCAGTGTTCATTCAGAATTCCGTACCCAATTGTGATAGTGGTACGGAACCCTTCGTGCGCGAGTCCGACTCGCTCTTGGCCGGTTTTTATTTTCTCGTAGTCATGGTATAAAGTACGCAACTCGCAACTCTTGAATAAAGTCCGAATTTACATTGAGGGCCATGCATCACTCGCGTCGCTCAGGATTCTACCACATGAATCACTTGCT